>CM026398.1:58599887-58753880 GCA_014843695.1 Archivesica marissinica | reverse complement strand
CGTGAGTGCGTGCGTGCGTGCGTGCGTGCGTGCGTGCGTGCGTGCGTGAGTGCGTGCGTGCGTGCGTGCGTGCGTGCGTGCGTGCGTGCGTGCGTGCGTGCGTGCGTGCGTGCGTGCGTGCGTGCGTGCGTGCGTGCGTGCGTGCGTGCGTGCGTGCGTGCGTGCGTGCGTGCGTGCGTGCGTGCGTGCGTGCGTGCGTGCGTGCGTGCGTGCGTGCGTGCGTGCGTGCGTGCGTGCGTGCGTGCGTGCGTGCGTGCGTGCGTGCGTGCGTGCGTGCGTGCGTGCGTGCGTGCGTGCGTGCGTGCGTGCGTGCGTGCGTGCGTGCGTGCGTGCGTGCGTGCGTGCGTGCGTGCGTGCGTGCGTGCGTGCGTGCGTGCGTGCGTGCGTGCGTGCGTGCGTGCGTGCGTGCGTGCGTGCGTGCGTGCGTGCGTGCGTGTAAATGTATATGTATGTATATATGTATGATGGGTGTGTATGTGGTACATATAAGGACCAAAGTCTCTCGGCTTTAATGTATTCAAGTACTCCCTCCCAGGTATTTGATGCATCATGTGAGCTGTTTAGTGAGAGACATCGGTCAGTTACTGCCCCTGAATACTCCCTAAAAGTAGATAGGTCCTATTTAGTGTTTCCCTCTGTTTTATCGTTGTTTCATTTGCACAATATGCTAGCAATATTATTCCACGTTCGCTTCTCATAATTATTTCACGAGAGCGATTAATATAATGTTGTAAGAACTTGTGTCGCAATCGAGCTCAAATAAATTCTAAGCTAAAGTTTTAACTAAAATTCAATCTAGTTCAAAGAAAGTGTCCGTGTACAACGAATTCCTGCACTTTCTAACTGATTTCCACTGCAATATAAGTTGTCATGGCAACATCGAATTCTAAGCATATGAATAGGTCAATTCAATTTTCTTTTGCAGAGCGACCGAAAATACAATCGAATGGTAAGTACAAACGTTAATAATATATTCATTAAGTTTCTGAACTGAGTACAGGGGAGTAGTTTAACTCAGCCCCTAATGAGTAACATTTCTTTGGGTTCGATTATTGATTTGCTTCTCCTATCGGAGGATGGAAAGTGCTTGTTGCTTGTCGTACTGTCGTGTTTATGCCATATTAAAACATTAGAATATTAATCTATATAATAAAATAATTTTATTTATATATTAATAATAAATTTAATATTTACTTAATATATTCTTAATAATTGCATGGAAGATGTTTGGTGTGTTATTTATAAAAATAAAAGCATTTAAGGTAAGTTAACATGGCATGCATATGTTATTAAAGCATTCTTCTTCTATATTATCTCATATTATCACATATAAATATTTACTTTAGTGTTACATAATTAATTAGATATATTGACATAGTGAATTGCTGTCGCCATATTTGTTTATATGTACATGGATGCCACATGGTCTGAGTGTTCTACATTTATTTATCGTCGCTACCGGTTGCCATATGAGCGACGCCTCCTGGCGATATTAGTCATTTTAGATTTTGGAGGATAGTGCATGATACAGACAGAGACGCATTCCAGAGTCTCCTCTGTTTCTTTTACGTGCACGGTGTACAGCACCGACACGAGACCTCAGTTTAACGTCCCATCTGAAAGACTGTTAATTTTATTAGGGTCAGAATGGGGATCGAACCTGCGATCCCTGGATTACCAGTCCAGCGTATTACCACTGGACTACAGATCCGTCTCTGAGACCTTCTGGATTTAAGCAAATAAACTTTGAAACACTATCTAGTGTACCGGAAACAAGACCATTGGACAGGTGCTCGGTGTACAGTATTATACTGATGTTAACGAGCGAACAACGCAAATCCCAGAACCCCGTGTTGGGTATACCCGATTTACAAGTATGTCAATAATCAAGTCTGCCTGCTTCTATAATACATGAGCTTGCAAAACTGTCACGTGGAGACAACAGTAATAAATATGTTACTACAGGTGTCAGCTTACATGTAATATATAATGCAATGTTTCCGTGGTCATGTTGACGATCACTTTCACCTCTCCATGGGTTCGAGTCCTGCTGAAGTATAGATAGGTTTTCGCGGTGGAAAGCTATCCAACTGTCTTGTGGAAGGTCGCTAGAAATGTGCGGAGGTGCACCTGAGGTAGTTCTTCAAAGGAGCATCTGTATTGACGCCATCTGTGTTAAGCAGCCACATTTGTGATTCATTTGATTGACTGTTGTAAGATAGATTTGACCGTGCATACGTCTGTCTGCGTCATTGTATTTTATGCTACTGTAAATTACTATATGTTCGCAATTTTCACAATTTTGAACATTTTCTATTAATTCGCTCATCTGTGATGTATCGCGAAACATGAATGCTACTGTTTATGTCGATCGCTTATATTTGTACTGACTGTCAAAATGTTGATAAAAATGTACGTATTTACGGATATAACTCTACATTCGGACACATTATTATTCACGACAATCATAAAGTCGCGATCACCTTAGATCGCGAAAATTGGCGACATATAAAATCTCGCGAATAAATAATGTTCTACAGTATGTTAATCTCCTATTTGTATAAATAGAGACACTGTGTGGTAGCCAGCCATATAACCCTGTGACACATATGTGCTGCCAGCGGTCTGTAACCCCGAAAATAGTAGGCACTCGTACACGATGCTGTGGAACCATGTCCTATAACGCTGATGAGCAGATATGCTGCGCAAACGACCATATTTCTCCTCTACTGGCTGGTGATGATACGCAATGCTGTGGTCTCGAGGCATTTGATCCAAAGAAAAGGATTTGCTGCGGACATGAGGTACGTCACTTGTAGGCCTACAGCAAAACTAATATGATTATACAACTTTCAAACATGTATGACGCAATACCGTGCATCGGATCCCTCCCCCATTGTGTGGCCCCTTGTCATCTATAGACGAATCTAAATGTTCTACCAGTGTATACATATGTATGTGTATCAGTTTGCAATGTTTCTAAAAAATATATATCATTTTTTGTCAGTATCCCATCTGTGAACAAAATCTATGTTCTGTGTTATTCATATCTGAAATACCATCATGACCTGTTACTGCTACATTTCAACGAAAACGTTATTGTACACTGATCTGATCAAATATTTGGATCCTCATTGCTGTAGGTTCAAATCTGACTGGGGGTGTCAAATTCGTTCCTGTGACGAAGATATCCCGCCTGCGTGTGGACATGTTGGTTGTTCTACCCTTTCCTGAAATAATGATCGAAGGGGCACTCGGGGTATTACCCCACCCGGACTAGCTGTTTGTGCAACTTTAAACCCCCCAAAAAGATACTAAATCAAATTGAGCGTGAAATTATTAGCCATTGCAACTCTGAAAAGACAATGATCGGAGGGACACTCGGTGTCTTACCCCACCCGGACTAGGGACACTCGGGGTATTACCCCACCCGGACTAGCTGTAGAATAGCCATATAACAAACTATGTGTGCAACGTAAAAACCCCCTAAAAGAAACTAAATCAAATTGAGCGTGAAACTATTATCCGTTGCAACTGAAAGACTAAACGTATTATCCTTACAGAGCGAAAAGACAATAAGCTGCATATGCAAACACATTGCATGGTGGTTTAAGCATGACAATCTGTTAACATAGACAATAATCTTATTACCAGTAAATACTTCTGCTTAAATTAATGCGCTTTCACTATCAACATTATTCACATTAGCGCACAGCTGTTAAGCCTCGCGTTACATCGATCACATATTAATCCAAACATGTAGATGTTTGCCACTGGATTCATTTCATATATGTATACTTATATGACTTTAAAAACGCTTACATGGCAAATATATGCATACAGTCTACATCTGTTATGTCAAAGTCGGTTATTTCGAATTCTCCAGTTATCTCGAAGTCGGATCAATTTCCGTTCACACACTATCATTTTACATATAACTGGCTACGTTTATATATAATTTCGTTACGTCAAACTTCGGTTGTGTCGAAGTATTTTGACGGAATTCGACATAACGGATGTAGACTGTATCATATTTTTACATCGTGATATAAAGATCAATGGTATTAATTGAAAATGATATTAATTCCAGCTTATCACAATTTTCGGATCTTATGAGTTCTGTTACAGACGATCTGTTTAAATCAAAAATTCCGTCTGGTAAAAGTAAACATGTACATACTAGCCCTCAAAATGCATGGTTCACAAATGAATGTGGTGAAAAGAGAAATTCGTTTTTGTTGTTTTTAAATATGTTTCGAAATAGTCGCTCTGATGAAAACAGGTTATTACTAGTAAAATCGCGATCTGAGTATAAATCCACGATAAGAAAATGCAGAAGAATTTATATGAATGATAAAACCAAAGTATTAGAGTCGTATAGGTATACTAATGCTAAGCTTTATTGGAAACTTTTAAAACAGTCAGCTCAAGTTAAAACCCCTGATATACCGTTATCATCTTTTGAAGCATATTTTAAAGCAGTTAATAACCCTGACAACCCGTTTTATCAGCCGGACGAAGATATAGTATATTTTAATGAACGTTTTGTTTGTGACGAATTTCAAACTATGTTTAGCGAGATGGATGTTGAATTAAACACTACAGAAATTATTAAAGCTATTAACGAGCTAAAGACCGGTAAAAGTGCTGGTCCAGATAATTATTTATATGAATACTTTATACATGGTAAGGATATTTTGCTTCCATATTTACTTGCATTATTCAACTAAATTTTTCAATCGGGTTACTTTCCAGATGCCTGGGCAGAAGGATACATAATTCCTTTACATAAAAAAGGTTCTATAAACAATCCCGAAAATTACAGGGGAATAACATTGTTAAGTGTCTTAGGCAAACTTTTTACGAACATATTAAATAACCGTCTAAACAGTTGGGCAGAGGAATACAATGTTTATATTGAGGCACAGGCAGGCTTTCGAAGTGGAATGAGTACTACTGACAATATTTTTGTTCTCCATGGTTTAATCACACACATGCTAAATCATGGTAAAAAATTGTATTGTAGCTTTGTAGATTTCAGTAAAGCTTTTGACTATGTTGAGCGTAACAGTTTATGGGCGAAACTTATTAAACTTGGAATTAGGGGGAAAATGCTAACAATATTGAAAAGTATGTATTTGCATGCTAAATCATGTGTTCGTTTTAATAACACTCTTAGTAATGATTTCACTTGTTATTTAGGTGTGCGCCAAGGTGAATCTTTATCGCCTTTCCTATTTGCTATGTTTTTAAATGATCTTGAAGAACATATGGTATTAAATGGATTTAAGGGCATAGAAATGTACATGACAAAACTTTTCATTTTATTATATGCAGATGACATTGTTATTTTTTCAGAGTCTGCGGACGGCTTATAACACGGTCTAAATATTTTGTATGGTTACTGTAATAGGTGGAAATTGAAAATTAATGTTCAAAAAACAAAGGTTGTTGTTTTCAGAAAAGGCGGTATTTTACCTCGGAATTTAAATTTTATATTTAATGGCGAAACAATTGAAATCATTAAATCGTTTTCATATTTAGGTATTGTTTTTACTCAAGGTGGGTCGTTTAGCGAAGCACAAGTGAATCTTTCATCTAAAGCACAGAAAGCCATTTTTAAACTTAACAAGTATTTATACAATTTTCCAAATGTTACTGTTAAACACAAAATTTACCTTTTTGATAAACTTATTTCACCAATTTTAAACTATTCTTGCGAGGTATGGGGTTTTCATAAAGCTAATAACATTGAACGAGTGCATACTCAGTACTGTAAACGTATTTTACTAGTGAAACGTTCCACACAAAATGATTTTATATATGGCGCCTTAAATCGTTTTGATTTGTCATTTAACCGTTACGTTAGAATTGTTAAGTATTGGATAAAAATTACATGTACTAGTGATTTGAAGTATTGTAAACTTGTTTACGAAATATTAAAGGCCGACGCCGACATTTATCCCAACAAAGTTTCATGGGTTACACTTTGCACAATTTACTGTCCACTTTAGGATTTCGTGAGGTCTGGTTAGCACAGAGTGTCGGTAACGTGAGCGCTTTTATCAGCCTTTTTAAACAGCGGTTACGTGATACAAGTATGCAAAACTGGAACTCGAGGATAGAAAATTCATCCCGTAGTACTTTTTACAAATCTGTTGTCTCATTTGATTTTCAGTATTATCTGAAGTGCGATTTACCATCCAAATATAGAGTAGCAATGACAAGACTGTTGTTGTCCTCCCATAACCTTTCTATTGAAACTGGCAGATGGCACCGTCCACACAGCATTCCGCGTGAGGAACGTAAATGCATTTCATATGATAAACTCGAAGACGAGTACCATTTTCTCATTGAATGTTCCTTATATAATGATCTACGAAATAAATACATTTCAAGGTACTATTGGTTTAATCCGAGTATGTATAAATTGCAAACCCTTTTTGATAGTAAAAATCTGTCTGTTATCAAGAAACTAAGTGTATTCATTTATAAAGCTTTTGAGTTACGGTCAGAATTGATATGCTGACTAATTATTATGTTTCATCTGAGTGCAAATTATTATATAATTATGTGCTATTTTGTACAATATTGCATGCATCTTGAATCAATATATATATGCCATTACGTCTTTAAATTATTATTTATGTATGACCATATTACAGTTACAATATACACTTGTCATGACTATGCATATATGCCTATACATTTCAGTTAAAGTCAATCAGTACATTGCATATGAATTGCTGAAACTGTTTTGTTTAAGGCCCGAGCTACATAAGTAGTGCTTATACATTTTACACATTGTACATGCTGATGTAAAGGTTTAATGAAGTAATTAAAGTACCTATTCTAAATCTATATATTATTATGCAATGCACCACCGAATTAATACTTGAATTGATTGTTGTATAGTTAACACCTTCTCCGCATGACTATGCATATTTTGGGTGTTGTATGAAACTATGAGCATTACGGTTTGAGTACACTGTTCATGAGAGTTATAAATATTTCTGCCATTGATTGTATGCATTGTCACTGTGTTATTGTCATCTTGTTGCGTCACTGTATACTGTATAATATATATGTTTATGTTTGTTGCATGTTCTCATGGGCCTCTGGCTTATTGAATTTGAAAAATAAACTATCTATCTAGTATTCGCCAACAACACACCCGGTGCCCATTTAATCTAAACTTTATTTATTTTACAACGATTGCGAAACAAGTTTTAACAACTTATATTAAACACCCTCGTTGGCGCGGATGAAAGCGTACATGTGGTCATTCGTGTGGGAGGAAACCGGAGTACCCGGAGAAAACCCACCTGTCCGATCTGGTGACCACGATACCATCTCGCATACGTGGGTTGCATTGGTGAGAAGCGAGCGCGCTAATCGGACAGCCTTTTGGTGGTCTCTTAATACAAGGTTGACTGTACATGTATATACATTATTACCGTCTTAGGGCCTGTTGTAGTTCCAGGCATTTGATAGAGTCGTTCACATACTTGGGTTGCATTGGCAGAGGCGTCGCAAGTGGGGCCGCGATCGCGGCCCCAGTATTTGAGCGACGCGGCCCCAATATTTGGGCGACATGGCCCCATTATTTTGCCGAGGCGGTCCCAATAGTTTGACAAGATGGCTCGAGGTTGTGCGGAGATTAATCCTTACACTTGATTTGTGCCACACAAATGTATTTCGCCGTCCGACACCCGCCCACCCCGCCCTCGCCCTTCGACTGAGATTTAGTTTGCCTTTTTATACGCCCGTTTGAAAAACGGGACGTATTATGGTATGGCGCTGTCCGTCTGTCTGTCTGTCTGTCTGTCTGTCTGTCTGTCTGTCTGTCTGTCTGTCTGTCTGTCTGTCTGTCTGTCTGTCTGTCTGTCTGTCTGTCTGTCTGTCTGTCTGTCTGTCTGCTGTCTGTCTGTCTGTCTGTCTGTCTGTCTGTCTGTCTGTCTGTCTGTCTGTCTGTCTGTCTGTCTGTCTGTCTGTCTGTCTGTCTGTCTGTCTGTCTGTCTGTCTGTCTGTCTGTCTGTCGTCTGTCTGTCTGTCTGTCTGTCTGTTGTCTGTTGTCTGTCTGTCTGTCTGTCTGTCTGTCTGCTGTCTGTCTGTCTGTTGCTGTCTGTCGTCTGTCTGTCTGTATGTCTGTCTGTCTGTGTCTGTCGTGTGTCTGTCTGTCTGTCTGCTGTGCTGTCTGCTGTCTGTCTGTTGTCGTTCTGTCTGTCTTCTGTCTGTATGTCTGTTGTCTGTCTGTTGTCTGTCTGTCTGTCTGTCTGTCTGTCTGTCTGTCTGTCTGTCTGTCTGTCTGTCTGTCTGTCTGTCTGTCTGTCTGTCTGTCTGTCTGTCTGTCTGTCTGTCTGTCTGTCTGTCTGTCTGTCTGTCTGTCTGTCTGTCTGTCTGTCTGTCTGTCTGTCTGTCTGTCTGTCTGTCTGTCTGTCTGTCTGTCTGTCTGTCTGTCTGTCTGTCTGTCTGTCTGTCTGTCTGTCTGTCTGTCTGTCTGTCTGTCTGTCTGTCTGTCTGTCTGTCTGTATGTCAGTCTGTCTGTCTGTATGTCTGTCTGTCTGTCTGTCTGTCTGTCTGTCTGTCTGTCTGTCTGTTGTCTGTCTGTCTGTCTGTCTGTCTGTCTGTCTGTCTGTCTGTCGGTCTGTCTGTCTGTCTGTCTGTCTGTCTGTCTGTCTGTCTGTCTGTCTGTCTGTCTGTCTGTCTGTCTGTCTGTCTGTCTGTCTGTCTGTCTGTCTGTCTGTCTGTCTGTCTGTCTGTCTGTCTGTCTGTCTGTCTGTCTGTCTGTCTGTCTGTCTGTCTGTCTGTCTGTCTGTCTGTCTGTCTGTCTGTCTGTCTGTCTGTCTGTCTGTCTGTCTGTGCACCTCCCCTTTTGATGCCGAAAAAAATATTTTTAACAAAATTACGGCTTATTGAACTTAGTCATTTTTCGGCACTTTTTATGTACACATACCAAGTTTGTGAAATCAACTCCTCCCAGAGTTTTCTAGCAATCAATCTGAAATTTTGCAGATGCATTCCCCAAATCATGAAGATGTGCACCTCCATATTTGATGCCCAAAAAAATACGGCATAAGGAACTTTGTCATTTTTTGGCAGTTTTTTACTTACCAAATTTGTGAAATCAACTCATTCCTTGTCTAGTTTATTGGCCACACTTGAGCGGGCGTATTTTACGACCATCGGCGCTCTTGTTATTTTAACTTTTTGTTCATTTTTCAAAATTATGTGTAGGCTACTAGCTACCCCACTGTAGACATACATGTACAACAGACGTGATCAAGGGAACTTTGTTTATAATATGACGCAGTGACATCCAGTGCCGAGCGGCAGCCACTGTAAATTAACGCGTTTCCATAGCGACCTGTGTACCGGGAAATCGCGTCTGAGGCGTTCTGGTTTTCCAAATTGTCTTGGGGGAGGACCCCCAAACCCACCGCCATTCGCGCTCGCGTCCCCAATGACAATTACCTTCCGACGCGCCTGATTGGTGAGAACCGAGCGCGCTAATCGGACAGCCTTTTGGTGGTATCTTAATACAATGTTGACTGTACATGTATAGTTCCATGCATTTGATAGAGTCGTTCTTGCTACGATTTCATGTAACAAAATCAATCTGATAGAAACGCGCGTTTTTAAAGTCATTCAGTATACTAATCGCTTTATGATCATAAAGAGGTATATGGCGCTGAATCATGCGGATTACTTCATTGCCGACCTTGTAAGATGTCACTTCCCGGATGTTAATGTTCTTTACATATGTAAATCATGAATCCATACTCCAATGACTTCAAATACTTCGCTAGTGTGTTTTTACGTTTATTTATCGTCGCTACTGGTTGTCCATATGAGCGACGCCTCCTGAAGAGATTAGTCATTTTAGATTTTGGAAGATAGTGCATGATACAGACAGAGACCCATTCCAGAATATCCTCTGGTTCTTTTACGTGCACGGTGTAAAGCACCGACACAAGACCTCGGTTTAACGTCCCATCTGAACGACTGTTAATTGTATTAGGGTCAGACTGAGGATCGAACCTGCGATCCCTGGATTACCAGTCCAGCGTGTTACCACTGGACTACAGATCCGTCTGTAAAAACTTCACTATGTTTTTTACGTTTATTTATCTTCGCTACCGGTTGTCCATATGAGCGACGCCTCCTGAAGAGATTAGTCATTTTAGATTTTGGAGGATAGTGCATGATACAGACAGAGACCCATTCCAGAATATCCTCTGGTTCTTTTACGTGCACGATGTAAAGCACCGACACAAGACCTCGGTTTAACGTCCCATCTGAAAGACTGTTAATTGTATTAGAGTCAGACTGGGGATTGAACCTGCGATCCCTGAATTACCAGTCCAGCGTGTTACCACTGGACTACAGATCCGTCTGTAAAAACTTCACTAAAATGGCACTCATCTTTAAATAGCTGTGCAGTTGGAGACTGACCAATCAGCTACAAAGACATAATCAAGAATCAGCCTAGCTTTGCGTTACTAGAATGTTCAATATATAAAGACATAGAATGAAATATATTAATATCTATTTTTGGAAAAGGCCAAAATTAAAACCATTTACAGGTGGTAATAATGAAATAGTTAGAAAAATGATTGTTTTTTTTATCAAGCTTTTGAAATACGGACATTAAATAATATGTAATGAGACTT
This sequence comes from Archivesica marissinica, assembly GCA_014843695.1. Lineage (NCBI taxonomy): Eukaryota > Metazoa > Mollusca > Bivalvia > Venerida > Vesicomyidae > Archivesica > Archivesica marissinica. Next base: position 58,743,207 of record CM026398.1, on the reverse strand, counting down.
TGTATTTATCTTACATTGGTGAAATAATAAGAAATTGAATGAGTTTATGTATAGGGATATTGTAATACGTTCATTATATAATCATGTTGTATTGAGTGAGTTTATGTACAGGGATATTGTAATACATTCATTATATAATCATGTTGTATTGAGTGAGTTTATGTACAGGGATATTGTAATACGTTCATTATATAATCATGTTGTATTGAGTGAGTTTATGTATAGGGATATTGTAATACGTATATTATATAATCATGTTGTATTGAGTGAGTTTATGTATAGGGATATTGTAATACGTTCATTATATAATCATGGTGTATTGCATATGTTTTGCCTTCTCCACATAATTGTCACCACTATTTGTTTGTATGTATAGTGTTGTACCTCATGAGGGTGACACCCCCCCCCTTTGGTACGCGGGATTCAGGGCCTATTTAGTCCGTATTCGGGACGCAAGAGCGTCGTACGCGGTACGCAATAAAAACATATTTTGGTATTCAGTACGCAAGATTTCCAATATAAATTGTTTTCTTGGACAATAATCTACGTTCTAATACCAATTTAACGACAACAATACCATGAAACATGCTTCAAAGGCGATGTTATGTGTATAAAACGTAACTTGTTGATGTACGGACCTATACGATCTATTCGGACTTTAGATAATGTCCAGGGTTACTTCCATAATATTTTACCATTTGCACTACTGTAAACAGACAAAATGTTCTTGTAGGCGTGCTGCCGATTAAACTTTCGAGACACCACACGAAGGTTTTGAAGCGCGCAGTTTTGGATTGAACATAGATGATGATACGTTATCTTTTTTATTATAAACAGGTGTTTTCAATGTGTTAAACTGGTTAAAAAGTATTCGGGATTCAGCGAAAAAATAAGGTGGTATTCGGGACTCACTGAAAAAAATAAGAAGTATTCGGGATTCAGGGGGAGGGGCTGTCACCCTCCCTCATGGGTCATATTGACCTACTGGAGTTTGAAAAATAAAATTTCATCTCATATCAAAATAGTACCCATTGAAATCAACGTGTTGTTCTTGAAAGCTCAACACTATGTTATTGCCTCTGGGCGTTTTCGCGGATTGTCACTTCGCGAGGAGTTGCAGAGGTGTGCGTTTCTTAACTGAATATTGTTAAATTTTGCTAAATATTAAATTTGTCTTATTTCAAGGCGTTTCATATCATTCTTACTATGGTGTCCCCAACTTCAATTTTTAGTTTATACAAATTTATTTTAGCTCGATTGCGAAACAAGTTCTTACAACTGATATTAATCACTCTCGAGACCTCATTCCTGATGGAATCCATCGCCACGAGGGAGAGAGAGAGAAGATGCAATGTGGAATTTAAATGTCTTGCCTAATGGCACATTCGTAACGGCTCCAGCGGAGGCTCGAACCCCGGGCATTTCGCACCTGAAACGAATGCGTTACCACTGCGCTATTGCGATTTCCACAATTTTTCCTTACGTCTTTATGCAAAAAAACAATTTGCTTATTAAAGGTATATTCCTGTTTTTTATACCTAGCAAAAATAATACAACATTCTAAAAGTGATGTAGGCACATTGGTTCCATTGCTGTTACGATCTGTTACGGAGAATTGGAGTCTAATGAAAATAGACTAATATAGTCCAAATACGGTTATACATGTGTCAATAATGTTCAAGTACATTAAAAAATGATAAAAAGGGTGGATTTATTTCAATTAATACGATAGCAACTTTTTTTAGAAATTGTGTCACTCATTTTGAATATATCATAAATATATCTTGAATATTATATTTTGAATATGTATTTAATATATCTTGAATATATCTTGACTATGTCTTGAATATATCTTGAATATTATATATTGAATACATCTTGAATATATCTTGAATATATCTTGAATATGTCTTGAATATTATATATTGAATACATCTTGAATATATCTTGAATATATCTTGAATATGTCTTGAATATATCTTGAATATTATATATTGAATATATCTTGAAAATTATATATTGAATATATCCTGCATATGTCTTTACACACATGTCTTAATCTTCATTTATGTGTTCACATTCATTGTAAATGTAGAATATAGTTGTATTATGCACCTGTGAATAAAGTTGAACACGTTTCAAAGCAGAATTATACAGAATAATATTGTTTTATACTAGTATATTCAGATTATTCCTGAATCGAAAATAGATGAAAACTCAGGGGAAAAAACGAAACTACATCACAAATGCAACGAAAATACATCACAAATGCAACGAAACTACATCACAAATGCAACGAAAATACATCACAAATGCAACGAAAATACATCACAAATGCAACGAAACTACATCACAAATGCAACGAAAATACATCACAAATGCAACGAAAATGCATCACAAATGCAACGAAACTACATCACAAATGCAACGAAAATACATCACAAATGCAACGAAAATACATCACAAATGCAACGAAAATACATCACAAATGCAACGAAAATGCATCACAAATGCAACGAAAATACATCACAAATGCAATGAAACTACATCACAAATGCAACGAAACTACATCACAAATGCAACGAAAATGCATCACAAATGCAATGAAAATACATCACAAATGCAACGAAAATACATCACAAATGTTTACATAATCTTATTCTAAACCAATTTACATAACATACATTTTTCTGTTTAATGGATTGGCTCAACACCCTCCTAAATACACCCTAAACATCATGCACAGTGATAAAACACCACCGTCACAGTACATGTACAGTACACATAACTTAAACATAATTCTATGCTTCTAATTTCAGATACAACCATTAGTTGCTGGACAAGACACGCACTGTTGTTCTTCTGAAAGTTACAATCATATGGAGAGACTTTGCTGTCAAGGTATTGACAACTTCTTTTATGCTTTCCAATGATTGATAAGAGTTTTCTCAGTGAAAGAAAACTCCATTACACCGCTTTGAAACAAAGAAAGATGGCGTTTTTCTCTGCCACCGTTGCGTTTCGTATTCATGCAGTGTTAAATGTACTATTTTATTTTCGCTATTTTCCGACTATCAGGTACAATAACCGAACCTCAAACAAGTAGTCGTGTAGCCCAAGCAATGACGATGATCAACATTATTAACTAATGGCTATAACCATCATCACTTCATGCTGTTGTAATAGATGAATACCACTTAGCGTTTCGCCTATATACAGATGTCCGTTCCAAGCCAATGGTAGAAAACGTAATTGCACATCCAGCCAACACACGTGTCATGTATGTATATTAACCGATAGACTCTTAGGTTTCTTCTAGTTAATTTGGCACTGATGCAAAACAAACTTTATTATATTCTACGTAAATTCTTTGATTTGTTCTAATAAGATTTGGAACTAACGCAATTAATTTGACTGAATTCTAGGTATGCTGTTTCCTCCTCACATCCATCCAAATTGCTATCACTGTGAAGACAACGGCCACGAGAAGCCAACATTTGATCCCAATAAGAACGCTTGTTGTAATGGGAAACTGGTTCCAGCCATAGCGGGAAATCTAACTTGCTGTTGTCGAGGCAACGCATTCGATCCTAGAGACAATATATGCTGTGACGAAGTCCTTCAGAGGAGAAAGGGTGGAGATATATCCTTCTGTTGTGGCACAGACAACATGGATCCTCTAACTCAGATATGCTGTAATGGAAAGGTCCAGCCAAAACTTAATGAGAAGATAACTCGTTGTTGTCAACAGAGGAGTTATAATCCTGATACTCATATATGCTGTGACAATTTGAAGCTCTTAAGGAAAAAGAACAACGACGACACATGTTGTTGTGGAAACAATACATTCAATACAAACAAAGTTGTTTGCTGCAATGGAAACCCTCAAGAAAAATACCAGAAAGGAACACAGTGCTGCGGATCTAAGAGTTTTGATTCCACTAAGATGTTGTGCTGCGATGGAGTTGTGCAGAATCTTGGTACAAAGAAGTCTATGACAAGATGTTGCGGAAAGAAGAGCTATGATGCTAATAATATGCTGTGTTGTAACGGAACTCCAATTAAGAAAACTAGCAAGAAGGACTTCGGGTGCTGCGGGACTAGCACCTTTGACCCGAGGACGCAAATATGCTGCGCGGGCAAACGAGGCAAGTTCTTTAAAGGTGGTACAAGATGTTGTGGTACAGAAAGCTACGACGCTAAGAAATCAATCTGTTGCGGAGGTAACGTTTATCCCAACAAAATGCAATGCTGCAAGGACAATATGTTCGATCCCCACAGTCACATTTGCTGTGATGGAATGACAGTACGAGAAAAAGATAATGTACTTGATAGCATGTGTTGTGGTAGCACTACCATGAACCATGACACACATATTTGCTGCGAGGGAGAACCGCGGAAGCGCTCGGATAATCGTGAAACAAGATGCTGTGGACGCCAGAGTTTTGATCCAGACACCCATATATGCTGTAACAATGCTACGGTTGAACGGAAGAACAAAGGAGATAATTGGTGTTGCGGCGAAATGAGCATTAACACGAATACTCAAATATGCTGCCGAGGTAACTCTCAACCGGTGTACGATACAGCGGACAATACATTCTGCTGTAAGGAAAAGAGTTTTAACTATCGAACTCATATGTGTTGTTTCGGTAACATCGTGAAGAAAAGGACTCCAAAAGATGATTACTGTTGTGGCAATACTACTGTTGATGCGAAGGATGAAATCTGCTGTGAAGGCGTACCACGAAAGGTTCCTGAAGTCAATACGGCATTTTGCTGCAAAGACAAAGCCGCTGATATGTCCGATTATCTTTGTTGCGAAGGAGAGATGATCGTTAAAAAAGACAAAGATGATGACTGTTGTTGTGGATTACTCACAATGAATGTAAATAGACAAATATGCTGTACAGGAAACCCACAAATGCTTGTTGGTGGCAATGAATACACGAAATGCTGCGGACTTAGGAGTTATGATTCACAGAATGAAATATGTTGTGATGGACGTACTGTGGATAAACGTAATAATAGTGATACATGTTGCTGTGGTGATACGACAATGAATCCAAGAACGGAAATTTGCTGTATGGACACAGTTCAAGCGGCAACAGCTGAATCTGATGTACGATGTTGTATGGATAAAAGTTATGGTGCAAGTATGTTCATATGCTGTGATGGAAGGAATGTCGTAAAGAAAAAGAATCCTACCGACACTTGTTGCTGTGGCGATACCACTATGGACTCGAGCAAAGAAATATGTTGTGGGGGCAAGCCGCAGTCTAAAGAAAACGCTGACTACATATGCTGCGGTGGAAAAAGTTATGATTCGGGGAAATCAGTATGTTGTAATGATGTAGTTTACAGAAAGGCCAATGACAATGATAACTGTTGCTGTGGTAATACGACCATGAATTCCCAGAAGCACATTTGTTGTCTTGGAAAGAGGAACAGTAAATTCAACGAACCAACATCGTGTTGCGGTGAAAGAAGTTATGGCATGGATAATTACATGTGTTGTAATGGCGATGTAAGGGACAAAGTTGCTCGCAAAGATAACTGTTGTTGTGGAAAAACAACAATGAATACTGACACACATATTTGCTGTCAAGGAAGCCCCCAACCGAAAGATAATAATGTCTGGATATGTTGTGGGACTAGGGGTTTTAATCCAATAACGCATATCTGTTGTGATAATAGGGTTGTGAAAAAAGTCCTATTAAATGATAAGTGGTGCTGCGGTGACAAACCCATTAATTCAAATTATAATGTGTGCTGCGATATGACAGTGCAGCCGGGTTACAGTCACCCAGAAGAAACGAGATGCTGTGGAAAGAAAAGCTATCATTTTGAAACACATATATGCTGTGATAATTTACTGATGACAAAAGAGGATATTAATGACAACTGGTGTTGTGGAAATGTAACTTACAATACACGTAAACATATGTGCTGTCAGGGGAAATTCAAACAACCAAAATACGGACAAGACCCTCAATGTTGCGGAGATAAATCATACGACGAATCAAACCATCTTTGTTGTAATAGAAAGATCTATGAGAAGAGAAATGCAAATGACGATTGCTGTTGTGGAGAAACCGCCATGAATACAAGAACAGAAATGTGTTGTAATGGATATCGGCGACCTAAAGTTGATGGTCAGTATACTGACTGCTGTGGTAACAGAACATACAGCACTCGAACACAGATGTGCTGCGAGAATCAAAAGATGAGGGGAAAACGAAATGAAGATGATGACTGTTGTTGTAAAGATACAACTATGGACTCTAGAAAGGAAATATGTTGTACAGTAGGTCCAATGCCTTTGGTCGGCGGATCAAAGAATACTGATTGTTGTAATGATGTCTCATACAACATGAAGACGCAGCTATGTTGTGAAGGATTACTTGTCGTTAAACGTAGGGATGATGACAACTGGTGTTGTAACGATACATCCATCAATACAGATGAGGAAATGTGTTGCAATGGTAAACCACAAACTGCTGTTGCAAAGCGAAATACTAGATGTTGTAAAATGCAGAGCTACGACCCAGATGAATATATGTGTTGCAATGGAACTCGTCTGGTGAAGAAGAATACTCCAGATGATAATGTATGCTGTGGGAATACGACAATGGATATTCGAAGCAAGATATGCTGCCTAAATATACCAGGAGATAGGGATGGTGGTGACTTTGTTAAATGCTGTCATGATGAAAGTTATGATTCCAATAAATTCATGTGCTGTGATAAACCAAACGGAAGTTGGAGAGTGATCAGGAAGAAAGGCCCAAGGGATGATTCATGTTGTGGTAACACAACTATTGACACTGATCGTGAAATGTGTTGTGACGGATCTCCAGAGGTAGGCGGTAGAGAGACACAGTGTTGCCACGGAGCTGGCTATAACAGTAACAACTATGTTTGCTGTAATGGTAAGATAGTGGAGAAGAACTCTGAGAAAGATGACTGTTGTTGTGGTCCAGTGACGATGAACGGTAAGCATGAAATTTGTTGCATGGGTAACAAACAGCAGAGGATAGGCGGTGAAGGTACAATGTGTTGCTTAGATATTTCATACGATCCTGAAACACAGATATGTTGCGATGGTAAGCAGGTCATAAATAAAGAACACGAAAGCGACAGTTGTTGCTGTGGTGGCAGATCAATGAACGTGAAGACAGATTTATGCTGCTCCAATAGCCCACAGTCTGTTCCCGATAAAGAGAAATACAAATGTTGCAGAAACAATAGTTACAATACAGATACACACATATGCTGTGATAGAAGATCAAGAAAGAAAACGGATGACGACGATGATTGGTGTTGTGGAGATGCCACGATTAACACTCGACAACACGTATGTTGTCAGGGTGAATTTAGGCAACCGAAACGAACACAAGATCCAGAAGATACACGGTGCTGCAGGATGGAAAGTTTCAATCCCAGCACACATATGTGTTGCGAAGGTAAACTTACAGGTAAGAAAGATGGAGATGACAGTAAATGTTGTGGAGAAAGTACCATGGCGTCCGGTGACCTTTGCTGCAATGGTAATCCTCAAAGAGGTGGCAGAACTTATACATGTTGCGAAAATGTTAGTCATAACACAAAGACACACTTGTGTTGTAGTGGAAAAGTTAGAGCAAAAAAGAACCCCAATGATGATGGATGTTGTGGAGATGAATCAACTGTTGATAGTACTATAGAACTTTGCTGTATTGGTGTACCCAGGGAAGTAAGTTCTGAATTTGGTGACTGTTGTGGTTCTAAGGGTTATGATAAGAGAAACGCGATATGCTGCTATAATTCTCAAGTTATTGACAAGGAAGACGTCGACGATGATGTGTGTTGCGGAAATAATACGTTTAATCAGAAGAAGCACATTTGTTGTAATGATGTAAGACAGAACATGTTAGTTGGTGCAGTAACTTTATGTTGCAAAACTCTAAGTTATAACCCAGACACACATGTTTGTTGCAATGGTAAGAGACTTCAAGAAATCTCGAAGGCTGGGGACGATTGGTGTTGTGGAGAAAAGACTTACAATAGCAAAACACAGATATGCTGTGACAATGAACCAAGCAAAAAATATGGTGCCGATACTCTTTGCTGCAGACAGGTTAGTTATAATCAGAAGACACAAGTATGCTGCAATGGTGAAGTAATTAGCAAGAAAGCTGAAACAGATGACGGATGTTGTGGTAATACAACACTTGATGCGCAGAATGAAATCTGCTGTGATGGTGTTCCACAGACTGGAAATGTTATGCAGTATGCCTGCTGTGGCAAGAAGAGTTATAATAAAGATGCTTCACTTTGTTGTGATTTTGATAATATAGTTACTAAACGACACGAAAACGATGACTGCTGTTGTGGAAATACTGGTATGAACAGGGGTGAGGAGATATGTTGCTCTGGTAGAGCAGTCATGCGAACAGCCGGAGATCGTACCAGATGCTGCGATAATAAAGCGTACAATCCTACTAAAGAAATGTGTTGTAAGGGGGGAGTAACAAAGAAGATAACTGATGACGATAATTTATGCTGTGGAAATACTACTTTTAACACAGATAAACAAATGTGCTGTCATCACAATCCACAACCGAAGACCGGAGGCAAACTAACGCAGTGTTGTGATATTCATAGCTTTGATCCTTCGAATGCATTGTGTTGTGACCGAGGTGTTGTTGAAAAGAAGGACCCGGGTGATACCTGTTGTTGTGGGAAAACTAAAACTCTAAATCCCAGCACAGAAGTATGTTGCGCTGGCTTCCAGCCTCGAAATAAAAAAGGTGATAACACGCAATGTTGCGGTACTGAGAGCTATGATGCTGACATGTATCTGTGTTGCAATGAAGAAACGGTTAAGAAGACGAATGAGAGAGATGATTCTTGTTGTGGTAATTCAACATATGATGGTTCAATGGAAATATGTTGTAAAGGAGTGTCTAGTAAGAGAACAGGGGGTATCCTTACTGACTGCTGTGGTACAAATGGCTACAGTATAATAGATGAGATGTGTTGTGGAGGTGAAGTAACTGAAAAGCGCAATAGAGATGACGACACCTGTTGTGGTACAGAAACAATGGATGCACAAAAACACATTTGCTGCGAAGGAAATGCCCAGCCTAAATATGGGCTATTTGGTAAATGTTGCAATGATAAAAGTTATGACACAAGAACAGAAGTGTGTTGTAATGGCAGAGTTGTCGAGAAAATGGACGAGGATCATAAAGGGTGTTGTGGTGAAACAACTTTCAATTACGACACCGATATATGTTGCATGGGTTCTCCGAATCCCCTGTATGGACCGCTGACTCTTTGTTGCCTCGTCAAAAGCTACGATGCAGAATCACATCTGTGTTGCGATGGCATACTAATTGTCAGAAAAGAAGAATCTAGTGACAACTGGTGTTGCGCTGGGAAGGCAATTAATACACGTAAAGACATTTGTTGCGAAGGAATAAAACAACCAAAGCTTGGGAGAAACACCCAGTGTTGTCACAAGGTTAGCTATAATCCAAGTGAATCCATGTGTTGTAACAAAGTTGTTGTTCCTAAACACAGTGAGGATGCTGATGTATGTTGCGGAAACACTACTGTTGACATCAGTCATGAAGTATGCTGTGATGGAGTACCAAATCCTCGCAAAGATGAGCAATACACATCATGCTGCGGCGACAAAAGTTACTCTACTAGAAACGACTTGTGTTGTAGTAATGATAAAATTATTAGACGAAAAACTAAACCAGGAGACAAAGAATGTTGCGGATCGAAATATACGCTCAATCCTAACAAAGAGATTTGTTGTGACGGAAATGTTTTCGATGCAGGTGGTTGGGGAAATGCAGGTTGTTGCAATGGAGTAGGATTTAATCTAGTGTCGCACATATGTTGTGATAATGCAATTATAGAAAGGGGTAGTGATGTGAACGACTGGTGCTGTGACAAAAGGCCATATAACACAAAGACACATATGTGCTGCAATGGTCGTGTTGATCCAAAACCAGTTGGTGACAGAGCAAAGTGCTGCCTTGGTAACAGCTATGATTCACAAACACATATCTGTTGCAAAGATGTTGTAACAAAAAAGAAGAACGTCAAAGATAATATGTGTTGCAATAACAAAACGTTCGATACGCAAACAGAAGTGTGTTGCATGGGAACTAACCCACAGCCAAAGATAGGAGGGAGAAAGACTATGTGTTGTGTAGAAGGAAGCTATAACCCGTTAAGTCAAATATGTTGTAACAGGAAAGTTGTAAAGAAGTTCGACAGTAGTGATGATTGTTGTTGTGGTGGTGATTCTATGAATTCACGCGATAATATATGTTGTCTTGGTAGTAAGCAGGACCGAGTTGGCGATGAATACACTTCCTGTTGCGAGGAGACAAGTTATGACTCGCGTTCTCAGGTGTGTTGTGAGGGAGAAGTTCGGGATAAAAACAACAACAACGATGATGCTTGCTGTGGTATCAAGTCAACAGTTGATTCGAGAACAGAGATATGCTGCGATGGCGTTGTTCAAAAACGCATTGGAGACGAATACACTGACTGCTGCGAACAGAAAGCCTATGATACTAGATCTCAATTGTGCTGTAACAAAATTGTGACTGACAAGAAACACAATGACGACCACTGTTGTTGTGGAGATACTACTATCAATTTTAATAAAGAAGTATGTTGTCACGGAATTCCAAGAGTAGCAACAGGCGGCAAATTTGCCAGGTGTTGTTCAGATAAGAGTTATGATTCCAAGACAGAAATATGCTGCGACTCTAGGGATGTTCGCACCAAGGTAGATCCCAATGACAACTGGTGCTGCGGTAATTCAACATTCAATACGAAATCTGAAATATGCTGCAATGATGTACCGAGTGACAAGGTGGGTGGACGAGCAACCAAATGTTGTGGATCTAAAAGTTATAATTCCGACACTGATTCTTGCTGTGACCTAGAAATTGTCGTAAAGCGAGATAGCGGAGATGTACTATGCTGTGGAAAGAATGCTATTTCGCCAGACAAAGAGACCTGTTGTGAAGGAAATCCACAACCAAAGTATAGCGGACCAACAACTTGTTGCCGAAATATAAGCTTCAATGTCAGTACACAACTATGCTGTTTTGGCGAGGTCGTAGAAAAGATGCACGGAAATGACGATGGATGTTGTGGAAGAACTACATTCAATGGTAAATCGGAAATATGTTGCATGGGAATACCCCAACTTCTGAAGGCTGGAGATCGAACAAGGTGTTGTAAGAAAGAAAGTTATGATTCAGAAATGTACATGTGTTGTGAAGATATTATTGTTAAAAAGAAAGGTCCTAACAATGACTGGTGTTGTGCAAAGACTCCTTATAACACGCGGATAGAATATTGCTGTCATGGTTCAGTTGTTCAGCCATATTACGGTGAAAGTACACACTGTTGTGGAGATATCTCCTACGATGGAGATAAACTCTTATGTTGTGATAGCGGATTGGTTAACAAATCAAAAGATACCGACAACTGGTGTTGCGGCGATAAGCCATACAACTGCAATAGTGACATATGTTGTCAAGGTATGTTTCCCAGAGTCGCAGTTGCTGGACCTGCTACGCGCTGCTGTGGGCGCGAGAGTTATAATCCACGGACACAAATGTGTTGCGAAGATGGGGTTGTTCCAAAAGACGATTCAACAGACGATGGTTGTTGTGGAAAACGGACGATTAATGTTCTAAATGACATTTGCTGCAACGGCAAGAAATATTTAAGAACCGGCTCGTCCATGGATTGTTGTGGGGGACTTGCCTATGATTCGAGAAAAGAAATATGTTGTGGTGATGAAAGAGGGGTTTTGCAAAAAACTAAGAGCAATGATGACTGCTGTTGCGGAAATGATACATTACAAGAATCGACTCAAATATGTTGTGGTGGACAGGTTAGACTCAGATATGGAACAACTACAGACTGTTGCGGATATGTTAGTTTTAATACTGTTACACAGATGTGTTGTAATGGTGAAATGGTAGACAAGCAGAGGCCAAACGATGATTGCTGTTGTGGCATTAACACCATGGAGTCGGGCGTCCATAAGTGTTGTGATGATGTACCCGGTGTGGGAGATAAATGTTGTGGAAAGAAAGCATATGATTCTGACGACAAAGTTTGCTGTGATACCGGTGATCTTAGAAAGAAATCTAAACAAAACGATAATCACTGCTGTGGTAGCTCAGAAACCTACAACACCAAGTCGCAAATATGTTGCCTAGGGAACCCTGTTATGATGACTAGTGAATTCTTTATGTGTTGCGGAACACAGGGATATGATGACCGGGAGTATGTTTGTTGTCATGGGAATGTCATCAAGAAGAATAAGCGTAGCGACGATACATGTTGCGGCGTTATACCAATTACATCTAGCGATCAAATGTGTTGCTTAAGGAAACCACAGCCAGGTGGAAGGTTTGCAACTTGTTGTGGAGACAAAAGCTACAATGCCAAAACTGAATTGTGTTGCGAAGGGAGAGTGATGAGCAAAGAAGACAGCAATGATGATTGTTGCTGTGGTAATAAGACGTTCAATACTAGGTCGCAAATATGTTGTGATGGATTTGTTCAGGTCAGAAGATACAAAGATGACAGGTGCTGTGGACTAAAGAGGTACAACCAGGACGAACACATATGCTGCGAGGGAGAGTTGGTAATGAAGTCTAATATAAATGACAACTGTTGTTGTGGTGACTCGACCATTAATACAGAAAACCAAATATGCTGTAACGGTATGCATCGACAGCCGAAGACAGCTGGTAAAATGACAAAATGTTGTCACGACAAGAGTTACAATCCAGAGACTGAGTTATGCTGTGAGGAATTCGGAGTAGTCACCAAAAGTAAACCAGATGATAACTGGTGCTGTGCAGATTATCCATTTAATACGGAAACACAGATGTGTTGTCAAGGCAAATTCGTGCAGGAAGGTGGTACCAAAACTCAATGTTGTGGTGCCAAAAGTTTCAATCCAAAGGAAATGGTATGTTGTGATAAAGATTTGTTCTCGAAACGCGGTGTCAATGATGACGGTTGCTGTGGAAATTCTACTATCGATGCTGAAGCAGAGATATGCTGTAATGGGAAAGCACAATATCTTGTTGGTGGTGAGGAGTACACGTCTTGCTGCTTAGGAAATAGCTTCAATACACGAACACAGATGTGTTGTGCAAATAGTGTTCGTGACAAGCGTTCAACTCGTGATGACAACTGCTGTGGTGAGGAGACATTTGATACTAGAAGGGAAGTGTGCTGCAACGGGAATGCTGCACACATTCAGAAGTCGAATGCCTTTACAGAGTGTTGTGGTAATAAATCTTACGATGCCCATTTGGAACTGTGCTGTAGCAATGACGTAAAGATAAAGAGTAATGTGTCCGATAATTGTTGTTGTGGTAATATGACAATGGATACGAAGAATCAAGTATGTTGTAACAGTTTTCCTCAAAGCAAAAGAGGTGATACTACTCTCTGCTGTGGGACAAAAAGTTATAATCCAAGTGAAAAGGTATGTTGTGATGGGATGTATCTATTAGATAAATCTAATGATAAGGACAATTGCTGCTGTGGTAAAGAAATGACTTATAATACGGAAACCGACATGTGCTGCGGTGGAAGAGTACAGACCAAAACAGGAGGACAGTTTGCATCATGCTGTGGAATAAAGAGTTACAACACAAAGACGCAGATGTGTTGTATGGGTGAGATTAGAAAGACGATGACGTCCAACGATGACTGCTGTTGTGGTAAGTTCACATACAACACTGTAAATCAAGTATGTTGTGATGGCATGCCACGTGATGTGAAAGGAAACATCGAGTTCGGATCTTGTTGCGGTAATACGAGTATCAATACAAAATCACAATTATGCTGTAATGGTAGGGCGATTGATAAAGCGCATATGAATGACGACTGTTGCTGTGGTGATTCAACTTTTGATGAACGGACAGAATATTGTTGTGATGGTGTTGTGAATATGAGAGTGGCTGGAAATCTAACACGCTGTTGTTATGCCAAGAGCTATGACCCAGCGAGTAAACTATGTTGCGACAAAAGACTGAGTAGAAAAACAAAGCCTGGTGACAATTGGTGTTGTGGTGAAGAAGCGTTCAACACAAACAATGAACTTTGCTGCCACGAAGTTACTCAACCTAAATCAGAAGGGAGGTCGAGATGTTGTGGTACAGTTAGTTATAATCCCAATAACCATATCTGCTGTGATTCTGATATGCTACATCCTAGAAAAGATCCAAAGGACAACGCTTGTTGTGGTGACAATTCGTATAATACCAGAACACAACTATGTTGTGAGGGAAATCCACAAACTAAATATGGAGATGAAACAGGTTGTTGTAAGAAAAGGAGCTATGATATGGCATCACAGATATGTTGTGAAGGTGTAGTAGTTAATAAATCCCGAAACAGTGATCATCAGTGTTGTGGTGGCAATTCATTCAACCCAGACACAGACCTTTGCTGTCTAAACACTGTCAGTCGAAAGCCAAACGATGATGCCGAATGTTGCGGCGGACTTGCCTATGATCCAAATTTTCAGCTATGTTGTGAAAGAGGCCGTATAGTAACAAAGGTACATGATGTAGATGACACTTGCTGTGGTAATGAAACATACAATGCCAAAAACGAGATGTGTTGTAATGGAAAGTCTAACAGAATTGTAAGCGATCATCCGAAAGATACCCATTGTTGTGGTGCAAAGGGTTATGACATAAATGACAAAATATGTTGCAATGGTAAGCTGTACGACATGACTGGAGGCTTTGCTAATACTGATTGCTGTGGGGACGCGCCTTTCAACATCAAAACTGAAGTTTGCTGTGGTGGAATTGCTAGAACAAAGAATAATAGCAACGACATACTGTGTTGTGGAGATGGCACATTCAACCCTACTTCACACGTCTGTTGTACTCACAACGATAACGAGATTGTTCAACCATTGAAAGGAAAGAAAAATACTCGCTGCTGTAATGGTGTGAGCTACGATGCTGATACAGAAATGTGTTGCGATGGAGTAGTCCAACATAAATGGGTTGGTGCAAAGACACGTTGCTGTGCTCAGAGAAGCTACAATCCGATGAGAGGTCTGTGTTGTGATGGTAAAATGATTGAGAAGACAACCCAGTTTGATGACTGTTGCTGTTGTAACAAAACTATGGACAGTTCTAGGCAGATCTGTTGTAAATGCCGTGTTGTCAAAAGCATCGGTAGCTTCCACTCTGACTGTTGCCGAGATGCTTGCTTCGATTCGTGGTTACACCTCTGCTGTGACGGAGAAGTTAAACCAAAGAAGTACGGGAAAGATTCGTATTGCTGCGGAAAACAAGTTTACTCCCCGAAACTTGGTGTTTGCTGCGGGAAATACGTCATGTGGAAAGTACCCGTGAACCAACCATGGAAATAAAGGTAATAAAAGTGTGCATAGCGTCTGGACCAGATACTAAATACTTATCAAAGTCTCACATTAATAAGTATTTAGTATCTGGTCCAGAAGCCAAACTGCGCATGTGCAACCGGAAGAGTGTGACTGATTTGGTCAAAGCCAATATGAATATAGATATCCATACCAGGCAAGATATATACGACTGCCGGTCCTGAACACGTTCATTGACGCTATTACCCGTCTTCAGATATGATTAACCGATTGTTACTACCAGCAGAAAGTATACCGACATATATATATATATATAGTATTACTGTGAATAAAATGATAACTATTATTCGGAAATAAGACCTTAAGTAAGTGTAATCCATATGAAAGAACATGTAGCCGGCCTCTCGCGTGCAGGGCAAATTCTCTAACGACTGCGATAACTGAGCATAATGGACTAATATACACACCGGGGGCTTCAGTGGCATAGTGGTTACGGTCGTTGACTTCAAATCACTTGCCTCTCTCCACTGTATGTTCGAATCCCACCGTGGGTGTCGAGTTATTTCAAGTGAGGAAGCTACCCAGCTAGCTTACTGTAAGTCGGTGGTTCTACCTGTAAAACCGTCAGTTCAAGAGATACTGCTCGGTGTGGCACCCGGGGTATTCCTCAAATAATAATAGCTGGAGAGTTGCCATGCGACCTGAGCTGTTGGTGCGACGTAAAACGCAAAAAACAAAAACAATGCACACCATTGCATGAGTGTATAGATGTATAGATGTATAGATGTATACATATCAAATAAAAGTTCAAGAATTGAAAGAAAATGTTTGTACTACCGCACGTTAGAAGACGAATTCCACGTGTTATTAGAATGTTTATTATATAAGGAATAAGATCACATAACATTCGATTTTTTTTGGCCTATGTACTATCTATCTCCCTGGCACCCGATCGCCCGCCCGCCCGCCCGCCCGCCCGCCCGTCCGTCCGTCCGCCCCGTCCGTCCGTCCGTCCCGTCCGTCCGTCCGTCCGTCCGTCCGTCGTCCGTCCGTCCGTCCGTCCGTCCGTCCGTCCGTCCGTCCGTCCGTCCGTGTCCCGTCCGTCCGTCCGTCCGTCGTCCGTCCGTCCGTCGTCCGTCCGCCGTCCGTCCGCCCGTCCGTCCGTCCGTCCGTCGTCCGTCCGTCCGTCCGTCCGTCCGTCGTCCGTCCGTCCGTCCGTCCGTCCGTCCCTCCGTTCCCGTCCGTCCGTCCGTCCGTCCGTCCGTCCGTCCGTCCGTCCGTCCGTCCGTCCGTCTGTCCGTGTCTGTCTGTCTGTCTGTCTGTCTGTCTGTCTGTCTGTCTGTCTGTCTGTCTGTCTGTCTGTCTGTCTGTCTGTCTGTCTGTCTGTCTGTCTGTCTGTCTGTCTGTCTGTCTGTCTGTCTACATCAAAACATTTACTATAATTTAATGTGAATTCATGTTCTCTTTTATATATTTTCAGTCCCGAACACATATGCATATGTACTGGATACTGACTAATGAAGACAATGAATACTTAGCGTACGAATATGTCAGATGTCATTATTGTTATCGTCAGCCGATGCAGATAAAATAGTCTTTGTTGCACTTGATTTAACTTCCGGTTTGGAATCTGGACTTGATTTAACTTCCGCTTTGGAATCTGGTACTCATATCCAGCTTTCTGTTCCATCTGAAATATATTTGTAATCAAGGAAACAAACTAGCCCCTTTTCAATCCCTGTCTAGTGTAAACAATGTTGTAGGCATTTGAGACTGCGCCGAAGTTATGTTATTCAGTAGGCTGGTTGAAATTCGATGGTTCTACCAGAATCACAGGGATTCGGCACGTTTGGGGGTACTAGTATATATATTTAAGTACAGGGATTCTACTCTGTGGGATGTCAGATTTCGCATCGATCAGTAAAATGGCCCTATCTGAAACAATTGTGTACACATCTGTCCAAATATAACGCCTATCCCGAGTCTTTATATTGTTCTTCAAATAAAACACAACTTTAAGCTGCGTGCATGTATACCTTGCAAACAATTGCCACAGACATTGGCCATAGCAGGTCACATTTCCATACTAGAACACGGATTCTGTCAGCAACACACAACAATCTTCGACGGGAGAGTTTTAACAGTGAATAACATTATCAATAAAATGTGTTTCCACTAACGTGTAGGTTTATTCGGCAAAAATGTACGTCAAAAAGAGATTTCGGTAGTAGAGTAGAATCCCTGTACTTAAATATATATACTAGTACCCCCAAACGTGCCGAATCCCTGTGACCAGAATGGCTTCCGTGCCTGAAATACTGTTCGGAGCGGCATCCGGTGTCTTCAACCGCCGTAGCTGGAGTGTCACAATGTGGCATTAGCTGTGCCTTGGCTGTTGGTGCGACTTTTAAAAAAACAAACATCAAACAATACTAGACATTTAATAATAAAAACGATGACGAAATAATAGAGACATCCGGTGGTATCACACAAATAACTGACGCACATCCGGAAGTAACGGAAGATAAATCAAGTGCATCATTTGTATATATATTGAATGTTAATGTGTATTATGAAACGTTGTTTAAAGTGATAGCAATATCACAAAGCAAAGGAACAACGAATGTAAATATTGGCTTATATTGGTAAAGATTGTGTCTCCGCGAAAATTGGAGAGATATTGTTTTGGCATTATCCATCCATCCATCCGTCTGTCAGTCATTCCGTCACTTTTCAACCGATAGTGACATAACTTACATTTATAAGTTAATCTGTATTTAAGTCTAGTTAAGCAAATTGTCATAGTTTTCTCTGGTGCAAGATTCTTAAATGACAGTATTACCCATTGTTTGACCATTAAACTTGTACTGGGGCTGATGCTTGTCCCACTCTCTCCACACACTATACGGAGTACGTGTCCGTCTTAAACATAGTTTATTTCAAACAATACAACATATACAAATATACATTTTACACAAAAATGCAGATACATGAATGAAAAAGGATTAGAACCGAAATATGTAGCTTATAGAGGACTTCTCCTATAGCAAAGTACGTATTGCAATTACGATATGACAGTGTTGTAATATTTTCTAAACTATTAATTTCAATTTGAAATAATGGTAAGTAAACGTTTTAATCATGAACTGTACATTAGAAAATCAAAAAGATAAAGAGATTATTAAGGTGGGTTATTCAGGGGAAACTAGTAATTAATTTAGAAGCAGACGAAAGGAGAAATTATAGAAAGAGGAACATGATAGATTCATTCGGATAGTTCAAACTCGTAGAAAATCATTAGGGTGGCGTCTAGTTGCATATATCGGCAGGGTGTTCCACTTGCTTTACTTTGCTAGGGTGTGTGGCTCTGTTGTGGATCAAATTGTAGCTAGTATCACTAATGTCTAATTGAGCGTGTCGGTTGGATGACATATTATAGTTAAAACTCTCGCTGAAACTGCTCGCTTGTCTTAACAGAACTCATACAAATAAAATAATAATAAAGACTTTATTTAACGAGGAAATTTATTTGACAAGGTAAATCTTCCATAAGGCCCTCAAAACAAAAACAATTATATACAGCATATTTTAAATACATAAAATTAAACACATTGCATGATAACATTGGACTTTCTAGATGTGCATAGCATCGTGATGTTCCGTTTCAGTTGCACCGAGGAGTCATGGCCCTATTTCAGGCATAACCCCTCCGATGCTCATCGAGCTAATTCCCTTTTTCGCGGGGACATTAATTGCGTGTTGCCTTTAGCGTATTGTTTGTATATATCTGGATATATATTTATACATTAATTATATACGCTTTATGTGCTCTGGTCTTCGTTGTGCTTCCGTACAATTTCATGTTACTTTCGTTTTGCAATTTGAAGGTTTTGCACCTTTTGAGTTCATTATATCAGTGTTACGATAAAAGCTTATAAAACAGATGTATTCACGAGGGTTCGAGCCCCGCTCAGACCATGTCTTTTTATATGAAAAAGTTGGCAGTTTCTTACGGAGGCTGGTGCACCAAGTACTGGTTAACCACTGAGGCATGCCCAGCAAATGTGCTGTTAGGTAAACTGCCCGTCGCTCAAATGGGTAACCGGTAGCGACGTTAACTTGAATAAACTTAATTTTAAAAAAAGTATATATTCTCGAGTATGGACTGTTTTATCACTATATATATGCTGTCACTGATGGTTAACCTTATTTTTCATCTCATGAAAGATCATCAGTTTCCAGGGTTACATATCTTATAAACACACACCGTATACCTTTCATGGAGAAGCTTATTCACAGTGCTGCATGCAAGCGCCTCGCTATCACTGCTATATTGTTTCTATAAAGTTATTTGCTTTATTACGGATGGTATTTAACATGAACATGGTCAACACAACTATTGGTTTTCTATATTTATATAACTACTGTATTTGCTTCGGTGAACGTATCTGTCCTGTGTGTATCTATTTTCGTATGAATGTCCTAACTAAAGATATGTAGCTGACATGCGCACTTTCAACTAAAGTCATAGCAATACTGATGAGGATACTCAATGATTTTAAATTCACTGTATTTTAACAAAAATACCACAAGTAAGGGACGTAACTGGTGCTTCTTGTTTGAAAGTCTTCAAATCCGGAGTTTTCTCCCTTACATCAATATAATACCCAACTGGTTTTGCGTTAGAGAACTGATATATTGGCTTACAAAAACTGCCCTTTGTCATTGAATTATCTTATACATTGTATACTAATGAGCATATTAGGCAGAATTGATGATGTCACAGTGCCGAAAATGGACATCATTGTCAATAGAGAGGAGAGTATTAAAACATCCGGCCGTACTTGTACCAACTTCCACTTTTATTTCCGATGTTCGCAGCTCCTTGACGTCTTTTTGTGGAAGTAGAGAAAGTCCTTCTTGATTATATGTGTTTTATAATGTTGAACCAGCGCCATTAATATCAATATTTGACGCTACGTCTCTACAAATAAGGAACTCGTATATGGTCCATAATTACTCTGATAGTGGCGGGATGTCATTTTTAAATATGCTTGGATACGGCCTAATAGAATGTATGTATATTGGCAAGCTTATTGTTTATCAAAATGTTCTTACAAAAAAATAAAAAATAAAAAATTGGGTTTTGAACCCAAATGGTAAATGGTATAATTGTTATTGTATCGAGAACGTGTTCATGTTAAATACCAATTGTGTGTGTCACGTTCAATGCATGTATGACTTTACAGAGGTCTAGAATCTGCCGGATATATGTTGCAATATTGTAATGGGAATAAATATATTATAATAAACATATCATATACATTAATATATCCTTGTTTGGTTGTTCTTGGACGGTGGCTTCGCAGTCTGTACTGTTATAGCAACAGCTGTTTACGGCATGATACTCGAAGTCGTGATAGCGCAGTGGTAAGGGTTCCGTTTAGGCTGGGAACATGGGTTGACATATATTTGCCTGGTCAGTCATTTAAATATATGTTTAACACTGAGGCCATTAATTGAGCCGTATTTAGTTTCTGATAATATTATTTCTCCAGAAGTAAATTAGTGAATAATCGACAGACTGGTGCCCAGGCTATCTTCAGGTGCGAAATGACCGAAGTTCGAGCCCCGCCATAGGCATGGCATTTAAATTCCACGTTGCCTCTTATCTCTCCCTCGTCACGATGGATTCCATCAGGAGTGAAGTCTCGAGAGCGATTAATATAAGTTGTAGGAACTTGTTTCGCATTCGAGCTAAACTAAATTTGTATAAAACGTATCCTACATAGCAATACACAGATGGATCTGTAGTCCAATGGTAACACGCTGGACTGGTAATCTAGGGACCGCAGGTTGATCCCCCGTCTGACCCTAATAAAATTAACAGTTTTTCAGATGGGACTTTAAACCGAGGTGTCGTGTCGGTGCTTTACACCGTGCACCTAAAAGAACCAGAGGAGACTCTGGAATGTGTCTCTGTCTGTATCATTGCACTATCCTCCAAATATCTAAAATGACTAATCTCTTCAGGAGGCATCGCTCATATGGGCAACCGGTAGCGACGATAAATAAACGTAAACCACAAATGTATGCAGAGTGTCCCGGTGCCTGCAAGTAAAATATGCACACGAAGTACTAGCATCAACGTGTACAGTAACGTGCAATGACGCATGATGGAGTTAAGACGAAATGTTATTGAAGTGCAAGTCATACACATGTGGACAGTGCACATGCTCAAACGGAATGCGATATTATATAGCTTACTTTGTCGTAATATCGACCCGAAGTAAGCCATTATAATGAATGTACGATAGCAGGATAACGTTACCACGATAGCGATACTACGATAGTACGATCTATCTATAACGATATTACGATAACGATAGTACGATACATCTATAACGACACTACGATAACGGTAGTACGATACATCTATAACGACACTACGATAACGGTAGTACGATACATCTATAACGATACTACGATAACGGTAGTACGATACATCTATAACGACACTACGATAACGATAGTACGATACATCTATAACGACACTACGATAACGGTAGTACGATACATCTATAACGACACTACGATAACGGTAGTACGATACATCTATAACGATACTACGATAACGATAGTACGATACATCTATAACGACACTACGATAACGATAGTACGATACATCTATAACGACACTACGATAACGATAGTACGATACATCTATGACGATACTACGATAACGATAGTACGATACATCTATAACGACACTACGAAAACGATAGTACGATACATCTATAACGACACTACGAAAACGATAGTACGATACATCTATAACGACACTACGATAACGTAGTCGATAATCCATGACGATACTACGATAACGATAGTACGATACATCTATAACGACACTACGAAAACGATAGTACGATACATCTATAACGACACTACGATAACGATAGTACGATACATCTACAACGACACTACGATAACGATAGTACGATACATCTATAACGATACTACATAACGATAGTACGATACATCTATAACGACACTACGATAACGAAGTACGATACATCTATAACGACACTACGATAACGATAGTACGATACATCTATAACGACACTACGATAACGATAGTACGATACATCTATAACGACACTACGATAACGATAGTACGATACATCTATAACGACACTACGAAAACGATAGTACGATACATCTATAACGATACTACCATAACGATAGTACGATACATCTATAACGACACTACGATAACGATAGTACGATACATCTATAACGACACTACGATAACGATAGTACGATACATCTATAACGACACTACGATAACGATAGTACGATACATCTATAACGACACTACGATAACGGTAGTACGATACATCTATAACGACACTACGATAACGATAGTACGATACATATATAACGACACTACGATAACGATAGTACGATACATATATAACGACACTACGATAACGATAGTACGATACATCTATGACGACACTACGATAACGGTAGTACGAGATAACGATGATACGATATAATATCGTACTGTCGTTAGCGCGGTATCGCGCTATGGTTAAAGTTATCGTGGTATCGTATCGTCGTTATCGTGGTATTGCTACCGTGGTATCGAGCTGTCATATACTGACCCGCTAGCGATATTAGAATGGCCTTAACGGAACACCGTAATGAGTTTTACACTGGTAAGCAGTCACGCGGGATGTGGGGTTGTTTACGATGTATTACATGCATAGCTGAATTTCTCCCATGAGAATAAGCACTTCCGGTCACCTCGAAAACATGACAAATGTACTCCGCATTAGCTAAAAACCCAAAACGACCTTAAGACCATAGACATATGTCCATTATTAGTGGAGTTAAGAATTCAGTCGGTTCTGGGAGTCCCGAAATGGAATCCCCCCGAGGGGTTTCAGGGGTCAGAAAGTTAGAACCCCACCATTGTCCAATAGCTTGACCCCAAATGAACCAGATAAACCAAAACAATCAATGTTGGCATTCAAATCCCGCGGGAGCTGTTAATATAACACATCATACCACACTATTAGTTTAAACATTATTTATTTCAGTATGTTTGCATCAAGAAATGAACATGTGACATATAGTTTAAAGCAACACTACATCAGTGAAAACGCAAATTTATACAGAATGTAATTTCCTAATATATCGTATAATTCACCCCCCTAAATATTTGCCTCAAAAACTGATTATTCCAACTAATAAACAAGCGTCGTATACGCGGTTTGTTGACATAACAAAATAATGTAAACAAGGTTGACATGCATGCGTAATACAACCTGTGTATCCCGAAAAATGAGAGTTATGGTACAGATTTACCGTTATATCTCACATATGTGCCTATGCATATTTATTTTTAGACTAATCTTAGTTAAATTTAGTATCTCTAAGCGACAGTATCAAGCATTTAGTATTGACTACAATGACAAAGAAATGTCAATTCATGAGCGTGGATGACCGGTATATGAAATCCTACATTCACTTTTGAAAGTTTGTGGACCACAAACACACTGTTTATTTATTTTATTCAATATTTGTGTTCGAATGTATTCTGAATAATTTGTAGTAGCAATGCATTTATAAGTGAATAATGCAGTTTTTTGGCGTTATGCGATGTAATGTCGCTTTAACAGCAGTAGACTGAAATGGATTTTGTGTGTTTTACGTTTATTTATCGTCGCTACCGGTTGCCCATATGAGCGACGCCTCCTGAAGAGATTAGTTATTTTAGTTTTTTGGAGGGTACTGCAATGATACAGACAGAGACCCATTCCAGAATCTCCTCTGGTTCTTTTACGTGCACGGTGTAAAGCACCGACACGAGACCTCTGTTTAACGTCCCATCTGAAAGATTGTTAATTTTTATTAGGGTCAGACGGGGGATCGAACCTGCGATCCCTGGATTACCAGTCCAGCGTGTTACCACTGGACTACATATCATTTGATTGTATATATGTTGAGGGCCTCATGGTAGATTAACTTTTGTTAAATGAGTACTCTCGTTAAATAAAGTCTTTATTATTATTATTATTATTATTATTATTATTATATCCGTCTGCGTGAAATAGATTAGAACGAAAGAACACTTATATAGTTCTTCTCCCTATCAATTGGTTGCTACACAACAGGCAGGAGAATAATATATATATAACAATGAAAATACGTGAACTATATTATAGGTATTATGCTAAACAATTTCAAATTAATATGTGAATCACAAGTTATTGTATTAGGGAATATATAGTGTTGAATGTGAAACAGAAAACGGTTAAACTTTAAAGGAATATTTAAAATCTTGAAATATTTCTAGAGAAAGGTAGTTTCTGGGGTTAGCAGTATGTTACTTGTATATCAATGAAACATCTATTGCAGTCAATATATCTACTGCAAGAATGTTCTTCAAAGGAATATAAGGCTGTTTGAATATAGCAAGCACCCAGTAAACTGTACTTGAAAGAAACTAATACATTGCCATGACAGGGAGATTACCAAGTGTATACGTGGAGCCTTTATTCTGGTCCAGATGTACTCTTTCTACGCGTTGTTTATTATAACACGGAGGATGTATTGAGTGGGTGGGATTGATATAGAAGTGAGTGATCTATGGAACCACCTCAGTAATAACCAGCCAATATACACTTAACCAAATTCTTAATCGGTCACCTCGTGTTTGATAATATTAGGAGCCAACTAATAATCGTACAATATAAATAGTTACCTCTTCACCGGTACGTGCGCACTGCACATAGTGTGTCTTCGCCTGCGAGCTAGCCTGGGACGAGTCACGTCCCTTCCTTATGTATATTTACGCCATTGCTCGGAAACATCAAGCGAATAAAATTACATCAATTTGAAGCTCTGTTTATTTACTGGCGTGGTGGCAGCGGTGGGATTGCCAGTAAATAAACAGAGCTTCAAATGCTGGAACTTTAATTCGATTGAGGTTGTCAAACAATGGCGTAAATATACATAAGGGACGTAACTTGTCCCGGGCTAGCTTGTAGCCGTAGACACACTAACTGCCGTACCGCAAGTACATGCACTTGTCATTTAATGCATTTTATTCCAGATGATTATGTAGCAATTAATTGTATCAAGATCTGTAAGAAAATGTACCTAATAAGATAATATTAATATTTGACACTACATGTATATGATTTTTAGTTTGCTCCAAATATTGTAAAGCATCAGGTGACCGATTAGAAAGTGTGTTGAGGGTAGTGCAAACCATGCACTTCAATGTAAGAAACATAAGATCGGCTGTCCGATTAGCGCAGTGGTTCGCTCGCTTCTCACCAATGCGACCCTGGTTCGATCCTCGAACCGGGAAGTATATGAGATAGTATGATGGTCGCCAGATCGGACAGGTGGGTTTTCTCCGGGTACTCCGGTTTCCTCCCACACGAATGAACACATATACGTTTTCATCGGAACCAACGAGAGTGATTAATATAAGTTGTTAAAACTTGCTTCGCAATCGTTGTAAAGTTTTAAAAAAATGTTTAAAAATGTAAGAAACATATTGATAGACATCACTCCGGACCATTGCGAAATGCCAGAACCACCAGCGGACATACTCAACGTCATTGTCAAATTAAAGCATGAACCATTATTTTACCAGAAAGTAGATTCTTCCCATAAACCAACGTACTGTGGAGCAACCTATCTCACGCCACAGACGCTTGGAGTTTGAACAAATGGTTTCGAGTTCAAAACCAAAATTATTGTTTTACTATTTTTTTAAGAACATTATATTAACCCTTTCAACCCCACAAGCCTCTAAATAGGCTTATGAAAAGTGTAGATCCAGATGAGCCGGCTCGTAACGAGCCGTCTCATCAGGATCTGCACTTTTTTGCCAGTAATAATTATTACTATTTTTAGATACAATTAACCATTTTGATAAATGAACTGATCCAAATGTAATTTTGTTATTAATTTAGTGGTCTAAAAATATCATGGACCAGTCCATGTCAGTTACTTGGGGTTGAAAGGGTTAATATAATCTACCTGTGTAAATGCACTGATAGTGACGGAGTGTCATTTTTTAAACATGCTTGGATATTGCCTAAACTATGTGTATGTATAGTGTCACGCCTATGGTGTAGCATAGTGTTCTTAAACAAAAAAAGTAATAATTTGGTTTTGAACCCGAAACCATTTGTCCAGACCACAAGTGTATGTGCTGCCGTTGACCAGACCACCCTGGCCAACAAACAATCACACTAAGTACGAGATACGTTTGTATCCAGTTTACTTCTAAGTGTGAATAGTAATTTTGGCATAGTACATCGCTATTGCATTTCCTTCGATGAACGTATGTGCCCCCTGTTTGCATACTGTTCGTATGAGGATTTCCAACTAATGATATGCAGCTGACATGTGCGTTCGGTGTTACGGTCATGCGCATTCGCAGTGTTAGACAGTATTCGTCTCGAGAAAAGGCGTGACTTACAGATTACGCTGTTCCAAGGATGATCTAATTAGCAGATCCCGCCACACGATAAATCGCAAACTTGGACTAAATACTTATTAAATAAAGTTGTGTTTGTCTCATTGAAAAGAATTAGTAATGTCAATATAACTAATGAATTGCGAGTTGATAATTTCCATTGGGATATGAACTACAGTGGGTGTGTTTAAAGCTACCGTGGATGACTTTGGCCTCCACGCACTTTAAACACACTCAATGTATTAACACACAATTCATTCCTTAATTGTTTGCTTGTGTGATTATGACGCTTAGCGGATTTTTTAATAACGTTTAGCGGTCTTATGACGTTTAGCGGAGTTTGTGACGTTTAACGGATTTTTATAACGTTTAGTGGTATTATGACGCATAGTGGATTTTTTATGACAATTAGCGGTATTATGACGTTTAGCGGAGTTTATGACGTTTAGAGGATTTTTTTATAACGTTTAGTGGTCTTATGATGTATAGCGGATTTTTTATGACGTTTAGCGGTCTTATGACGTTTAGCGGAGCTTATGACGTTTAACGTATTTTTTATAACGTTTAGTGGTCTTATGACGTATAGTGGATTTTTTATGACGTTTAGCGGTCTTATGACGTTTAGCGGAGCGCATGACGTTTAACGGAGCGCATGACGTTTAACGGTGCTATAATTATTATAGGATGCTCTGATAACGTTTTCCATTTCACAAGAACAATTATATTTAATAGCAATACATGTTATACTGAATACTCCTGATAACTTGAAAAGATGTTATGGTGTTAACAGCATGTCGTAAAAAAAATACTCAGTCACTATTGAATGAAATCCCAGGATGTAAGCTTAATGGATTGAATTGTATATTGATGCAGCCAAAAGCATTACTTCCTTAACATATTTTCAAGAAGACGGTTCATTGTAGATATTGGTATATCTGCTGTTTACTCATTTAAGCAAACAAGTTCCAAGTGATCATACAAACAACAAAATACAATGCCTACACATAAACTGGTACTCGTATATGCATTGTTTTTACAGAACGCAATTTAAATGGGAATGGATGAGGATCGCGTATCGCCTTTATTGATATTATATGTTACATCATAGGCAGGCCTATTATCATTCGCCTTTATTAATATCTATATGTTACATCATAGGCAGGCCTATTATCATTCGCCTTTATTAATATCTATATGTTACATCATAGGTAGGCCTATTATCATTCGCCTTTATTAATATTATATGTTACATCATAGGCAGGCCTATTATCATTCGCCTTTATTAATATATATATGTTACATCATAGGCAGGCCTATTATCATTCGCCTTTATTAATATCTATATGTTACATCATAGGTAGGCCTATTATCATTCGCCTTTATTAATATCTATATGTTACATCATAGGCAGGCCTATTATCATTCGCCTTTATTAATATATATATGTTACATCATAGATAGGCCTATTATCATTCGCCTTTATTAATATATATGTTACATCATAGGTAGGCCTATTATCATTCATGAATAGTGCATTGAATCCACAAATTGACAGAGAAAGTTCACAGCCTTTTTGGGGTGGGAAGTTAACTAATGTTGTTAGAACTTGTTGACCAACCCATTTTGCCTTTTCTTTGCTTTGTCATGATTATGTAGATAATGTAAATGTCAAATAGCAAATAAAATATGATTAAACTAAAATGCCTTTTCTTTATTATTTTTAAAGATACCTTCTAGCTATTTATGCTAACCTTGCAATATTCATTTGGGTTTATGTCGTCTGTCGCTCATATTTACAATATTGATATATCTACGGTAGGGGCGGGCCTACTTGCACGTAACCCTATTAAATTGTCATTTTCTATGAATATAAAAAAGTAATTGTCCAAAGAAACCCTAGATAGTTTACCCATAGCTTAACTGTTCGTTCCTTGTGGTCGATATGGATCTCAATAAATAATATAGTGTTCTTGAGATTAATTAATTAACCATACCTTTAGTTTCTAGTTCTAAACATGATGCAACATGCCAAATATCTGTACATTGTAGTTTCTGTGAAGATTATTTTTAATAGTTGTACAGGCTCATGGATCCTTGAACTTTCTTTCCAGTTGCTCTCTTGAGCGCATGTACCTTGCCTACATCTTGCTGGTGTGTGTTTTACGTTTATTTATCGTCGCTACCGGTTGCCCATATGAGCGACGCCTCCTGAAGAGATTAGTCATTTTATATTTTGGAGGATAGTGTAATGATACAGACAGAGACCCATTCCAGACTATCCTCTGGTTCTTTTACGTGCATAGGTGTAAAGCACCGACACGAGACCTCGGTTTAATGTCCCATCTGAAAGACTGTTAATTTTATTAGGGTCAGACGGGGGGATCGAACCTGCGATTCGTGGATTACCAGTCCAACATGTTAACGACTGTACTACAAATCCGTCTGTACCTCTTCTAGAATATGGTGACGTCGTGTGGGGCAATGACTTGAAAACGATATTGAGGCCGTGCAGAACGAGGCGGCGAGAATTGTGGAAGGGGCTACTAATCTATTGCAACATAAACTCTCTTCTGTTTGTTGGATCTGTGCTATGATGTACTAGCCAACAGACGTATGAAGCTGCGTAATGCTTAACCCAGTGAGTCAGGAGAAGGTGTCGTTTGAAGACAAATGTTGACGCAGCACGACGACCGGGCAGCAGGCGATAACATCGCTTGTGTGCTCATGTTAGCTAAAAAAACAGGAGTTTATGTATCTTCTAAGAACTATTTTTGCATTTACTTCCGGGTAGGCATACAGTCTAATGTCACACCAAAACAACAATATATTGACGAGGTTTAGATTTGGTCGAATCGTTACTGACCGCCAATATAGCCAAAATAAAACCTCCGCCAATATATCTACTTATACAGTATAAGTTCTACATATCAATGGACATTTTCTTTGAATGCATTTTCCTTAGAAAATAGTGTCACTAATAAAATCCAAAATGAACAGCCATTACCAAACTAAATGTTGGTGTGTGAGCATGTCATTTGTTTATCTCATACCAGTAGATGATTTCGCATCTACATTCTCTGTTTTCGGACTTTAAAGCGTAAACTAATAAGTTTCGCTCAGGAACAGACATACGATAATGGGGCACTTAGCTTCTTTAAAAAGCACAACAGCTATCAGTGGAGCTAATTAGCACTTATCGACAGATAGACCATATCTGCGAGCGCTTAGTGACATAGGAATATTCAACGGAAGTCGTGATAACGCAGAGGTAATGCGTTCGCTTCAGGTGTGAAAGACCCCGGCGGAGTTCGAACGCAGCTGTAGCCATTACGATTGTGTTCTTATGCAATGCACTTAAATTCCACATTGCCGCTTCTTTCTCCCTCGTGACGATGAATTCCATCAGGAATGAGGTATCGAGAGTGATTAATATAAGTTGTAAGAAATTGTTTCACAATCGAGCTAAAATTAATGTGTATAAACTATGAACTAAATATGATATCATACACAAAATGTCCACACGTGTTTCTGTAATTTTCAAATTCTTATTGAGGGCATAAGACTGTGCTATATATTGACAACAATTAAAGAAATACAATGAAGGTAAACGACAATAGCACCGTCATCATGCCTGCGTATTACTAAAATCAACTACATGTATTGTCTTAAACACGAATGTTCAGAAATAGTAACTTGCGTTGGAAATTGTATTGTTAATTAATAACAATATATAGACTCATTAATCTCCGCCAAAGCCTTCGTAAGTTTCCGTGAACTACGACCAGGACATGCTTTAGGTTTTTACCGTTAATATTTGAATCAAGTCAGTAAGTAAGTGTACCATAATCTAAAGCTCATATTTTACTTCGGAAATCCGATTATAAACGAAGTAAGTTCACGGAATATACAAATGTCTCAGTTTAATATTGCCAAACAATATGTCACCCATATCGACAATAATCAACAAACATGTTATGCCAACAGTTCACAGGTCAGTAGCAGGTGCTTACTGGTGTTTTTATAAGATTGCTTGTGTTTATGGCAACTTGTTTGCCCAATCACCCCCCCCACCCCAACGACAAAAAAAAACCCAACAACAAACAAATGCTGTCACATGTCTTCTAGATATTCATTAACTATTAACCTGCCAATCACGACTAAGGTCGCTCTTGCAAACAACACATAGTCAGGTCAGACTGCACATAATATGCCGTCTGATCAGGCTCTATGCTGTCTGCTATTCGAATAGTGGAGCTAAAACACTTGTCTGAATGGCAACATTCCATCCAATTTGTTCGGCAGGTCAAGGGTTAATTAATAACCCATTTACAAACGCGAGTTCTATAGTATGTAGGTCAATGATTTACTTAATAAATGAAGAGGCAGCGCTGTAAGAACTTTAGATTATACTTTCATCTATGTATTTGCAATTTGCGAAAAGGTTTTTGATTTTGTTTTACTCTTGACTTGACTTGTACGATTCCACTATTCTGTTATTGGGTTATATAATTGTAACCCAGGTGAGAAAAACATGCAACCAGTCCGGGATTCGAACCCGGGACCTCTCGCTTACAGGGCGATTGCTTCTCCGACTGAGCTAACCGGGCTGCCTACATATCACCTCACATATTGGGTTAATATACATACCGTTACATACTCCCCCCACCAAATTGGAATTCTTCCATGAATTTCCATAGGGATAGAGATACATTGTGAAATATTTCTCGGAGTTTGTAATGTAACGTTTTCAAACGGGGGGAATGTGTAAGCCAGGTGAGAAAAACATGCAACCAGTCCGGGACTCGAACCCGGGATCTCTCGCTTACAGGGCGATTGCTCCTCCGACTGAGCTAACCGGGCTGCCTACATATCACCTCACATATTAGGTTAATATACATACCGTTACATGTGATATAATACAGTCTATATGGAATGTAGACTGCTTCTCAACCAACATCATCAGCATGGATGCCGCCGTCCTTGAGTGTTTCGGCCCTTTAATTCCATGGACACTCTGGTGGCGGTGGGCCCACAGTGGTGATCAGTCACTGCGCGTTGGTTGATTGCTTCCAGCTCTTCTCCTCTCGTCTCAGCCACAGCCAGCTTGAAGCCCGTTCAGCTGCTTGGCTCAGTCTCTGGATAGCCATCCTTTTCTCTCTACCAGTAGTCCCAATTGCTGTCATCAGTCTGCAGACGGACTGGGAACAGAAGCCTCTCGTGCCTACTTATACTGGGAACAGCCAAATACGCCAACCTCGTTGCTTGCAGAGTTCCAGAAGCTCTGTATGCTTCGCCTTCTTCCTTTCGTAGGCCTCTTCGCACCTTGTCTCCCATGGTACTGTCAGCTCAATGACGATGAGCTTCTTCCCTGTCTTGGACCACAGTACGATGTCTGGCCGTTGGGTCGTCTGGACCATGTCGGGGAAAACAAGTCTCTTCCCAAGGTCAACCTCCATGTTCCAGCCTGTTGTGCCATCCCGAATCGATGACTTGTGTGGTGTCTGTCTTCCTGGTCTCACCAGGCTTGACAAAGGTGATGTGCCCATGGTGGGGATGTTTACCACGTTCCTTCTTCCACTCTTTCTCCAGCCAGTCAGCCAACTCCCTGAGGACTGAGTCGTGTCTCCATCTGTATCTGCCCTGTGTCAGTGATGTAGAACAGGATGACAGGACATGCTCTAGTGTGCCTGTTCTGTCACATAAGCTGCATTTGGGATCAGCCGTGAGTCCCCATCGGCACAGGTTCGCTGGGGATGGTAGGAGGTCATAGACGGACCTAAGTAGAAATGAAAACCTCAGTGGCTCATACTTCCAGATGTCTTCCCAGGTCAGCTTCCTGTCTGTGGTGTTCCACGTAGTCCATGCTCCCTGCGCTCCCATTTCCACCGCCCTTGCTTGTCTAGCATGTTCCTCTGCTGTTCTGATTTCTGACTGGATCATGGCTCGCCTCTCCTTCTGGTTTGATCTGCTCCACAGCACCGTCTTTGTTGCACCGATTCCTTGACGTCCCACAGCAGTCACTCCCACAATGTCTTTGTGCTTGAGCGTGCTCTCTGCCTGGTTCACAGATTCTGTCGCTGACCATTTCCTGCTGCTACGGGTTACGATCCCTGCCTCACGGATAAGTTGGTCCGGAGAATCCCTCAGAGTCAACACAAGTCTTGTCTTGGCCGTCTTGAATTCTTCCACCAGTGAAGATAGTGGGAGCTGTAGTTTGTTACTCTTCCCGTAGAGTCCAATACTGGTGAAGCTTGGGGGTACTCCTAGCCATTTCCTGAGGTGTCGACTGGTGGTTCTCTCCAGGGCTTGCTGTTCTTGATCTTTGTTAATAACTTAATAATATCGTCTTCGACATACGATGTAATATTAGACTTACTGACGGCAAGTATATATATATATTCTTGTTGTAAACCTTTCGCCGGTTGCTATCTGTGAAAACAGAAATTATTACTTTCTCTTAGCCAACTGCTTAACAAATGCTTGTGACCGGCTCCTGTGGTGCATTACTTATAAAATGAGATTATATGTATTTGATTGAATTCTTGATTGATGTTTTTTTATTATTGTAATTTAAGTAGAGTATCCAAGGAGA
This sequence comes from Archivesica marissinica, assembly GCA_014843695.1. Classification (NCBI taxonomy): domain Eukaryota; kingdom Metazoa; phylum Mollusca; class Bivalvia; order Venerida; family Vesicomyidae; genus Archivesica; species Archivesica marissinica. The sequence goes on along the minus strand of CM026398.1, from coordinate 58,709,688 downwards.
TTCAATACTCAATGGACTTGTGCTTACCTACAATGATGCCTGTGCGGCTATTGGCTAGGGCAAAGAAGTGTGAGTTGTATTTTGTGACATATCTTAACGCACCTGTATATCACAGGGTCTCTAAGGCAAACACTCTACAGTTGATATTCAGTGTCAATTTCTGTGCTGGTTCAGTTCTTCCCTCCCTAATCATAAACAACATGTAGTCTTCGCTAATACAATTTCTGATTGATATTCTACCACTGCAGGTGTGCCTCAGGGCTCTATGCTTTGTCCATTGCTGTTCTTTGTCTATATTAATGATATCGTCACCGACATACGCTGTAATATCCGACTGGTTGCTGACAACACACAAGTATCTATATTGTGGTCGAAAATATCATACATCTGCTGCTTCAATCTTCAACCTTGATCTTGACAGTATCTATAATTGGTCCAGTTCCAGGCTGGAACAAAATCATGATTTAAAAAAAATTACAAATCAAATAATCTCGTCTATATTACAGAGGATTTTATAAAACAGTCAGATTTATTATATTAAATCGATTATTTTGGGGATTTTGGTATATTTACGTTTATTTTGCATACATTCATTACGATATTAGGTCACAATATCATACGTTTTCATTACATAAAATAATGATTTTGAAAGGTGCATAATGATTATATTATAATTAAATAAAGTTAATTTAATGATATTTATGGTTTATATTTTGTAGCTTTATTGGAATTGTATATCCCGTGTACTATTATGCACCTTGACTACAACAACCCATGTTCAAGCTAGGTGGATGCTGACAGCTCTGACAGACGTCGCTTCATGGGGAAGAATGAAGTTCAAGGCAGTCAAATCCAGATCTCTCATCAAGAAGGGACAGATTACAGAGAGGTTGAAGCTCTACGTACAGAACGAGGAGATCCCATCCATTGTGACGAGTCCAATCAAGTGCCTGGGCAAGTGGTTTGATGCAACGTTAAAGGACCGAAACAATGTCACGAAGCTCAAACAACAGGCAGACGATGGTCTCAAGAGGATAGACCATTGCGGACTACCGGGCAAGTTCAAAGCCTGGCTCTACCAGCACGCACTGCTACCAAGACTGATCTGGCCATTGATTTTGTATGAAGTAGCCAGTACGACAGTGGAAGCCCTGGAGAGAACCACCAGTCGACACCTCAGGAAATGGCTAGGAGTACCCCCAAGCTTCACCAGTATTGGACTCTACGGGAAGAGTAACAAACTACAGCTCCCACTATCTTCACTGGTGGAAGAATTCAAGACGGCCAAGACAAGACTTGTGTTGACTCTGAGGGTAACAGGTAATACAGCGACACCAGACCAACAATAAATCCGAAATCCGTCACAGCTTTAGCGTGAGCAATTGCATCTTTCTTTGATTCCGAGTCCCAGCCTTCCGTAAACGCCCCTTATCAAAACCATCCATGTCCGGGTGAGTACCACTGATGATATCAAAGCACTCTACCAGGAATGGTAGGGCCAGGTAGAAATGCTCATAAGCGGTATCGCGCTCCGACCAACGAGTCTTGCACATGCCAATTATCACTTTTCTAGTGGTGGCATTGTGAACGTGACGTTTTTCCGCTATCATTTCTATGAGCCTTTCCCGTTTTGGAGAGTAGTTGAAGATAGCTACATCCTTCATGGTAGCAATCACATGCTGTATGTTATTAGCTTTACAGCTAGCGGCAATGGAAAGATTAAGAATATGTCCATTGCAATGGGTATATGGAGCATTTGGTGCATGCTGTGAAATGATTCCAGATATGCCTTTCTTCTCGCTAGAAATGTTTGAGGCACCATCATAGCACTGCCCCTGAAGCTGATGAATATCCAAACCAACGTTTTTATGGAACTCCAGGATGGCATTAGCGATAGCTTCGCCAGTAATTCTATGAATGTTGATGAACTCAACGAACTCCTTTCGTATCCCGGACATGGATGGTTTTGATAAGGCGTTTACGGAAGGCTGGGACTCGGAATCAAAGAAAGATGCAATTGCTCACGCTAAAGCTGTGACGGATTTCGGATTTATTGTTGGTCTGGTGTCGCTGTATTACCTGTTGCACCCTCTTCACGGCGCTACCGTCTACCTTCAGGGTCGAACGATAGACATTGTAAAAGCTTACCAGTTGATTGATGAAACCGCGTCTGATATGAAAGCGACACGTGACAACGTTGATGAAGGTTTCAAAAAGATCTACAAACAAGCCGAACGCATCGCAGAGAAACTAAACGTTGATCCGTCTTTACCACGCATTGCCAAACGCCAGATCCATCGTCAAAATCAGTCCGCTGATACGCCAGAAGAATATTATCGCTGTACAGTTGCCATTCCACTTCTTGACTGCATCATCAGTGAGATGGATACACGATTTAACAAACTTTCACAGAGAGCTGTGAAGCTGCTGATGCTTGTTCCTGCCATCTGTTTTACCATACATTTTGAGCTCTAGAATGCAGGAAATGCCATTTCAGAGCTTCCAGATTTAAAAATTTCAGGGGGAGCATGACCCGGACCCCCCTAGCAGGCACCTGCCCTACGGGCCGTCGCACTTGTATCGAACCCCCTCCAGAAATTCCTAGCGCCGCGCCTGATATATACACAAATAATAACGCTGTGAGTCTTTCCCCAAGAACTACATATCTCGAATTTCGCGCTGTAATAATTAGTCTAATGACGTCAAAGGTAACTATATAGCAGGTGCTCTTCCAATGAAAATATCGGGCCGCTTACAGCCTAAAGCAGTTCAAGGTCGGGTTTGTACTCGCCGCTGGAATTTTACAAATAACTGTCAGATTAAATCTTTTGAGGTATGTCACATGTGTTGTATTAGAATAATATATAACAATAATGCATTTGTACTAGACAACATGCATGCACTATCTGTTGTTTCTTAATTAATATGAGGTAGAAAATGATAATTCATCTAAAATGGCCGCCAAATTATTTATTTGTTGAAATCAACTTACAAAATCGTTAACTGCAGCATTATTAAACATTTAACAAATGCGAATACCATATTCCCGATTTGAGAAAAGAAGAAATGGCGTCCGCACATCGACAATGGTCTGTGTTGAACGTGGTAGTTGCTAGATTTTGAAAATGACTGATTAGTTTATACAAATTTCTTTTACTTTTTAGCTCGATTGCGAAACAAAATATTAGTATTACAATCAGCATACGGAGAGAGAGAAGCGACAATTTAAATGTCACGATAACCATCGTCATGGTTTTAGCTGTGTTCAAGCTCACACCCTCTTGTATTGACAGCTCCTTTTTTCATTTATCAGTGTCAGTTTATGTCATTTTATTACTTAGACATTTATGTCAAATGCCTTAGACATATTTTCCTGAACAGCTTTGTGTCGACTTTAAATATAAACAGTTAACCACTACATGTACTAATCAATGTGTATGAGGTGCCTTGCTCAAGAACACTACATACATACCATGACTCCGTGAGCAAGTATTGAACTGTGGGGAGGGGGGACCCCTCATCCCCAAATTCTTATTTTTCATTACTTATAATTACGCTTTTCACTACTCATACTTTTAACTTCTTTGCGGTTTTTGACGCGCAACATGTCTTACATCCCCGTGAGGGGTTCGACATTAGAGGAAGATAGATAAATAGATAGATGTTTTACCACGAAATAGATAGATGTTTTACCACGGACACCCACTCAATTACAAGGCGGATGCTCTATCCATTAGTATTACTTAACAAGACCCTAATTTTCACTGTCGCGTCTCCCCACCAATGTGACAAGATGGGCTATTTTTAGTCCTACATTACTTCTCAGAACAATCAATTCTGATTATGACGGGTCGGTCACATTATATTTCGGGACACACTCAATCCCGATGTTAGCCACCTAGAAAGGGAGAGGCAATATGGGATTTAAGTGCCTTGCCTAAGGGCACAATCGTAATGACTACAGCTGGGCACATACTCCGGGCCTCTAAAACCTTAAGTGAACACACTACCACTGTGTTATCACGATTTCCACACAGTGTTTTATCTACAAATTGTTTCAGGCGAGTCAATTGAATCGTCACAGTTCATAAGAGTGAATTAAACTATGCATTGGCTGGGTGTGCGGACAATTTTGAAATTTACATTGCAAATCATGCAATCTGAAACACAGGGATCATTCTAGAGGGCGATGTGGGCGAAATAGTCGCCCTAGGGACCCTGACTTCGCCCTCTGGGGCCCCACTTCTTTTACGATTTTCAAACAAAATTATGTCTAGTAAGATACACTGGCCCATTATAAAGCTCTCCTTATATTCAAATGTTGTATTTAATGGTTGTACTGTGCATTTTAACCCTATTTTGCAGAAGTATATTAAAGAACACCATTTAAGGAAGCAATCACGCGCTTTCTCCCAAAAATTCTGACCTAGAATGAACCCTGGAAACATCCTCTTGAATACACAGTCCCCCCCATGAATTCAATCTCACAACATTTTTCAGTTCAGTCATGCAGTCTCGCATGCACTGTGGGTAAACATGATTTCCTCATTGGCTGATGACAGACACTTCACACTTCGATATAGGTAAACCCTGAAGCAGTTCTGCTCCGAAAATGGATATGTTTTTGATTCAAGCTAAGACTAAGTGGCCAACTAATATACAATGTAGAGTCATCTGGCTCACAGAATGAAATACTATCTAAGCACAAAACGTAACGTACATACGTCAGTCTCATACATACATACATACATACGTCAGTCTCATACATACATACATACATACGTCAGTCTCATACATACATACATACATACATACGTCAGTCTCATACATACATACATACATACATACGTCAGTCTCATACATACATACATACATACATACGTCAGTCTCATACATACATACATACATACATACGTCAGTCTCATACATACATACATACTACATACGTCAGTCCTCATACATACATCTACGTCAGTCTCATACATACATACATACGTCATCTCATACATACATACATACATACATACATACATACATACTACATACATACAATACATACATACATACATACATACATACATACACATACATACATACATACATACATACATACATACATACATCATACATACATACATACATACATACATCACATACATACATACATACATACATACATACATACATACATACATACATACATACATACATACCTACATACATACATACATACATACATACATACATACATACATACATACATACATACATACATACATACATACATACATACATACATACATACATACATACATACATACATACATACATACATACATACATACATACATACATACATACATACATACATACATACATACATACATACATACATACATACATACATACATACATACATACATACATACATACATACATACATACATACATACATACATACATACATACATACATACATACATACATACATACATACATACATACATACATACATACATACATACATACATACATACATACATACATACATACATACATACTACATACATACATACATACATACATACATACATACATACATACATACATACATACATACATACATACATACATACATACATACATACATACATACATACATACATACATACATACATACATACATACATACATACATACATACATACATACATACATACATACATACATACATACATACATACATACATACATACATACATACATACATACATACATACATACATACATACATACATACATACATACATACATACATACATACATACATACATACATACATACATACATACACAGGGTTCATTTAGGTCAAAATTGTTGGGAGAAGTGAGAAAGCGCTCGATCGCGCCCTTAAATGGTGTTATTTAATAAATTTCGACAAATTCTGGTTAAAATGCACAGTATGACTATTAAATACAACATAACTCCTAGTCCTACTAAGCATTTTTATAGTATTTATAACTTTCCTGAATCTTTGAATCTACCCTCTCCCCCATCCATAGCTAATGAATCCAAAAAACATTAAATGCACACAAAATCAATTCCCAAGTAAGTTGGTAACAAATGTAGAAACCGCCTCCGTGGTCAAGTGGTTACGATCTCTGACTTTTATACCACTGTAACCTATCATCAATTCACTGATGGCCAATTGTTCGAGCCCCGCTCAGGCCGTGTTTGTTTCAGGGTTCATTCTAGATCAGAATTTTTGGGAGAAGTGAGAAAGCACGTGATCTCTTAAATGGTGTTCTTTAATATACTTCTGCAAAATAGGGTTAACATTTCCACATAGTGTTTTATCTACAAATTGTTTCAGGCGAGCCAGAGTCCGGCTATCAGCTGATACATATAATGTATATATGTATATATTTACTAGTATAGTATATATTAAGGTAAACAGGATAGCTTTTCAACTTATCCGTTTGACTAGTAGAGTAAGAGTGTGGGATAAGGGTCTTGAACAGTTAGTTTGAAATTGCACCCTACTTAGATTAGTTTAGTTTCACTCATTCACAACAATCTGAACTCTGATTGTCACTCAACAATCCCTCCACCCGAATACTTCATACACAAATAGTACTGAAAGACTATATATATTTATACCAGAACATCGTATGGGACCACCGGCATATAATTATGATCTGATCAGACCAGTTTCTATATTAGGCCATATAGGGGAAACTATTGGGTGGTATGCTTGCAGCAGGGTTTGGAAATATTATGATGTACATGTACTAAATATCAATAATTATTACTCTTTTAGATAAATATGACATGGGTTACATAGTTCCCCCTCTTGGAGAAAAGGTCTCCTGACGTTTTAATTACCTGAAACTAAATGAATATTGTAGATCAATCCAAATAATCAAGCTATATAATAACAATTTTATTTACTGCATCGTTCACTATCCAACATCCGACATTGTCAACTGAAATAATTTTACAACCTGAAATAAAAACATAACAACCAATACAATGTAATTAAAGATACTAATGTAACGATCATTAGTTAAGTATTACACCGTACATGTGTATGTTCAATATGGCTGGCTTACAGGTATATGTCCACAATAAATGACATATGCTACAAATCTGTTCCAACTATGTGGAGACCTGTAAAGGTAAGATTAACCTTCAAATTGAACAAACATGAACATTTACTATGAAATAAAAACAACCATTCCAAATGACATAATGAAATGTAATACTAATGTACGCGCATTGTATATATACTGACATAGAATGATTCGAACATTGCACTTATACAGTAAAATACCAGAAATAATACTACTGTAATAACACAGCGAAATACCAGAATACGGTATATTTTTAAACAATTAAAACTCAATATATCTCACTGTCTTACACATAGTACACAACCTTGTCAGTGTTTGGTACTGCTGTCAATGGGACCACCCATTCTCCATACCGGTCCGGTGGCTTCCTTTGGCGCACCGAAAGACGGGTCGGTTCAGGAGTTTGGGCATTGCCAGCAGGGACGACAACAGGTTGGTCTATTATGGACTCTAAATGTGAGACAGATCTCTGTACCGATGGTTCTGAGGTGGTGTTATAAGATATATCATGAATCTGTGAAGATTCAGGTATCGTACTACCGGTACCAAGTAAACTGGGTACAGAGGGTTGAGATGTCGCAGAGTTAGATCTGGTCGAGTGTTGCACTCCTGGATTGTTCTCGACGATACGGCTAGGAATATGGGTTGGACTACCAGTAGTCGCAGGAACCATCCTAGGTATCGTCGGAGGCAGCAATCCAGGGTGATTATGCTTTCGCAAAGCTGGAGGTCTGTATAGTTTGACGCTTTCGCCTTCGCTATCTAAATCGGAACTATCAGATTGGATTGCGTGAGGTACATGTACTGGTGGTGTCTTGAGATTGGTTCTGGCCAACTCCTTGCGGATAGGGCCTATCTCAGATTCTACACTTACATCCACCGTCGGTGTATCTCTGGGTACACAATTGAATGGCAGGAGCATATTCCTATGCAACGTCCGGATTGGTCCTTTGCCATTCTCAAGTTGTACACGAAATACTGGTATGTCGGGGTTCGGCATAGCTAGCACAACATAAGTGTCTCGATCCCATCTGTCTGCTAGCTTATGTGTCCCCTTGATACCGACTTTCTTTACAAGTACACGGTCTCCAACTTCTATCTTGGACTCACAAACTTTACAGTTGTACCTGTCCTTGTTCTTGGCAGCCTGCCTGCCAGCTTCATTGGCAGCTGCCCTATATGCATATTCTAGCCGGTTCTTTAGTTTGGCTACATAGGTCGTAGGTGTAAATTCACCAATGTCTTGTGGATCTGTGCCTAAGTAGGCATCGACAGAAAGTCGAGGATGCCACCCAAACATTAAATAGTGTGGTGAAAAACCGGTTGCGTCACTCTTGGTACCATTGTATGCCTGAACAAGAGGGGCAATATACGATTTCCAGTCGCTCTTTTGGTGTTCCTCTAAGGTACCAAGCATGCGCAGAAGAGTGCCGTTGAATCGTTCTGCTGAACCATTACACATAGGGTGGTACGGCGTTGTACGGCTTTTACGAATGCCCGTGAGCTTACACAGTTCCTGTATAGTCCTACTAAGAAAATTTCGACCTTGGTCACTGAAGTCGCTCGGGAAAACCATAAAAACGGAAATAATGGTCATACAAGGCCTTGGCAGTGGTTTGTGCAGTCTGGTTGCGACATGGCACTGCTTGAGCATATCTGGTGAAGTGATCCACTATAACCAGTATGTTTTCCACACCACCTTTGCTAGGTTCGAGCTTTAAAAAGTCGATGCACACTAGCTCCATAGGTCTAGAGGTAAAAATTGGTACAAGCTCTGCGAAAGGTTTAACAGGGGTCTTTCGTCTAATACATGAGCTACAATTGGTGATGTACTTGTTAACATCCTCTTCCAACCCAGGCCAGTAAAACCGTTGTCTGGCCAGCCAAAGGGTCTTTTCCTTGCCCTGGTGACCAGCATCGTCATGAATACCCTTCAAGGCAATAGTCCTGTGGGATACAGGTAAAACAAGTTGATGAACTGACTGGCCATCCAAGAAAGCGGTTCTGTACAGAATTCCCTCATCGAGATGAAGTCTGTTCCATTCTCGGAGAAAACGCTGTACAGCTTTTGACTCGGATCCTCTCCCTCTAGGAAGAAAATCGCTTTCGAGGAGGTCAATCACCCTTACAATGGTAAAATCATTCAATTGCTCAGCTTTCCAGTCAATCTTGTTAACATGTTCAGATTCAAACATCTCCTCATCGGCCGAATGAGGAGCTGCCGAATCTGATAAACAGTCGACAAGTGGTGTAGCATTTACAGCACCTTGAAAAATCGCTTTCATTTCGTCTTGAAAAACGTATCGACGAGATAATCCATCTGCGTCTCCGTTTTGGCTGCCACTACGGTATTCAATATAAAAATTGTAATTGGCTAATTCTGCTAGCCAACGGTGGCCTGTTGCATCAACCTTTGCAGAGGTTTTGACATAGGTTCAGGGATTATTGTCAGTAACCACCTTAAAGTCATTCCCACACAAGTAGTCATGGAATTTATCTGTTATACTCCACTTAAGGGCTAGAAATTCCATCTTGTGGGCGGGATAATTCCTCTCACTGGGTCTCAAACTTCGGGATGCGTAAGCAATAACACGCTCCTCCCCGTCTTGGACCTGGTACAATACTGCTCCTAATCCAAGGGAGGATGCATCCGTGTGCAGAATAAAAGGTTGGGAATAGTCTGCATATGCCAAGATTGGGTGTGATGTTAATTTATCTTTGATTGTATCAAAGGCAGCTTGCTGGGCATCACCCCATATCCATGGAACGGGTGTCTTGGTCTTCTTCTTGGTCTTCTTCTTGGTCTTTTTCTTGGATTTTTTCTGGTTAAAACCATGTCCTTCTAATAAGGAGTTTAACGGCTGTACAATCTGGGCATAATCCTTTATAAATTTTCTGTAGTAGCCCGAGAATCCAAGAAATTGTCTGAGAGATTTCAGATCGTGACATGCTGGCCAATCTTTAACGGCGGAAACTTTACCGGGATCCGTAGAAATACCTTGATCAGAAATGACATGACCCAAGTAAGTTACGGATTTCTTGAAGAATTCGCATTTTGAAGGTTTAAGCTTCAAGTGATGCTGATCCAACCGTTGAAAGACGGATTCAATCCTCTCTATGTGTTCCTCAAATGTAGATGAGAAAATAAGGATGTCAACTAAGAAAATTAAACATTCTCTAAGATGCATATCACCCATGCATTTTTCCATCAGTCGCTGGAAGGTTGCGGGTGCATTGGTGAGTCCGAAACCCATCCGGTTCCACTCATAAAACCCCAGTGCTCCGACACTAAAAGCTGTTTTGGCCTTATCCTCTTCTGCAACTTCGACCTGCCAGTAGGCTGAATGTAGGTCAAGTTTACTAAAATATTTGGCAGAAGAAAGGACATCAATAGTGTCGTCGAATCTGGGTAACATAAAAGCATCCTTTCGGGTCTTGTTGTTCAATCGACGCCAATCCACACAAAACCTGAGTGCACCGGAGGATTTTCTAATCAAAACAACGTTAGAAGAGTAAGGACTATCAGACTCTCGAATAACGTCTGCCTCCAACATTTCCTTTATGTGCTGACGCACTTCCTCATACATGGCTGGAGGGATTCGTCTGTATGGGTCTTTAAACGGTGTATTGTCCTCTAACACTATCTTGTGCTGTACAAGATTTGTTTTACCCAAGTCCTGACTGTCTGGAAAATACATGTGTCCATTTACCCAGGACTTGTTGAAACCGCAAAACTTGAGACGGAGACAAATTTGTATTGTCAACGTTGACACCCAGGTCTTCGGGAGAGGTATCTGAAGATGTATCCTGGCAAATATATGTAGAAAGATCATCCACAACTGTTGCTTCAGAAATTTCACAAATCTGTGTTTTGGGTTTAAAAGATAAAGTCTTCGCAGTCATATTACAAATCCTGACTGGGACTTTAACTGTGGATTGTTGATTGACTTTAACAATCCGAGGACATACTGTATAACATGTAACAGTTTCCGTTGTCTCAGTGACAACAGATGAGATGTTGTTGTCGAAATTACGGACTATCCCATTGATGGTAACTGTCTCATATGGTGCTACCGTAATCGTTTTGGTACCGCACGCTTTTACTGAGAAGGTCCGGGAGTCGAGGCTATCCATCGCCGACTTCCATTCTACTGGGATGTCAACAGTAGAATTATCTGAAGATGGGGACAAAAATGTCTTACACCTTCTAAGAACGTTTGTTCCCACAATGACGGGACACGTTCTGTTAAAACTATTGTCTGGGATGACCAGAACAGGAATATCCAATTTAAAAACAGATAAAAACGGTAATGTGATGGTAGACTCAAAATAACCCGAGTACTCCATGCGTGAACCATCAGCAATTGATAAGTCAAGACCAAGAGTGGTGAGAGGTTGTAATACAACATCTGAAAGTCTCTTGAAACAAGAAAGAGAAAGAGTGGTTACTTGACTACCAGTATCAATCAAGGCTTTAAAAGAACTGCCGTTGATAACAATATCCTGTTCATTCGGTGAACCTACAAGACGGTTCACAAATTGTTGTTCTGGTGGGTGTGGGTTCGTTTGGGCAACTTGATCACCAGTCCCTGTTTGGCCCTCAACAGAGACGTTATCTAGTTTAACGATTGGCGATATTGGGAAATGCCTCTTCCGCGACCAAATAACCTTGGTCCGGAGTTCGGCTGCAGGTGTGATCCTTGCGGATTGTAATCCTGCTGACTATAACCAGAAGCTTGGTTGCCACCACTGTATCTCCCAGGTCTATGACTGCGACCTCTGTTATGGTACTAAATGGTTGTGGTGGTAGAGAGAATGACTGATGTTGTTGTTGCTGGTTGTGGGTAGAGTCCAGCTTCTGTAAAATCTGGTCGAACTTGGAGTTGATCTTCTGGTCCATCATGTTCTCCCAGGAAGTGAGTTTGGTATCAAACTGATCCAAGCGAGACTGCATTTTCTTTTCCAATAAAGAAAACTGTTGTTGCACGTCTGAGTCCGCAGTAACTGTATTGTTCTTAACAGAAACCTTCTTAGAGAAAGGAGTTGTCTGTAGAACATTACCAGTTGAAGAAGAGTTGAGATTAGAAGAAGTCGAAGTGCGCAACATCTCTTTCTCAACTTTGCGGATTTCTCGAAGTAATTGGTTGTAGTCCGCCAGAGTATCATGCTTGTGGCGGGTTTGCAGTCGCAACATATCCGAGGATAACCCTGTCCAGAACTTATGACGAAGTATGTCATTCCTTGCAACACCTGGTAACTGACCCTTATTGATGATGGCCTGTAACAACGTTTCTAGGCGGCATGCATAAGATGTTACTGATTCGTCCGCTGCCTGAGAGGAATTAAAAAATTCTGTCATCAGGTCCTCTTTGGTCGATGCATCTGAGAACATGCAGTCTAGCTTATCCATAATCTGGACAAGTGTTGACTCCTGACCTAGCGGAATCACCATCATACGGGCAGAACCACGAAGGGAACTGCGCACAGTGTACAACAGGTTGGTGGCTGATATTTCCGGATTGTTCATCATACATTGGACTTCATATCTCCATATAACGTAAGGCACCTCCCCCTTGTTGATAGGTTCATCACCCGAGAAGCTGGGTATCTTAGGAGGGTTGGATGAAAACTGTGTCGGATATGGAAGTACATTGGGGGTTGAAACAAAAGGAAATCCAGAAGGTGGTCTATTAAGAAAAGACTGCACTGGTGGGGTACTATCTGCACCGTTGTCTGGAATGTCAAACCGTCTGCCTCTGAAAGAAGTGAAGGGCAAGGGCGGTGGGGATGCTTGAGTCGACTTTGGAACCAAGTCAAAATTCTCACTCAACTGTTTATAAACCTGGTCCATCATCCCCGGGGGTAATCCTCCAGGAGTGCTCTCCTTTCCTGGTGTAGCCATTATAAAAATTATAACCAGGATATAAGGAAAATAAATACAAGAGTTGTACAACAATATGCAACAAAATCAATAGTGGACACGCGAATACGGCGCAAAAATACCGTCGCAACCGTACGTAATATCGCGATAAATAATTGTTGAAACGCAAAAATATTTCGCAAAAAAATTACAAACGCAAGAATTATATATGCTATAAAACAAATGTATGGTTGGCCTTTAATACTCTGTTGAGAATCAACAGTAGCTAATTATAACTGTCTATACAATGCAACACCTTCAATATAAAGGCTGAACTGACCAATAAATAAGTAGGTCACAATGAAAAGGTGTAAACTGATTGTATGTAAACAGATCAGGAATTTAACCTATCCACAATCAATACTGTATACCTGTAAATAAACACAGACTATAATTATGTTAACACAATACACACAACACAAAATTTAATGGACTGTAAAAGAATACACAATTACTGGACTGTAACACAATATACATATAATCCTGAAAATAAATTTAATTGATTTAACAGTGATTATGCAATATGTTGTATGGCAAATAGAAATTGGTGCTCCTACTGGCATATACCTGAAACACGAAATTTGGAACAGCATTACCCTCTGAAAAGAATGACAACCACAGGCCTTAGCAAGGGCGTATATATAACCTAGTTATATGGGTAATATTATACTGGGGCGTAGGAATATATGGGGTAACACAGATCACATAAATATAATATACAATATAGATCTATCCGATACTACAACAACATCTACGCACTTACATACCTTTCTTTCTGCTACTCGCGATTCAATGTTGCCGGAACAATAAGTTTAATTAATATGTGCAACTTGTGAATAATGACATGCAGGGATGTGTGTTAGTAATACAGAATAAAGAAACCTTATTTATACAACCAGGTAATCAAACTTCTATGTCGACACCGCTTTGTATAAATAACGTATACACTTAATTGAATAATATTTTTCAGAAGTAGGTCACTACCAAACTCTAGTGACACATTCACAGAATGATGATGACAATTAAATAATGTATAGTAACTGAATTTACAAATGTAGCACACTAATTACATGTATACAATTTTGAAATATATCGGTTCACAATCACACGAGAATACAATACGTGGAATCAAAAATAACCGTCAATGAATTTACCATGACTATCAATTAATAGATCATGTACAGTTTTAACAATAACTACACACCTTGTATGAAAAGCCTAGTAAATGAAGTAGACTAATGAAATACAAATGCTTTTAAAATGAAATTTACAAAATGACTGGTACGAACCGATACCTTTCAAAAACACAACAATATAGACAATACATAATACAAAACACTTACGTGACAATATCCTTAAACAATATTCCTGTATACACACAGTTTTAACACTTCAGATTAATTAATCACTGTACACCTAAATATTTACACCTTGCACTTAAAAAAAACACACACTTGTAAAACACACTTTCCCGTTTAAAAAACACTTCCACTTGAATAATCCATGTTGGGTATACCCTTCTCTCGTGGCGCCTTTCGACTCCACTTTTCCCATTCCGTTTTACGGCCCGTAAGCATGTTGCCGACTCTGGCTCTTTTCTTCAATTCCCCGACGGGGAGCCATTTGTAGACCGGGGAGTTTATAGAAATGACAAACTCTGGTTGTTTCCGTATTTTCGTATATATGGATATAAAGAGCCAGAGTCCGGCTATCAGCTGATACATATAATGTATATATGTATATATTTACTAGTATAGTATATATTAAGGTAAACAGGATAGCTTTTCAACTTATCCGTTTGACTAGTGGAGTAAGAGTGTGGGATAAGGGTCTTGAACAAGTTAGTTGGAAAGTGCACCTACTTAGTTGAGTTAGTTCACTCATTCACACATCTGACCTGATTGTCACTCACCCATAATACTTTATACACAATAGTAGTGAAGACTAGTATATATTATACAAAGACATAGTATGGGACCAGGCTATATAATTATGATATGATTCAGACCAGTGATTATATTAGGCCATATAGGGGAAACTATTGGGTGGTACGCTTGCAGCAGGGTTTGGAAACATTATAATGTACATGTACTAAATATCAATAATTATTTCCCTTTAACATAAATATGACATGGGTTACATAAGCACAAAACGTAACGTACATACGTCAGTCTCATACATACATACATACATACATACATACACAGGGTTCATTTAGGTCAAAATTGTTGGGAGAAGTGAGAAAGCGCTCAATCGCGCCCTTAAATGGTGTTATTTAATAAATTTCGACAAATTCTGGTTAAAATGCACAGTATGACTATTAAATACAACATAACTCCTAGTCCTACTAAGCATTTTTATAGTATTTATAACTTTCCTGAATCTTTGAATCTACCCTCTCCCCCATCCATAGCTAATGAATCCAAAAAACATCAAATGTACAATGCACACAAAATCAATTCCCAAGTAAGTTGGTAACAAATGTAGAAACTGCCTCCGTGGTCAAGTGGTTACGATCTCTGACTTGTATACCACTGTAACCTATCATCAATTCACTGATGGCCAATTGTTCGAGCCCCGCTCAGGCCGTGTTTGTTTCAGGGTTCATTCTAGATCAGAATATTTGGGAGAAGTGAGAAAGCACGTGATCGCTTCCTTAACTGGTGTTCTTTAATATACTTCTGCAAAATAGGGTTAAAATGCACAGTACAACCATTAAATACAACATTTGAATAGAAGGAGTGCTTTATAATGGGCCAGTGTATCTTACTAGACAAAATTGTGTTTGAAAATCGTAAAAACCAAAACATATTTTATTTTTTTAAGGAGAAGTCAGGGTCCCTAGGGCGACAATTTCGCCCACATCGCCCTATAAACTGATCCCTGTTGTTTATATGAAAAAGTTTCAACAGTTTCTTACGGATGTTTGTGCACCAAGTACTGGTTAACTGCTGCAGCCTGCCCAGATAAAATGTTGTTAGGTATACTTCCCACCGGCGATATAGCCCAAAATGGTGTTGATGAAGGCGTAAAACCCAATCAGCCGCACATATATTGCCTGTTTCAATTGATTCAATAAATGTTTGTATGTCAAAAATTCAAAATGCTACAGGGCTTAAGCATTATGCATGTTGCCTACAACATAGTTAATCAAATGTATCCTGTCAATTTTGACTGGAATTAATCCTTTTGTTCACATCTATGATCTGGGGCCAGGCCTCGAGGTTATAAAACTTTTCTCCTATCTCAAACTCAGTCTCAAGCTTCCGATTGGTTCAGCTGGCAGTACAACTCAAAATCTACCAATCAAATCATTTGAGCTTCAGTCTGAGAAAAGTGTTATAACCTCAGGCACTGGTCTTAGTCTACATACATTGTTTTGTTTTAGCTCAGGGTTCCCGCTGTCGGTCGCCTATGGTGCCAATTGCGACAATAAACAAATATTGGCGCTAAATGTTGTGAATGGGCGAAAACATTTGGACAACTTTTAAAAAAAAAAATGTTGGCACATGTTTTGTCAAATACATGGCTTCACATATTTATTTGTGAACTATATGGCTCTTAGTTGGCTCCAAGTTTTTTATATTGGCTCCAGTATTATTCAATTGGCGACAGAAGTGGCGCCGACAAACATTCAGACAGAGGGAACCCTGTAGCTGCTTCGTTTCGGATCAATTCGCCTCCAGCAATGTTATACAATGTTGTTATTAGTGTAGTCAAGAGGGGCTGTGTCATGGTTCGGATGATTAGAACTATGGATTAATGACTGTCTACGGATTATAATTTATAGGCTTCTCTGATCATAAGCATTCGACTAACATAGATCTATTAATTTTTAAAATGTTGAAATTTTTTGATACTCCAAATTTTCTCCCGATTTTCCACCAGATAATAGGACAAAGTCGACTTCGCTTAACTAACAAGGCCGGAAAAAAGCAACAATTCTGCCCACTTCTCCCCCAAAGTTGAACCCTTGTACACTGCACTGGTGACTGGTCAGTAACAATTTTTGTTTTCACAATTAGTTGATATTCAAACACAAAAGAATGGTCCCATGCCAGCTCGGAGGTGCGAAAAGATGTCATGATTTGTCCTTATTGAACAAAGACAAGTAAGTGCACTGGCCACAAACGGAGAATAATAATTGTAACCCTTGTCGGCAGACTTCAAACATCTTTGCCCGACAATGTTGAAAACTGTCCCCCACACCCTGCATGAAGGTTCAATGTTTACATAAATACCTGAGCCAACTAACAAAGGACCATGGTTCGATCCCTCGTCTGACCCTAATAAAATTAACAGTCTCAGATGGGACTTTAAGCCGAGGTCTTGTGTTGTAAAAGAACCAGAGGAGACTCTGGAATGAGTCTCTGTCTGTATCATTGCAATATCCTCCAAAAATCTAAAATTACTAATCTCTTCAGAAGGCGTCGCTCATATGGGCAACCGGTAGCGACGATAAATAAACGTAAAACACACACACAAAGGACCATGCCTTGTTTGCGTCATTCATGTCACTTTGACATTGTGTAAAATCTCATATTATTGATACACAGGAGTACAATGGAGATATATATCCAGAAATGTGCGTTCTACTGAAGCAAATAGAATGGCGTACCAGGGATCATTCTAGAGGGCGATGTGGGCGAAATTGGCGCCATAG
This sequence comes from Archivesica marissinica, assembly GCA_014843695.1. NCBI lineage: Eukaryota > Metazoa > Mollusca > Bivalvia > Venerida > Vesicomyidae > Archivesica > Archivesica marissinica. The sequence goes on along the minus strand of CM026398.1, from coordinate 58,691,972 downwards.
AGACCCTGACTTCGCCCTCTGGGGGCCCCACTTCGCCCTAAAAAAATATTGTTTTTACGATTTTCAAACACAATTTTGTCTAGTAAGATACACTGGCCCATTATAAAGCACTCCTTCTATTCAAATGTTGTATTTAATGGTTGTACTATGCATTTTAACCCTATTTTGCAAAAGTATATTAAAGAACACCATTTAAGGAAGCGATCACGTGCTTTCTCACTTCTCCCAAACATTCTGACCTAGAATGAACCCTGGCGTATATGACATTTCTCACACGTACATATATACATGATCCAGGTACCATGTGGAAACCATTGCTACTTGTACACGTCTGAGAGAGCTATCGCACAAGTCTTTATATACATGTATGTATACATGAAGGATGAACAACCGGAAATATTATCTATATTCAACATGGTATAATAATAATAAGATAATTTTGGATCAGAATGATTTTGAACAACCACAGAAAGCAGAAATTTAATACCAACCAATGATACATGTACCTAGTGAAACTCGATTCATTCGTCACAAATTGACACAGCGATTTGTTTTTCCACTGTTGAATGGAAATTGCCCGAGGCAAATAATCAATCCGTCTTTGGTCCGTTTTTATCCGTTCAATTTTTTTAGCGGAAGTTTGTGATGAACGAAAACGGCCAAATTTGGTTGGCCTGCAAAGATTGCTGTTTCAGTTGAGCGACTGTAAACATAGTCTTGCCGTAGTTATTGAGCACAGTCTATCATTTTTATTTACATCCATTTCGGATTAGGATCAATTTATTGTATTTTGATATTTCTGAATTTGCATTGGCTCTGTCAGATTTGTGTTTGGCCAATTTATACGACACCCGGGTCATTTGTTGACGAGCAGACGAGTGAGCTTTTTCGTAAAGTACTTATCAGTACTGACAATTTTGCTTCAGTACTCGAGTAAATACGGTTGAAGAATGAATGTTGTGGCAGATTGAAGTTGTAATGAACGTTGTAGCAGATTAACATTCATTACAACTTCAATCTGCCACAATATTCATTCTTCAATCTGCTACAACATTCATTCATTCAATCTGTGGCAGATTGAAGAATGAATGTTGTAGCAGATTGAAGAATGAATGTTGTAGCAGATTGAAGAATGAATGTTGTAGCAGATTGAAGAATGAATGTTGTGGCAGATTGAAGAATGAATGTTGTAGCAGATTGAAGAATGAATGTTGTAGCAGATTGAAGAATGAATGTTACATGTTCGACAGATTGAATGAATGAATGTTCGACAGATTGAATGAATGAATGTTGCATGTTCGACAGATTGAAGAATGAATGTTGTAGCAGATTGAAGAATGAATGTTGTAGCAGATTGAAGAATGAATGTTACATGTTCGACAGATTGAAGAATGAATGTTACATGTTCGACAGATTGAAGAATGAATGTTACATGTTCGACAGATTGAAGAATGAATGTTACATGTTCGACAGATTGAAGAATGAATGTTACATGTTCGACAGATTGAAGAATGAATGTTGTAGCAGATTGAAGAATGAATGTTGTAGCAGATTGAAGAATGAATGTTACATGTTCGACAGATTGAATGAATGAATGTTGCATGTTCGACAGATTGAATGAATGAATGTTGCATGTTCGACAGATTGAAGAATGAATGTTACATGTTCGACAGATTGAATGAATGAATGTTGCATGTTCAACAGATTGAAGAATGAATGTTACATGTTCGACAGATTGAAGAATGAATGTTGCATGTTCGACAGATTGAAGAATGAATGTTGCATGTTCGACAGATTGAAGAATGAATGTTGCATGTTCGACATATTGAAGAATGAATGTTGTGACAGATTGAAGAATGAATGTTGTGACAGATTGAAGATGAATGTTGTGACAGATTGAAGATGCATGTTGTGACAGATTGAAGATGAATGTTGTGACAGATTGAAGATGAATGTTGTGACAGATTGAACAATGAATGTTACTTGTTCGACAGATTGAAGAATGAATGTTGTAGCAGATTGAAGAATGAATGTTGTGACAGATTGAAGATGAATGTTGTGACAGATTGAAGAATGAATGTTACATGTTCGACAGATTGAAGAATGAATGTTACTTGTTCGACAGATTGAAGAATGAATGTTGTAGCAGATTGAAGAATGAATGTTACATGTTCGACAGATTGAAGAATGAATGTTACTTGTTCGACAGATTGAAGAATGAATGTTGCATGTCCAACAAATTGAAGAATGAATGTTACATGTTCGACAGATTGAAGAATGAATGTTACATGTATGTTCAGATTTCAAAGTGAATCATATTGTATTTTGTCATTGTAGTATATAATATAGATGGTTGTATCGCTGCTGCTGACTGATTGAATGCTGTGGAGATGCCTGCTGGTTGGAATGTGTGTTATTGGTTATCCCACTGACACAACAATACCAATTTATCTAGAAATTCTGGGCACACTACCATAAATAATTCTGTAGAAAAAAATTGATCATCTTCAAAGTTGTTGTTGTTGGCATATAAACGAATTAGTGACAGCCATGGACACTTTACCTCAGCTAATGAAAGCCTTGCAAAATATTCTCTTCAGGTTCTATCTCGAACTAGGCTAATAGCCTTGTGCTTATTATGTTTGTTACGCCAATAGAGTGAGGATAGCTATCCCATGCCGAGGTCATGGGGATGGGGAAATAGCAACAGACTTGTCTGTCCGTCTTGTCTGTATGTTTGCTATTGAATTATTTGTCTAAAACATTACTCGAAAGATTCTGCCTTTGTGGTCGAGCACAGGGATTCGGCGCGTTTGGGGGTACTAGTGTATCAATTTAAGTAGCGCCGAATCCCTGTGTGGTCGAGTGGTAACCGTAACGGTCGCTGACTTGTATACCACTGTAACCAATCATCACTGTTGGTCACAGGTTTGAGGAATTAATGTTATGATAGATTGAAGAATGAATGTTATGTTCAGATTTGCTCAGGCCGTGTCTCATTGTGACCACTGTGAATTACACAATTACGAGTCAGTCTCATGATGGTCACGGGTTCGAGCCCCGCTCAGGCCATGATGTCTCTTTATATGAAAAATTTGGCAGTTTCTTGTGGAGAATGGTGCACCAAGTACTGGTTAACCGATGTAGCCTGCCCAGGAAAGGAGTTGTTAGGTAAACTGTTGGACAGGGAGAATATATCCATGGGTGGGGGTTGGACAGGGAGAATATACCCATGGGTGGGGGTTAGTTTAGTTTATACAAATTTATTTTAGCTCGATTGCGAAACAAGTTCTTTCAACTTATATAAATCGCTCTCGAGACCTCATTCCTGATGGAATCCATCGCCACGAGGGAGAGAAGAGGTAACTTCTTGCCTAAGGACACAATCGTAACGGCTCCAGCGGGGCTCGAACTCCGGATCTGGGTGGGGGTTGGACTGGGATATCCAGGGGGTGGTTGGACAGGGAGAATATATCCATGGGTGATGGTTTGGACAGGGAGAATATCCATGGGTGGGGGTTGGACATGGAGAATATATCCATGGGTGGGGGTTGGACAGGGAGAATATATCCATGGGTGGGGGTTGGACAGGGAGAATATATCCGTGGTGGGGGTTGGACAGGGAGAATATATCCATGGGTGGGGGTTGGACAGGGAGAATATATCCATGGGTGGGGGTTGGACAGGGAGAATATATCCATGGGGGGGGTTGGACAGGGAGAATATATCCAGGGGTGGGGGTTGGACAGGGAGAATATATCCATGGGTGGGGGTTAGACAGGGAGAATATATCCATGGGTGGGGGTTGGACAGGGAGAATATATCCAGGGGGTGGTTGGACAGAGAGAATATATCCAGGGGGTGGTTGGACAGGGATATTTCCAGGGGGGGTGGATGGGAGGGGTGATCAGACTGTTTTACAAATTATTCTGTGTGTTGATGAATGTACACTGTAGGTAGTATTTACTTAAACAATGCAGGGTTCTCAACTTGCTCTTCATTTTTAACTGTGTCCCTGAATTGAGAGACGCTGCCTTAGCAACATTAACCTGGCATAGCTTTACATAAAAGCTCAATAGTTTGACACCTCTTAAGTAGGGAAGTGACATGGAATCACATATTTTCTGTCTGCTGTATTCTGAGCAGCCCAGTGAGGTCATTGGTGATTGACATTCAGGAAGATGAAAATCTCTATTGATCTAAACATACTTGCTGGTATTATAACCTGCTATGTGCATCCTACCTACCACTTTCACTAGACCAAGATTCTAATATCAAATAATAACAATATGTGCCAATTTTACACTCAACAGAATTAATGATTTTGTGTTTATCATCAGCTCACCTTCCCACAGAAGGTAAAAGGTCAAGCTTTTGTGAGAGACTCGGACGTACAGTCAAACCGGTCTTTAACCCTTTCAACACTACAGGTCTCTAAATAGACTTACAAAAAGTGTAGATCCAGATGAGCCGGCTCATAATGAGCCGTCTCATCAGGATCTGCACTTTTTGTTTGCCAGTAATAATTATTACTATTTTTAGATAAAATTACCCATTTTGATAAATGAACTGGTCCAAAGGTAATTTTCTTATTAATTTATTGGTCTAAAAATATCATGCACCAGTCAATGTCAGTTACTTGGGGTTGAATGGGATAAGCAGCCAGTCAAGGGAATCACAGAAAGTGGCTGCTTAATACAGGGTATTGTGAATCTGGAAACTGGCTGCTTAATGGAGGTGACCACTAACACAGGTTTGACTGTACATTATCTAGCTTGCTATCGGGAATTGTGTGAACGATTGTATGACTTTCTCATGAACCAATGGTGAAAATGTTCCCAAATTTTGGCAACTTTTTTGGAAAACCCTTCTAATTTTACCATTAGTTTATACAACTTTATTTTAGCTCGATTGCGAAACAAGTTCTTACAACTTATACTGATCAATGTCGAGACCTCATTCCTGATGGACTGCATCATTAAAATGAAGGTGTTGTTAGGCACACTGCCCGGCGGCGATATAGCCCAAAATTGTGCTGGTGCAGGCGTAAAACCTGAACAAACAAACTCTACATTTCTTAACCCATTCAACCCCAAGTAACTGACATGGACTGGTCCATGATATTCTTAGACCAATAAATGAATAAGAAAATTACATTCGGACCAGTTCATTTATCAAGATGGGTAATTTTGTCTAAAATTAATAATTATTACTGGCAAAAAAGTGCAGATCCTGATGAGACGGCTCATCTGGATCTACACTTTTTCATAAGCCTATTTAGAGGCCTGTGGGGTTGAAAGGGTTAAACACTGGAAGAATAAACAAACATGGTATAAACTTGTGACTTTGTTTTTATGCATTACTTACAGCAGCAGAATTAGCCTGGGTTCCAGTCTTGTCGATTTTTCACTTTTTAACTTCTGGCAATTGATATTATCAGAAACTCAATATGGCCCAATTAATGATCTCGGTGTTAAAAAATATTTATTTGACTGACCAGGCAAAATATATCAACGCCTGTTCCCAGGCTATATCAGAATTTGACATTAGTGACTACTATGAATATGCGGCGCTATCAGGCCTTGTATGATGATATCACATGGTCGTGGAATTTCTATCTCACCGTAATATGATACCACAGGGCCTGGTAATTCTATTTACATGCCACCACAGGGGCCTGGATAGTCTACTTAGCTGTAGTGTAAAAGACATTACAGGCTGTGGAATTCAATCAAACACTTACTGAACATCACAGGTCATGGAAATTATATCTAACCATCCATGAGACCACAGTGCCCTGAAATTCTATCTAACCATCCAGGAGACCATAGTGGCCTGAAATTCTATCTCCTTGAATCTTTTCTCTTGATTCTAACCTTGAAAAGCAGCAACACACTCGGGTTGTTACAATATATGTTTAGTTTATTTCTTTTAATGTGGTCGTGTGTAGGATGGAAACTTTAATTTGACAGAATTTCGATTTGGGAGACTACATGTATGTTCCTCGAATTAATTTGTATTTAAATGTTTTATGGAGAGAAAATGTGATGACTCATGGGAAATAGATGGAGTAGAATGCATTACGGTTAGTAGAGACGAAAATAGTTCCATGTTCCTGTGTGTTCGCAGTGTCTCTTTGTAATTCCAACTTGGGATTATCTTTGTGAGAAAAGATATCTGGTAATAATAGACATTATGTATATAGATTAAAGAGTTAGATTTGGCGGGAAACTGTGTAGGCTGTTACGAGTACTGTATATAATTGGGCGATTGAATACACCATATTCAAAACTGATTTGCTACCAGCTGTGTTTACTTTGAAAAGATGATTCATACAAAGTACAAAAAAATAAAATGCAATAAGTGGAATTCACCTTCAATTATATCCATTGACTTTCATGTATGATTTTGTCTAATTTACAGTCAAGGCAATTGGTTGCATCAGATTTAATACGATCTGTTTATTTTTCAATCCCTACTAATGTCTGTGGCATGCATAGCTTTGTGTAGGCCATGGCCAAGGGTAATTCCGAAAAGTCTAAAAAATAAAAATGCCCTAGCTACAATAAAGTAGATTTAATGCAAAATGTAAAGATAGTGATGTTCTTCGTTGTCGAGAGGTTAATGTCATCGACTCCAAATTATTTAATTCTTCATCACTGTAGGTTCTAATCCGACTTGGGGGTGTCAAATTCTGACATGTGTGGTAGCTATCCAACTGTCTGCTGAAAGTTGGTGGATCTGCCCAGGTCTTCCTTTACAAATAATAGCTTATGGAAGTCGTGATGTCTGACCCTAATAATATTAACAGATGGGACATTAAACCGAGGTCTTGTGTCGGTGCTTTACACCGTGCACTTAAAGGACCAGAGGAGACTCTGGAATGGGTCTCTGTCTGTATCATTGCACTATCCTCCAAAAATTTAAAATGACTAATCTCTTCAGGAGGCGTCGCTCATATGGGCAACCGGTAGCGACGATAAATAAACGTAAAACACACAAACAGCTTGAAACATTTTGTACATTGATACCAGGGATGCTTCTGGAATTGGAGCAGCTTTTGTACACTATCCTCGCACTATCCCCCAACAACTAAAAGGACTAACATACTTCTGGAGGCATCGCCCCGACTAACCAGAGAGTGATGCTAAATAATGAGGCTAACCAGAGAGCGATGCTAAATAATGAGGCATCGCCCCGACTAACCAGAGAGCGATGCTAAATAATGAGGCATCACCCCGACTAACCAGAGAGCGATGCTAAATAATAAGGCATCACCCCGACTAACCAGAGAGCGATGCTAAATAATGAGGCATCACCCCGACTAACCAGAGAGCGATGCTAAATAATGAGGCATCACCCTGACTAACCAGAGAGTGATGCTAAATAATGAGGCATCGCCCCGACTAACCAGAGAGCGATGCTAAATAATGAGGCATCGCCCCGACTAACCAGAGAGCGATGCTAATAATGAGGCATCGCCCCGACTAACCAGAGAGCAATGCTAAATAATGAGGCATCGCCCCGACTAACCAGAGAGCAATGCTAAATAATGAGGCATCGCCCCGCCCCGACTAACCAGAGAGCGATGCTAAATAATCGTATCCCGAAAAAATGAAAATTGACAGATTTGTTAGAAGAGATTCACCCATTTCATTCTGGATACCGTTCAAACAGTATTTGCAAAGAATAGAGTCAGATCAGCCACCATGGAACGTACCGTCTGATCAGGCTCTATGCTGTTTGCTAATCAGATGATCTTGCTAAGACACTTGGCTGTGTAGCAAACAACATAGATCCTGATCAGCATGCAGTGTCACGCTGCGGCTGATCTGGATCTATGTTGTTTGCAAAAGCTTTTAAATGTATCCAGAATGAAATGGGTTAATAATTGGCAACCAACTGGCAGTCTGGAAAGTTCTAAAACATTTTTGGCAATCATAATAGTTCACAAGAAATTCAACAATAAATCTTGAAAGGCAATATTCTAAACATTTGCAGCATACAGTATCACTATTGAAATAGCAATCAAGAAAGCTTCATTGGAAAGCTGGTAACTGGTTAATTATAATATCAGGGTTCCCGCTGTTGGTTGCCAATTGCGACAAAAAACAAATATTGGTGAATTTGGTGCTAAATTTTGTGAATTGGCGAAAATATTTGGCGCAACATTTTAAAAAATACATTGTCAAATACATGGCTTCAAATATTTATTTGTGAACTATGTGGCTCTAGTGTTTTTCAATTGGCGACAGAAGTGGCGCAGACAAACATTCAGACAGAGGGAACCCTGAATATATAGTGATGACCGAAATGCAGAATACCGGAAATAGGAATTAAAGTGATACAATTGACCGTGCCAAAAACATTATATTGCTGCAACCGTTACTTGATCAAAATGAGCTTTATGTTGCTTTATTCATTATTCGGCTTCAATTGAGGTACCTGTATATTTACTATGTACTATTTTCAACATGCTAGTTTCCATACCTCGGCAGTTCTTCGTCATACAATGTATATACATGTTTTGCTCTATAATATTGCTACATTAAAAAATGTTGATTGTACATGTATATTGTGAAAGGGTGGGGGTGGGTAGGGGACTGGTAGAAAACTAAATGAATGAGGAAGGATTGCATTCAGCAGATAAGAAAGCTAACAATGCCTTACCCCATCGGCAAATATTGACGTTTAAATTATAATTGCAAAGGGAAGAATATGTGCGACCGCTTGAATTTGCAAACAAAAATTTGGCTACATCAAAAAAAGAAGCAACAGGGGGCTTAATTCACTTAGGACTAAGTTGAATACTTCTGTCGAGGTTATCTCCCTTTTGGTTTTTGCTTCATATCTATAAGATCCTGGATGAAATGTGGCATTGCTATCGCCCTGTTTGAAATAAGAATGTTGTTATTTATTTGGTTTATATTAGCTTAGTTTATTTGGCTGAGATAATGAACTATGATACAGACACAGTGATTATAATGGAACATATATCTTATGCTTACAGTCCTCCTACAAATGCATCTATCTTACATACTAGCCTATAATGCAATCTCGCATACTCCCCTACTTTGGTCATGAAATCTGTGGATTTTGGCATGCACTCGCATACAAGACGGTTTGATAAAATCGACACCAAACCAAGTATAAATTGCATGTTTGGCCAGTGTTAGACATTTTCAGTGTCAGGGTACTGTCTTTTCTAGTACGTATTTCTGGGTACCATTTACATGTAAGACTTTTTTTTATATTTAAGTTTATTTAACGTCGCTACCGGTTTCCCATTTGAGCGATGGGCAGTTTACCTAACAACACCTTTCCTGGGCAGGCTCCAGCGGTTAACCAGTACTTGGTGCACCAACCTCCGTAAGAAACTGCCAACTTTTTCATATAAATGAGACACGGTCTGAGCGGGACTCGAACCCGTGACCATCAGAGATGATAGGTTACAGTGGTATACAAGTCAGCGACCTTAACCACTACATGTAAGACATCTTTAGCACTCACTTATATAAGCAAGGAAGCCACTTTGATGTCATAATCTGGTGGTAGAAAGCTAGTCTTATAGGCAAGTATGGACTGTAATTGTTGAAATAGTTAGTGGGGTGTCTATCCCCCCCCCCAGGCACTGTGCACACTGGGTGGTTTTCTTCTTCATTTTTTACCTTGTTGGAATTTTAATCTGGGATAAAGCCTGATATTGATTAGCATAATAGTGGATTAATTAAGAAATAATAAGTATCAACCGGTGTATATCGCAGAATAACCCTCGTTTGAAGTTCTTATGCGTAGAAATATATCACAAAGGCCTGAGTGATAATAATTTTATTTATTTTGTCAAATAAAACTGTACAGAATAGTAACTGAAACGTTACTTAACAGAAAAACAAGATGGACAAGAGATTATCTGATTCTAAAAATAGCTCACTTCCGTGAATTCCAACGGTATTTTTTACAAACATCACGTGACTTTCATTCATAAAACTTTACACGCATTGTATAATTGACGTAACCAAAACACGGTACGCGTGCAGCATAGTTCAAGGTAGGTATATTGCAGAATAACCCGAGATTGATTTTACTCTACACGTATGTATGTTATTAGCTGGGTCGTGTTAGAATAATGAACATTTCCAGATTTAACCCTTACTGTGCTGGAAACTAGTATATTCATTTTAGCAAACAGCATAGAGCCAGATCAGATGGCACAGAATGTGCACAGAAAATGCCATCTGATCCGACTATATGCTGTTTACTGTTCGGATAGTAGAGATAAGGGCGGGGCTAAAAAGGGCAGGGTGGTGCAGGCCTGCATTCCGCTCTAGAACAAACCCCTAACATATGGCCTATTCAATGCCTATGATGACCCTTGTGCCAAACCCGCAACCTAAAGAGATTAATTGTGCAAAAGGAGTAAGATATATTAGTCTAGGTGTTGTCAGAGGGTCGCATGATTGATGGCGTGTTCTTATTGCTGTCCTCGCAGACTTGTGTTATTGCTTGCATGCATATACTGTACACTTTCCATAGATACCCATAGATTGTGCACAGTTTTCTTACCACCAGTCCTCAAGGCCCAGCCAAGGTGCGTACAGTATACAATTATTAGGGTGGTGTTATTGCGATAATTAATGCAGACAGATCTGTAGTCCAGTGGTAACGCGCTGGACTTGTAATCCAGATATCGCAGGTTCGATCCCCCTGTCAGATCCTAATAAAATTAATAGTCTTTCAGATTGAACTTTAAACCGAGGTCTCGTGTCGGTGCTGTACATCGTGCACGTGAAAGAACCAGAGGAGATTCTGGAATGGGTCTCTGTCTGTATCATTGCACTATCCTCCAACATCTAAAATGACTAATCTCTTCAGGAGGCGTCGCTCATATGGGCAACCGGTAGCGACGATAAATAAACGTAAAACACACACAAAGATAATTAATCGAACCCTAGGTTAATGGCGAAAGCACATCCGTGTCCTGGCATCAGTGATGGGGATACCAGCTCTCTATAGCTTGAAAACATTTTATGCAACTCTTTATTAAACGGTTATGTGTTTTGTCTTTTCAGATTACTCGTACATGTTTGCAGTAAAAACAACAGGTATGTCAAGTGTGTTCATTTCTAGATTACCTGTACAAATACTGAAATAATGTTTCAACCAAGTGTGTTAGGTAATGTAAAAAGTGTAGTGTTTGTTTATTATAGTGTCACACCTATTGGAAGGTCCAGCTATTACTGACTTATGAGACACCTTTTTTTTTAGAACATCAGTATTTCCCCGAATCCTAGGCTTGTAGAACAGGCACCAGGCTTGTAGGCTATCGGTAACCATTATTTAACTATTGGCTGCTCACCAACCGGCCATATCAGAATAAACCCCTGACAAGGTTCGAACCTTCGACCTCCCATCCATAGGCAGACTTCTTAACCACAAGACCACAGAGATGGTTATATACTTTATTTGCACGAGGCAAACTGAAAATGAAATATGTCGTGGAATTTCATTATAATTTTAGTTTCAAATAAGAAAAACAGATCAATGAATTGTCGTCTGATTCCACCACTGACTCCATAACTCCACCACAACCAATATGGTTCTGACGGGGGGGGGGGTTAGTTCACAATCTCACTGACTCCACCACAACCAATATGGTTCTGACGGGGGGTTAGTTCACAATCTCTCACTGACTCCACCACAACCAATATGGTTCTGACGGGGGGTTAGTTCACAATCTTCTCACTGACTCCACCACAACCACCGTGGTTCTGACGGTGATTTAGTTCACAATCTCTCACTGACTCCACCACAACCACCGTGGTTCTGACGGGGTTTAGTTCACAATCTCTCACTGACTCCACCACAACCACCGTGGTTCTGACGGGGTTTAGTTCACAATCTCTCACTGACTCCACCATAACCACCGTGGTTCTGACGGGGTTTAGTTCATAATCTCTCACTGACTCCACCACAACCAATATGGATCTGACGGGGGGTGGGTTTAGTTCACAATCTCTCACTGACTCCACCACAACCAATATGTATCTGACAGGGTTTAGTTCGCAATAACTCACTGACTCCACCACAACCAATATGGATCTGACAGGGTTTAGTTCACAATCTCTCGCTGACTCCACCACAACCAATATGGTTCTGACAGGGTTTAGTTCACAATCTCTCACTGACTCCACCACAACCAATATGGTTCTGACGGGGGGGGGTTTAGTTCACAATCTCTCACTGACTCCACCACAACCAATATGGTTCTGACAGGGTTTAGTTCACAATCTCTCACTGACTCCACCACAACCAATATGGATCTGACAGGGTTTAGTTCACAATCTCTCACTGACTCCACCACAACCAATATGGATCTGACAGGGTTTAGTTCACAATCTCTCACTGACTCCACCACAACCAATATGGTTCTGACAGGGTTTAGTTCACAATCTCTCACTGACTCCACCACAACCAATATGGTTCTGACGGGGGGTTAGTTCACAATCTCTCACTGACTCCACCACAACCAATATGGTTCTGACGGTTTAGTTCACAATCTCTCACCGACTCCACCACAACCAATATGGTTCTGATGGGGTTTAGTTCACAATCTCACTGACTCCACCACAACCACCGTGGTTCTGACGGGGTTTAGTTCACAATCTCTCACTGACTCCACCACAACCACCGTGGTTCTGACGGGGATTTAGTTCACAATCTCTCACTGACTCCACCACAACCACCGAGGTTCTGATGGGGTTTAGTTCACAATCTCTCACTGACTCCACCATAACCACCGTGGTTCTGATGGGGGTTTAGTTCACAATCTCTCACTGACTCCACCATAACCACCGTGGTTCTGACGGGGTTTAGTTCACAATCTCTCACTGACTCCACCACAACCAATATGGTTCTGACAGGGTTTAGTTCACAATCTCTCACTGACTCCACCACAACCAATATGGTTCTGACGGGGTTTAGTTCACAATCTCACTGACTCCACCACAACCACCGTGGTTCTGACGGGGTTTAGTTCACAATCTCTCACTGACTCCACCACAACCACCGTGGTTCTGACGGGGATTTAGTTCACAATCTCTCACTGACTCTACCACAACCACCGAGGTTCTGATGGGGTTTAGTTCACAATCTCTCACTGACTCCACCATAACCACCGTGGTTCTGACGGGGTTTAGTTCACAATCTCTCACTGACTCCACCATAACCACCGTGGTTCTGGACGGGGGGTTAGTTCACAATCTCTCACTGACTCCACCACAACCAATATGGTTCTGACGGGGTTTAGTTCACAATCTCACTGACTCCACCACAACCACCGTGGTTCTGACGGTGATTTAGTTCACAATCTCTCACTGACTCCACCACAACCACCGTGGTTCTGACGGGGATTTAGTTCACAATCTCTCACTGACTCCACCACAACCACCGTGGTTCTGATGGGGTTTAGTTCACAATCTCTCACTGACTCCACCACAACCACCGTGGTTCTGACGGGGATTTAGTTCACAATCTCTCAAACACCAGTATCCATTGCACCATGAAGGCTTCTCCCCATATAATGTGGCTGTCTTCTAATGCCAGTATCCATTGCACCATGAAGGCTTCTCCCCATATAATGTGGCTGTCTTCTAATGCCAGTATCCATTGCACCTCGAAGGTTTCTCCATATAATGTGGCTGTCTTCTAATGCCAGTATCCATTGCACCATGAAGGCTTCTCCCCATATAATGTGGCTGTCTTCTAATGCCAGTATCCATTGCACCTCGAAGGTTTCTCCATATAATGTGGCTGTCTTCTAATGCCAGTATCCATTGCACCATGAAGGCTTCTCCCCATATAATGTGGCTGTCTTCTAATGCCAGTATCCATTGCACCTCGAAGGTTTCTCCATATAATGTGGCTGTCTTCTAATGCCAGTATCCATTGCACCATGAAGGCTTCTCCCCATATAATGTGGCTGTCTTCTAATGCCAGTATCCATTGCACCTCGAAGGTTTCTCCATATAATGTGGCTGTCTTCTAATGCCAGTATCCATTGCACCATGAAGGCTTCTCCCCATATAATGTGGCTGTCTTCTAATGCCAGTATCCATTGCACCTCGAAGGTTTCTCCATATAATGTGGCTGTCTTCTAATGCCAGTATCCATTGCACCTCGAAGGCTTCTCCATATAATGTGGCTGTCTTCTAATGCCAGTATCCATTGCACCTCGAAGGCTTCTCCATATAATGTGGCTGTCTTTTAATGCCAGTATCTAATGCCAGTATCCATTGCACCTCGAAGGCTTCTCTTCATATAATGTGGCGGTCTTCTAATGTCAGTATCCATTGCACCTCGACGGCTTCTCTTCATATAATGTGGCTGTCTTCTAATGTCAGTATCCATTGCACCTCGAAGGCTTCTCTTCATATAATGTGGCTGTCTTCTAATGCCAGTATCCATTGCACCTCGAAGGCTTCTCTCCATATAATGTGGCTGTCTTCTAATGCCAGTATCCATTGCACCTCGAAGGCTTCTCTCCATATAATGTGGCTGTCTTCTAATGCCAGTATCCATTGCACCTCGAAGGCTTCTCTCCATATAATGTGGCTGTCTTCTAATGCCAGTATCCATTGCACCTCGAAGGCTTCTCTCCATATAATGTGGCTGTCTTCTAATGTCAGTATCCATTGCACCTCGAAGGTTTTGTGGCTGTCTTCTAATGCTACATATAATGTGGCTGTCTTCTAATGCCAGTATCCATTGCACCATGAAGGCTTCTCCATATAATGTGGCTGTCTTCTAATTCCAGTATCCATTGCACCTCTAAGGCTTCTCTCCATATAATGTGGCTGTCTTCTAATGCCAGTATCCATTGCACCTCGAAGGCTTCTCCATATAATGTGGCTGTCTTCTAATGCCAGTATCCATTGCACCTCGAAGGCTTCTCCATATAATGTGGCTGTCTTCTAATGCCAGTATCCATTGCACCTCGAAGGCTTCTCCATATAATGTGGCTGTCTTTTAATGCCAGTATCTAATGCCAGTATCCATTGTACCTCGAAGGCTTCTCTTCATATAATGTGGCGGTCTTCTAATGTCAGTATCCATTGCACCATGAAGGCTTCTCCATATAATGTGGCTGTCTTCTAATGCCAGTATCCATTGCACCTCGAAGGCTTCTCTCCATATAATGTGGCTGTCTTCTAATGCCAGTATCCATTGCACCTCGAAGGCTTCTCTCCATATAATGTGGCTGTCTTCTAATGCCAGTATCCATTGCACCTCGAAGGCTTCTCTCCATATAATGTGGCTGTCTTCTAATGCCAGTATCCATTGCACCTCGAAGGCTTCTCTCCATATAATGTGGCTGTCTTCTAATGCCAGTATCCATTGCACCTCGAAGGCTTCTCTCCATATAATGTGGCTGTCTTCTAATGCCAGTATCCATTGCACCTCGAAGGCTTCTCTCCATATAATGTGGCTGTCTTCTAATGCCAGTATCCATTGCACCTCGAAGGCTTCTCTCCATATAATGTGGCTGTCTTCTAATGCCAGTATCCATTGCACCTCGAAGGCTTCTCTCCATATAATGTGGCTGTCTTCTAATGCCAGTATCCATTGCACCTCGAAGGCTTCTCTCCATATAATGTGGCTGTCTTCTAATGCCAGTATCCATTGCACCTCGAAGGCTTCTCCATATAATGTGGCTGTCTTGTAATGCCAGTATCCATTGCACCTCGAAGGCTTCTCTCCATATAATGTGGCTGTCTTGTAATGCCAGTATCCATTGCACCTCTAAGGCTTCTCCATATAATGTGGCTGTCTTCTAATGCCAGTATCCATTGCACCTCGAAGGCTTCTCTCCATATAATGTGGCTGTCTTCTAATGCCAGTATCCATTGCACCTCGAAGGCTTCTCTCCATATAATGTGGCTGTCTTGTAATGCCAGTATCCATTGCACCTCGAAGGCTTCTCTCCATATAATGTGGCTGTCTTCTAATCCCAAGTAATATATGCCTATAATAGAACGTATTGATTTTACTGGAAAAAGCGACAATATTTACCACTTGAATAACTGGATAAATTTTTTGCTGTTTAGTAATACGAGGCATTATTTGACCATAGAGAAAAATTGGACGACGTGGTGACTGTTGGTTGACCGGCCAGTGTTAATGAACAATAGACAAGAGAGTGAAATCAATGCATTCTGGCACTCTCTCCCCAGCAGTAGCATTGAAATGTGGACTCTAGAGGCATCTCATTTCATTAGATTACCATAATATTCACAACTCCTATACTCATGGCTGCTTTATAACCAACGCTGCCATATTGGTTTTTGGACAGGGTTTCAGTAGGCGTAATTGTGAACAGCAATACACCAGAAAGTCTGCCATTATTTTTCTACCTAAATGGTGATTGGATAATGTAAAATTACAGGGAAAAAAACCTGGTAGAGATGACACTTGTCCTTTTGACATCTGGGTAATTGTTATATTCTCGAAAATAGATTGACAGGTTTTGTCCTCATGCCTTAAAAATGTAGTTCCAAGCAGTAAGTTCTAGGTAAATGCTGGTGTTGGAAAAATAATTGAGTGTACTGCACTGCTAGAGAGATTGTGACGTAGTTGCCACGTCAATTATTGACCTTAAAGAGAATTCTGGACTTTCCTAGAAAGTGAATGTATGGTAGCTTAGTGACCGAAAGACAATTGTTGTATTATAAAATCGAGTAGGAGTTAATTACCAAACAATAGTGATAAGAGAGTACAACAATATTTATTTTGTCAGCTCCAAGATGGCTGAGTTGTTACTATAAATAACTTGCATATGTGTTTATGAACTGCTGCAGCTTCACATTTCTTTATGAAATTCATCGTGGAACTTTAGGGCATTGAGACATACATCTCTTCGAGGGTCTTGTCGATCTAATATGGCTGTCTTTTTAAATGTAAATTGTTTGCATTTAGCATTTTGTTTATGGCTAAGCTACCGCATGGTACTTTAGTGTATTGTGGCGCATGTCCATATACAGCAGGGATCATTCTAGAGGGCGATGTGGGCGAAATTGTTGACATAACCGAAGTGTGACTTAAATAAATTCGATATAAACAGAGCGAGTTATATGTAAAATGATAATTGTCTGAAACGGGACTTTGATCCGACTTTGAGATAACCGGAGAATTAGACATAAAACCGACTTTGACATAGCGGATGTAGACTGTATATGAAATTAATTTTTTGTGTCCAATCCAAGATGGCTGACTAGTAGCTTCAGTCTGTGACTCCAGTTATCTCCTCTTACATGACACAATTGTGCTTTCATGGCACTTTATGTGAGTAGCTCGTCCTTATTTGCATCGTATTCTTGATGCTAAACCATTTATTCCCAAATTATCTTTTGTCTTTGCTCATTGGAGCCTTTCCAGATCAAATTCCCCAACACCACAAACTCTTATGCATATCATTGCCAGCTTCCAAAGGACTGGAGACTTTTGTGAAGAACGGTTGCCTAGTGTAGTTCATGCTGATTTTTCAGTGCATTGGAGTGCACGATGGCTGGTCTATTTCTATGCATTTACTGTAGTGTTTGTGCCTAAACCGCTTTATTTTTATAAGCTTTTATATATTCACGAATGGCTTCATGGCATTTCAGAGCAATATTACCAGCGTGGTGATTAGCATCTCTTTGAGTGCTATTCTCTAGTTTTTCAACGCATCCATTCTGCTTTACAATCTCACAATGTTTGTGCATATCTGTTTGACTTACATGTTTATCTCCAGTGCCATGTCATGTAGCGCATATCGTTTTGACTTATATATATATCTCCAGTGCCATGTCATGTAGCGCATATCGTTTTGACTTATATATATATCTCCAGTGCCATATCTTGTAGCGCATATCGTTTTGACTTATATATATATCTCCAGTGCCATGTCATGTAGCGCATATCGTTTTGACTTATATATATATCTCCAGTGCCATGTCTTGTAGCGCATATCGTTTTGACTTATATATATATCTCCAGTGCCATGTCATGTAGCGCATATCGTTTTGACTTATATATATATCTCCAGTGCCATGTCATGTAGCGCATATCGTTTTGACTTATATATATATCTCCAGTGCCATATCTTGTAGCGCATATCGTTTTGACTTATATATATATCTCCAGTGCCATGTCTTGTAGCGCATATCGTTTTGACTTATATATATATCTCCAGTGCCATGTCTTGTAGTGCATATCGTTTTGACTTATATATATATCTCCAGTGCCATGTCTTGTAGTGCATATATCGTTTTGACTTATATATATATCTCCAGTGCCACGTCTTGTAGTGCATATATCGTTTTGACTTATATATATATCTCCAGTGCCATGTCTTGTAGTGCATATATCGTTTTGACTTATATATATATCTCCAGTGCCACGTCTTGTAGTGCATATATCGTTTTGACTTATATATATCTCCAGTGCCACGTCTTGTAGTGCATATATCGTTTTGACTTATATATATATCTCCAGTGCCATGTCTTGTAGTGCATATATCGTTTTGACTTATATATATATCTCCAGTGCCATGTCTTGTAGCGTATATCGTTTTGACTTATATATATATCTCCAGTGCCATGTCTTGTAGCGTATATCGTTTTGACTTATATATATATCTCCAGTGCCACGTCTTGTAGTGCATATATCGTTTTGACTTATATATATATATCTCCAGTGCCATGTCTTGTAGCGTATATCGTTTTGACTTATATATATATCTCCAGTGCCATGTCTTGTAGTGCATATATCGTTTTGACTTATATATATCTCCAGTGCCACATCTTGTAGTGCATATATCGTTTTGACTTATATATATATATCTCCAGTGCCATGTCTTGTAGTGCATATATCGTTTTGACTTATATATATATCTCCAGTGCCATGTCTTGTAGCGTATATCGTTTTGACTTATATATATATCTCCAGTGCCATGTCTTGTAGCGTATATCGTTTTGACTTATATATATATCTCCAGTGCCATGTCTTGTAGTGCATATATCGTTTTGACTTATATATATATATCTCCAGTGCCATGTCTTGTAGTGCATATATCGTTTTGACTTATATATATATATCTCCAGTGCCATATCTTGTAGCGCATATCGTTTTGACTTATATATATATCTCCAGTGCCATGTCTTGTAGCGCATATCGTTTTGACTTACCGTATGACCCCGTTTAAACGCCCCCTCCCTAATAAACGCCCCCCCCCATTTTGAAGCAAAACAACATAATTCTCCCCTCAGTGTCCGCTGCTATCATAGTCTGTACTGCTAGAAACGCAGTGGTCTGTGTCAATGTCAGATAACGACAACTCCACGGTGGAGCGTCCCTGGCCTCCTGGACCAGAGTGTCGGTGGCCCCCTCAATCATTTCACTGACCTAGTTTGTTTTCCGTGAATCATTCAAAGTCTTCTTGATCGTCCTCCTGGTCAGACTGCTCACCGACATGTAATTCCACATTGTTTGAAAGAACGGCGAATGATAGCTGGTGTGATATTGTCCCATGCTTCTTTAATCCAGCGCATCAATAATGCTTGCGGTGGTGCACGTCTGTTTGCTTTAGGTGTCACATCGACTAGGCCCCAGAACAAATGTTCATCATAAAGTTCTGCAAGTTTGGATCCGAACACTGACTGCATTTAATTTAAATGCAGCAGAATATGACCGATGCCCACGTGATGTTGATTCCATTTTTATGACGCATGTGTGAAAGCTGCAGGGAGGGAACGATCACATGATATTTTTCGCTGAAATTACATTGCTCGTCGGTGAATGATTTTGAAGTTTTTTCCCGCTTCAGCCCATGTCCATATATGCCTTATGGTAATCGATGCAAGGTTAAACTGCTCTCCAGGTACATACACTACACACGTGTCGGTTCGTTGCTATGGATACGCTATACTAGTAGATAATAGGGACTGTTTCAAGAGGTACGAAGAAAGGGGGGCGTTTAAAGGAGTCCCACATATACTTTGAATATAATTAGTCGCAAATTGCATCGCCCCCGGGGGCGTTTAAACGGGGGTATACGGTATATATATATCTCCAGTGCCATGTCTTGTAGCGTATATCGTTTTGACTTATATATATATCTCCAGTGCCATGTCTTGTAGTGCATATATCGTTTTGACTTATATATATATCTCCAGTGCCATGTCTTGTAGCGTATATCGTTTTGACTTATATATATATCTCCAGTGCCATGTCTTGTAGCGTATATCGTTTTGACTTATATATATATCTCCAGTGCCATGTCTTGTAGTGCATATATCGTTTTGACTTATATATATATATCTCCAGTGCCATGTCTTGTAGTGCATATATCGTTTTGACTTATATATATATATCTCCAGTGCCATATCTTGTAGCGCATATCGTTTTGACTTATATATATATCTCCAGTGCCATGTCTTGTAGCGCATATCGTTTTGACTTACCGTATGACCCCGTTTAAACGCCCCCTCCCTAATAAACGCCCCCCCCCATTTTGAAGCAAAACAACATAATTCTCCCCTCAGTGTCCGCTGCTATCATAGTCTGTACTGCTAGAAACGCAGTGGTCTGTGTCAATGTCAGATAACGACAACTCCACGGTGGAGCGTCCCTGGCCTCCTGGACCAGAGTGTCGGTGGCCCCCTCAATCATTTCACTGACCTAGTTTGTTTTCCGTGAATCATTCAAAGTCTTCTTGATCGTCCTCCTGGTCAGACTGCTCACCGACATGTAATTCCACATTGTTTGAAAGAACGGCGAATGATAGCTGGTGTGATATTGTCCCATGCTTCTTTAATCCAGCGCATCAATAATGCTTGCGGTGGTGCACGTCTGTTTGCTTTAGGTGTCACATCGACTAGGCCCCAGAACAAATGTTCATCATAAAGTTCTGCAAGTTTGGATCCGAACACTGACTGCATTTAATTTAAATGCAGCAGAATATGACCGATGCCCACGTGATGTTGATTCCATTTTTATGACGCATGTGTGAAAGCTGCAGGGAGGGAACGATCACATGATATTTTTCGCTGAAATTACATTGCTCGTCGGTGAATGATTTTGAAGTTTTTTCCCGCTTCAGCCCATGTCCATATATGCCTTATGGTAATCGATGCAAGGTTAAACTGCTCTCCAGGTACATACACTACACACGTGTCGGTTCGTTGCTATGGATACGCTATACTAGTAGATAATAGGGACTGTTTCAAGAGGTACGAAGAAAGGGGGGCGTTTAAAGGAGTCCCACATATACTTTGAATATAATTAGTCGCAAATTGCATCGCCCCCGGGGGTGTTTAAACGGGGGTATACGGTATATATATATCTCCAGTGCCATGTCTTGTAGCGTATATCGTTTTGACTTATATATATATCTCCAGTGCCATGTCTTGTAGCGCATATCGTTTTGACTTATATATATATCTCCAGTGCCATGTCTTGTAGCGCATATCGTTTTGACTTATATATATATATCTCCAGTGCCATATCTTGTAGCACAAGAGCCTAATCTCGGAACTTACAATGTATGCTAGTATTGGAGACACAGAAAATTGTATTGTTTTAACCCTTGACATTTTCTGTATATAAAACCTAAGTCAATTTCAGATTGTATAGATTTGTTTGGTCATGGGCTGGTTGAACTGCCACCAGAGGTCTGATCAATACCGACTGGGTACTAGCAAGTCTGTTCAGGCTGAATCATTACACGCGAAAAACAATATCTACAGAGCAAATGAAATTGAAAGAAGTGACTACTATTTGCTGATAAGGCTATTTTATTTGCCATGGTCTCCTGAAGTGAATTTACTGAATTGCATTTCTTGTTTGTCTGATTAGCCTGTATTATGTAGACGACAAGTTCCTTGGTAAATACACGGCTCTTTTCCCCCCACTAAATTGGGAATGGATCCGGGTCTGTACACTGATTGGGAGATAGAGCATTGTGAAGACGAACATTTGGAAAAGTCGCAGAGCTAGAGAATAGTACTCGGAGAGATGCTGACCCCAGCGTAATCTGTAACGTCTGTGGACAGGATAACGCAAAAAGTTGTTGATAGAATGATTGTGATGAAACTTTGTGGATATATGTGTACAGTTATAGAGGGTAGGTCTGGGAAGAAGTGGTAGGATTTTGGGTGAAATCAGTCGACAGTTGTCGGGGCAGTCAGCAAAGTGTTGAATACACTACAGAAATCAGTTGACAATTGGCAGGGAAGTGTCCAATATACTACAGAAATCAGTCGACAGTTGTCAGAGCAGTGTCCAATATACTACAGAAATCAGTCGACAGTTGTCAGGGCAGTCAGCGAAGTTTCCAATATACTACAGAAATCAGTCAACAGTTGTCAGGACAGTCAGCGAAATGTCCAATATACTACAGAAATCGGTCGACAGTTGTCAGGACAGTCAGCGAAGTGTCCAATATACTACAGAAATCAGTCAACAGTTGTCAGGGCAGTCAGCGAAGTTTCCAATATACTACAGAAATTAGTCGACAGTTGTCAGGGCAGTCAGCGAAGTTTCCAATATACTACAGAAATCAGTCGACAGTTGTCAGGGCAGTCAGTGAAGTTTCCAATATACTACAGAAATCAGTCGACAGTTGTCAGGGCAGTCGGCGAAGTTTCCAATATACTACAGAAATTAGTCGACAGTTGTCAGGACAGTCAGCGAAATGTTCAATATACTTCAGAAATCAGTCGACAGTTGGCAGGGCAGTGTTCAATATACTACAGAAATCAGTTGATAGTTGTCAGGACATTCAGCGAAGTGTTGAATATACTACAGAAATCAGTCGACAGTTGGCAGGGCAGTCAGCAAAGTGTCCAATATACTACAGAAATCAGTCGACAGTTGTCAGGGCAGGGCAGTCAGCAAAGTGTCCAATATACTACAGAAATCAGTCGACAGTTGTCAGGGCAGTCAGCGAAGTTTCCAATATACTACAGAAATCAGTCGACAGTTGTCAGGGCAGTCAGCGAAGTTTCCAATATACTACAGAAATTAGTCGACAGTTGTCAGGACAGTCAGCGAAATGTTCAATATACTTCAGAAATCAGTCGACAGTTGGCAGGGCAGTGTTCAATATACTACAGAAATCAGTCGACAGTTGTCAGGACAGTCAGCAAAGTGTTGAATTTACTACAGAAATCAGTCGACAGTTGTCAGGACAGTCAGCGAAGTGTTCAATATACTACAGAAATCAGTCGACAGTTGTCAGGACAGTCAGCGAAGTGTCCAATATACTACAGAAATCAGTCGACAGTTGTCAGGACAGTCAGCAAAGTGTCCAATATACTACAGAAACCAGTCGGTTGTGGGTGTTTTGTGGTTGTGGTGGTGTCCAATATACTACAGAAATCAGTCGACAGTTGTCAGGACAGTCAGCGAAGTGTCCAATATACTACAGAAATCAGTCGACAGTTGTCAGGACAGTCAGCGAAGTGTCCAATATACTACAGAAATCAATCGACAGTTGTCAGGACAGTCAGCGAAGTGTCCAATATACTACATAAATCAGTCGACAGTTGTCAGGACAGTGTCCAATATACTACAGAAATCAGTTGACAGTTGTCAGGACAGTCTGCGAAGTGTCCAATATACTACAGAAATCAGTCGACAGTTGTCAGGGCAGTCAGCGAAGTGTCCAATATACTACAGAAATCAGTCGACAGTTGTCAGGACAGTCAGCGAAGTGTCCAATATACTACAGAAATCAGTCGACAGTTGTCAGGACAGTCAGCGAAGTGTCCAATATACTACAGAAATCAGTCGACAGTTGTCAGGACAGTCAGCGAAGTGTCCAATATACTACAGAAATCAGTCGACAGTTGTCAGGACAGTCAGCGAAGTGTCCAATATACTACAGAAATCAGTCGACAGTTGTCAGGACAGTCAGCGAAGTGTCCAATATACTACAGAAATCAGTCGACAGTTGTCAGGACAGTCAGCGAAGTGTCCAATATACTACAGAAATCAGTCGACAGTTGTCAGGACAGTCAGCGAAGTGTCCAATATACTACAGAAATCAGTCGACAGTTGTCAGGACAGTCAGCGAAGTGTCCAATATACTACAGAAATCAGTCGACAGTTGTCAGGACAGTCAGCGAAGTGTCCAATATACTACAGAAATGGAAGGTAGTGGACGACACATCGCTGACCACCGTGACCATATATGACTGCTTTCATCAAAATCCATCAACAACTTTTTATTTATCAAGAGTTATCTTGTCCACAGACAGACAGACACACACATGGCCAAAATACGATGTTGAATCAACAATCATAGCTGGAGAAATGTACAATTTTTTTTTTATAATATTGATCAATAAAAAATATTATAATTTTTATATTAGACAAATTGAAAACTATAGGTTGCCTTGTTTCTGAGATATATATGCAGCATTTAATTATTATCTCACGTTATAAAGAGCCGTAACTAATGTTGCTAGAACCTGTGGCCTGACCCGTTTGCCTTTATTTACTTTGTCAAGTTTTGTATTCACATGTATATGTAAAACGAATCGAGCAATAAAATATGATTAAACTAAACGGGCAAATAGTACAAGATACCAACCAATCATAAAAGAAACATGAAAAGAATACAAGCCTTTGTCAACATTATGTGGTATGGAGTCCAGAGATCTGTATATATGATACACGTATGCAGGGATCATTCTAGAGGGCGATGTGGGCGAAATTGTCGCCCTAGGGACCCTGACTTCGCCCTCTGGGGGCACTTCTCCCGAATTTTTGTTGTTGGTTTTTACGATTTTCAAACAAAATTTTGTCTAGTAAGATACACTGGCCCATTATAAAGCACTCCTTCTATTCAAATGTTGTATTTAATGGTTGTACTGTGCATTTTAACCCTATTTTGCAGAAGTATATTAAAGAACACCATTTAAGGAAGCGATCAAGCGCTTTCTCACAAATATTCTGACCTAGAATGAACCCTGGTATGGATGTATATGGGAGAGAGAGAACTCGGTATATACGAGACATATTGTATAGCCTATGTTGATACATAGATTTATATGGAGGAGAGACCTCGGTATATATGATACGAGACATATTGTATAACCTATGTTGATACATAGATTTATATGGAGGAGAGAGCTCGGTATATACGAGACATATTGTATAACCTATGTTGATACATAGATTTATATGGAGGAGAGACCTCGGTATATATGATACGAGACATATTGTATAACCTATGTTGATACATAGATTTATATGGAGGAGAGACCTCGGTATATATGATACGAGACATATTGTATAGCCTATGTTGATACATAGATTTATATGGAGGAGAGACCTCGGTATATACGAGACATATTGTATAGCCTATGTTGATACATAGATTTATATGGAGGAGAGAGCTCGGTATATACGAGACATATTGTATAACCTATCTCGATACATAGATTTATATGGAGGAGAGACCTTGGTATATACGATACGAGACATATTGTATAGCCTATGTTGATACATAGATTTATATGGAGGAGAGAGCTCGGTATATACGAGACATATTGTATAGCCTATGTTGATACATAGATTTATATGGAGGAGAGACCTCGGTATATACGAGACATATTGTATAGCCTATGTTGATACATAGATTTATATGGAGGAGAGAGCTCGGTATATACGAGACATATTGTATAGCCTATGTTGATACATAGATTTATATGGAGGAGAGAGCTCGGTATATACGAGACATATTGTATAGCCTATGTTGATACATAGATTTATATGGAGGAGAGAGCTCGGTATATACGAGACATATTGTATAGCCTATGTTGATACATAGATTTATATGGAGGAGAGACCTCGGTATATACGAGCTGTATTCTATATTGATCTCCTGCTCCCAGGAGAGTAGAATGGCACAAAAATGGCTGCACCATATACACACTTCTCTTTTTACTATTAAATGTGTAAGCAAACCAATATACATGTGACAAGTTTTCTTGGAAATAGTCAGAATGACCCTGTAAGGTAGGAAGGACTTTGATGTCATAAATATAACCTCTGTGCTACGTTAATTGGTTTATTTGCTTGCCTATGGTAGCTATATTGATGTTTTGTAGCCTATTTGTAAATGAGTATTTCTATTTTCGAAACGGGAGATTGAGAATATTTCTGCTTTAACTAGAATTAATGAGGATTAATATTGTCTAATTATTAGTTTGTTTTTGAAGTGAGCAATTCTTGTGACCTTTAAAGGGAGATGCCGTTATTGATCCGGTAAACGTGGCTGGTAGTGCAAACGTAGGATCAATGCATACTTCTCAGGTGAATTAATTAAGTTTTATTGGCGCGTTCTCTCCTGCATTTATTACCAACTAGGGGGTGTTGAGGTAATAGTTATACTGGGTTATTTGGCTTTATTTGACGTGTGCATGTTGGTTTTTGCCTCGACAGATTTAGTGTCTGCCTTACAGTTTATGTCTTGAGATGTGTATTGCAAAACGGGGGGGGGGGGGGGGGGGGAAACATACATCAATTAGTGCACTGTAGTTAATATGCTACAGCAGATTTGTAAAGCCGTATCTTCGCATATTATCTAGTCTAGATGCTAGGTCATCAATTTCTCAAATAGAGATGTACGCCGCCATCTTTGATGTTCAGTCATTTACGATTCTTTTTTTGGGGGTTTTGTGAATTTGTGTTACGGCATCGATCACGAAAGATGTAAAAATACAAAGATTTACGGTTCGATAGGAAGGTTGTATATATTGTTTGGTATCCTGTGAGGGATCTACGGTTCGATGTGAATGTTGTATATATTAGGTGGTATCCTGCGAGGGATTTACGGTTCGATAGTGGTATCCTGTGGGGGATCTAATGTTCGATAGGAAGGTTGTATATATTGGGTGGTATCCTGTGGGGGATCTAATGTTCGATATGAAGGTTGTATATATTGTGTGGTATCCTGCGAGGGATTTACGGTTCGATAGGAAGGTTGTATATATTGGGTGGTATCCTGTGGGGGATCTACTGTTCGATAGGAAGGTTGTATATATTGTGTGGTATCCTGTGGGGGATCTACTGTTCGATAGGAAGGTTGTATATATTGTGTGGTATCCTGTGGGGGATCTACTGTTCGATAGGAAGGTTGTATATATTGGGTGGTATCCTGTGGGGGATCTACTGTTTGATATGAAGGTTGTATATATTGTGTGGTATCCTGTGGGGGATCTACTGTTCGATAGGAAGGTTGTATATGTTGTGTGGTATCCTGTGGGGGATCTACAGTTTGATAGGAAGGTTGTATATGTTGTGTGGTATCCTGTGGGGGATCTACAGTTTGATAGGAAGGTTGTATATGTTGTGTGGTATCCTGTGGGGGATCTACTGTTTGATATGAAGGTTGTATATATTGTGTGGTATCCTGTGGGGGATCTACTGTTCGATAGGAAGGTTGTATATGTTGTGTGGTATCCTGTGGGGGATCTACAGTTTGATAGGAAGGTTGTATATATTGTGTGGTATCCTGTGGGGATCTACAGTTTGATAGGAAGGTTGTATATGTTGTGTGGTATCCTGTGGGGGATCTACAGTTTGATAGGAAGGTTGTATATGTTGTGTGGTATCCTGTGGGGGATCTACAGTTTGATAGGAAGGTTGTATATATTGGGTGGTATCCTGTGGGGGATCTACAGTTTGATATGAAGGTTGTATATATTGGGTGGTATCCTGTGATGGGCGGGGCATACACCAGATTGCTATTTGGGTTTGTATGTTTATGGTGCTTTTCTAGATTACAAACATACCGTAATTTGCTATGTATAACACGCACCCACTTTTTGGTACAAAATCGGGGAAAAACCGTAGTTCTGGTGTATACCGCGCACCGTAAAATATCATTTTCACAAGCCAAAATTTCTCAAGATATGATATATTTCGATAAAAAAAAGATGAAATTGTGGGGCCTTACGTGCAGAAGTAAGTGTATGGTTCTGAAATATAATCATACTCTATGATTTTTATATTCCCATACAAAAAAGAAAAAACTGTGCGGCCTACGTCCAGAAGTGCATGGTTTTGATAAATCCCCGACGCCGTACTGTGTTCGTGCCTTCCGATTGCCATGAGCCTATGCATACTTGATAATGGAGAGCTTATCTCTAGCAGTGTTGAAACGAGCGTTCTGATTGGATTATTAGAATGTAACAAGATGTTTTTTTATATATGAAGAATAATCATAATCCAATCAGAACGCTCGTTTCAACGCTCGTTTCAACGCGAATTGCGCCGCATTAGAATTTTTCAAAACAAATTGAAAATGCTACGAAATCTCTTTTTGACGTACATTTTTGCCGAATAAACCTATACGTTAGTGGAAACACATTTTATTGATAATGTTATTCACAGTTAAAACTCTCCCGTCGAAGATATTTTTTTGTTGCTGACAGAACCCGTGTCCTAGTACGGAAATGTGACCTGCTATGGCCAATGTTTGTGGCAATTGTTTGCAAAGTATACATGCATGCAGCTGAAAGTTGTGTTTTATTTGAAGAACAATATAAAGACTCGGGATAGGCGTTATATTTGGACAGCTTTGTACAAAATTGTTTCAGATAGGGCCATTTTACTGATCGATGCGAAATCTGACATCCCACAGAGTAGAATCCCTGTACTTAAATATATATACTAGTACCCCCAAACGTGCCGAATCCCTGTGATTCAGGGATGGAAATGTAAGATGCTATTCAGGGATGGAAATGTAAGATGCTATTCAGAGATGGAAATGTAAGATGCTATTCAGGGATGGAAATGTATGGTGCTATTCAGGGATGGAAATGTAAGATGCTATTCAGGGATGGAAATGTAAGATGCTATTCAGGGATGGAAATGTAAGATGCTATTCAGGGATGGAAATGTAAGATGCTATTCAGGGATGGAAATGTAAGATGCTATTCAGGGATGGAAATGTATGGTGCTATTCAGGGATGGAAATGTATGGTGCTATTCAGGGATGGAAATGTAAGATGCTATTCAGGGATGGAAATGTAAGATGCTATTCAGGGATGGAAATGTATGGTGCTATTCAGGGATGGAAATGTGTGGTGCTATTCAGGGATGGAAATGTAAGATGCTATTCAGGGATGGAAATGTAAGATGCTATTCAGGGATGGAAATGTAAGATGCTATTCAGGGATGGAAATGTATGGTGCTATTCATGGATGGACATGTATGGTGCTATTCAGGGATGGAAACACAGGGTGCTATTCAGGGATGGAAATGTAAGATGCTATTCAGAGATGGAAATGTAAGATGCTATTCAGGGATGGAAATGTAAGATGCTATTCAGGGATGGAAATGTAAGATGCTATTCAGGGATGGAAATGTAAGATGCTATTCAGGGATGGAAATGTAAGTTGCTATTCAGGGATGGAAATGTAAGATGCTATTCAGGGATGGAAATGTATGGTGCTATTCAGGGATGGAAATGTATGGTGCTATTCAGAGATGGAAATGTAAGATGCTATTCAGGGATGGAAATGTAAGATGCTATTCAGGGATGGAAATGTAAGATGCTATTCAGGGATGGAAATGTAAGATGCTATTCATGGATGGAAATGTAAGATGCTATTCAGGGATGGAAATGTATGGTGCTATTCAGGGATGGAAATGTATGGTGCTATTCAGGGATGGAAATGTATGGTGCTATTCAGGGATGGAAATGTAAGATGCTATTCAGGGATGGAAATGTAAGATGTTATTCAGAGATGGAAATGTAAGATGCTATTCAGAGATGGAAATGTAAGATGCTATTCAGGGATGGAAATGTAAGATGCTATTCAGGGATGGAAATGTATGGTGCTATTCAGGGATGGAAACACAGGGTGCTATTCAGGGATGGAACTGTAAGATACTATTCAGGTATGGAAATGTATGGTGCTATTCAGGGATGGAAATGTATGGTGCTATTCAGGGATGGAAATGTATGGTGCTATTCAGGGATGGAAACACAGGGTGCTATTCAGGGATGGAAATGTAAGATGCTATTCAGGGATGGAAATGTAATATGCTATTCAGAGATGGAAATGTAAGATGCTATTCAGGGATGGAAATGTAAGATGCTATTCAGGGATGGAAACGTAAGATGCTATTCAGGGATGGAAATGTATGGTGCTATTCAGGGATGGAAATGTATGGTGCTATTCAGGGATGGAAATGTATGGTGCTATTCAGAGATGGAAATGTAAGATGCTATTCAGGGATGGAAATGTAAGATGCTATTCAGGGATGGAAATGTAATATGCTATTCAGAGATGGAAATGTAAGATGCTATTCAGGGATGGAAATGTAAGATGCTATTCAGGGATGGAATGTAAGATGCTATTCAGGGATGGAAATGTAAGATGCTATTCAGAGATGGAAATGTAAGATGCTATTCAGAGATGGAAATGTAAGATGCTATTCAGGGATGGAAATGTAAGATGCTATTCAGAGATGGAAATGTAAGATGCTATTCAGAGATGGAAATGTAAGATGCTATCCAGGGATGGAAATGTATGGTGCTATTCAGGGATGGAAATGTAACATGCTGTTCATGGATGGAAATGTAACATGCTGTTCATGGATGGAAATGTAACATGCTGTCCATGGATGGAAAGGTAACCTGCTGTTCATGGATGGAAATGTAACATGATGTTCATTGATGGAAATGTAACATGCTGTCCAGGGATGGAAATGTAACATGCTGTTCATTGATGGAAATGTAACATGCTGTCCAGGGATGGAAATGTAACATGCTGTCCAGGGATGGAAATGTAACATGCTGTCCAGGGATGGAAATGTAACATGCTGTCCAGGGATGGAAATGTAACATGCTGTCCAGGGATGGAAATGTAACATGCTGTCCAGTGAATGTTAGTAACATGCTCTCCAGGGATTGAAATGTAACATGCTGTCCAGGGATGGAAATGTAACATGCTGTTCATGGATGGAAATGTAACATGCTGTTCATGGATGGAAATGTAACATGCTCTCCAGGGATTGAAATGTAACATGCTGTCCAGGGATGGAAATGTAACATGCTGTCCAGGGATGGAAATGTAAGATGCTGTCCAGGTATGGAAATGTAAGATGCTGTCCAGGGATGGAAATGTAAGATGCTATTCAGAGATGGAAATGTAAGATGCTATTCAGAGATGGAAATGTAAGATGCTATTCAGGGATGGAAATGTATGGTGCTATTCAGAGATGGAAATGTATGGTGCTATTCAGAGATGGAAATGTAAGATGCTATTCAGGGATGGAAATGTAAGATGCTATTCAGGGATGGAAATGTAATATGCTATTCAGAGATGGAAATGTAAGATGCTATTCAGAGATGGAAATGTAAGATGCTATTCAGGGATGGAAATGTAAGATGCTATTCAGGTATGGAAATGTAAGATGCTATTCAGGGATGGAAATGTAAGATGCTATTCAGGGATGGAAATGTAAGATGCTGTTCATGGATGGAAATGTAACATGCTGTCCAGGGATGGAAATGTAACATGCTGTTCATGGATGGAAATGTAACATGCTGTCCAGGGATGGAAATGTAACATGCTGTTCATTGATGGAAATGTAACATGCTGGTCATGGATGGAAATGTAACATGCTGTCCAGGGATGGAAATGTAACATGCTGTCCAGGGATGGAAATGTAACATGCTGTCCAGGGATGGAAATGTATGGTGCTATTCATGGATGGAAATGTAACATGCTGTCCAGGGATGGAAATGTAACATGATGTTCATTGATGGAAATGCAACATGCTGGTCATGGATGGAAATGTAACATGCTGTCCAGGGATGGAAATGTAACATGCTGTCCAAGGTTGATATGTAACATGCTGTTCATGGATGGAAATATAACATGCTGTCCAGGGATTGTTAGTAACATGCTGTCCAGGGATGGAAATGTAACATGGTGTTCAGGGATGAAAAGGTAACCTGCTGTTCAGGGATGAAAAGGTAACCTGCTGTTCATGGATGGAAATGTAACATGATGTTCATGGATGGAAATGTAACATGATGTTCATTGATGGAAATGTAACATGATGTTCAGGGATGGATGTAACATGATGTTCAGGGATGGAAATGTAACATGATGTTCAGGGATGGATGTAACATGATGTTCAGGGATGGATGTAACATGATGTTCAGGGATGGATGTAACATGCTGTTCAGGGATGGATGTAACATGATGTTCAGGGATGGATGTAACATGATGTTCAGGGATGGATGTAACATGATGTTCATCATCGAAGTTTGGAATCTACATTTCTTAGAGATGTGTTTATTTACTTGATAAAGAAATTAGTTGCCTGGAATTTTAACTCGACTGGCGCTTACTAGCCATGCTGAGTCGACAAATTGGTTAATTTTTCCTTGGGGGTTGCATAGGTAAGGTGCTATTTCGGTTGGCATACATAGGGTGCTATTCAGTGTGTCATGATTATGTAGGTTACATGTAGGTTGTTATGTCTATGTACCTGTCAGTTTATTCCCAGGATTTACAAATAACGTTGTACGTTATACATGTAAGTTTGAAGTCTAGCAAGCATGACTGTACCTCTGCAGGTGACTACATACAGCACACCTTTCCCAGGATTTACAAATAACTTGTACGTTATACGTGTACGTTTGAAGTCTAGCATGCATGACTGTACCTCTGCAGGTGACTACATACAGCACACCTTTCCCAGGATTTACAAATAACTTGTACGTTATACGTGTACGTTTGAAGTCTAGCATGCATGACTGTACCTCTGCAGGTGACTACATACAGCACACCTTTCCCAGGATTTACAAATAACTTGTACGTTATACGTGTACGTTTGAAGTCTAGCATGCATGATTGTACCTCTGCAGGTGACTACATACAGCACACCTTTCCCAGGATTTACAAATAACTTGTACGTTATACGTGTACGTTTGAAGTCTAGCATGCATGACTGTACCTCTGCAGGTGACTACATACAGCACACCTTTCCCAGGATTTACAAATAACTTGTACGTTATACGTGTACGTTTGAAGTCTAGCATGCATGACTGTACCTCTGCAGGTGACTACATACAGCACACCTTTCCCAGGATTTACAAATAACTTGTACGTTATACGTGTAAGTTTGAAGTCTAGCATGCATGACTGTACCTCTGCAGGTGACTACATACAGCACACCTTTCCAAACAAGCATTGTTACCCCCTGATTTTGGGCTCAAAGTTGGGTCCCTTAATATCATTCACCAGTCGATGTCAGTTACTTGGTGTTGAATGGGAAAATATCATGCACCGGTCCATGTCAGTTACTTGGTGTTGAATGGATTAATATCATGTACCAGTCCATGTCAGATACTTGGTGTTGAATGGGTTAAATATCATGCACCAGTCCATGTCAGTTACTTGGTGTTGAATGGGTTAATATCATGCACCAGTCCATGTCAGATATTTAGTGTTGAATGGGTTAATATCATGCACCAGTCCATGTCAGTTACTTGGTGTTGAATGGGTTAATATCATGCACCAGTCCATGTCAGTTACTTGGTGTTGAATGGGTTAATATCATGCACCAGTCCATGTCAGTTACTTGGTGTTGAATGGGTTAATATCATGCACCAGTCCATGTCTGGTTAACTGCTGGAGCCTGCCCAGGAAAGGTGTTGTTAGGTAAACTGCCCGCCGGCGATATAGCCCAAAATGGTGCTGATGCAGGCGTAAAACCAAAAATAACATAACAGTCCATGTCAGTTACTTGGTGTTGAATGGGTTAATATCATGCACCAGTCCATGTCAGTTACTTGGTGTTGAATGGGTTAATATCATGCACCAGTCCATGTCAGTTACTTGGGTTGAATGGGTTAATATCATGCACCAGTCCATGTCAGTTACTTGGGGTTGAATGGGTTAATATCATGCACCAGTCCATGTCAGTTACTTAGTGTTGAATGGGTTAATATCATGCACCAGTCCATGTCAGAAAAGTTGGCAGTTTCTTACGGAGGTTGGTGTACCCAAGTACTGGTTAACTGCTGGAGCCTGCCCAGGAAAGGTGTTGTAAGGTAAACTGCCCGCCGGCGATATAGCCCAAAATGGTGCTGATGCAGGCGTAAAACCCAAAATATAACATAACAGTCCATGTCAGTTACTTGGTGTTGAATGGGTTAATATCATGCACCAGTCCATGTCAGTTACTTGGTGTTGAATGGGTTAATATCATGCACCAGTCCATGTCAGTTACTTAGTGTTGAATGGGTTAATATCATACACCAGTCCATGTCAGTTACTTGGTGTTGAATGGGTTAATATCATACACAAGTCCATGTCAGTTACTTAGTGTTGAATGGGTTAATATCATGCACCAGTCCATGTCAGTTACTTAGTGTTGAATGGGTTATTATCATGCACCAGTCCATGTCAGTTACTTAGTGTTGAATGGGTAAATATCATGCACCAGTCCATGTCAGAAAAGTTGGCAGTTTCTTACGGTGGTTGGTGTACCCAAGTACTGGTTAACTGCTGGAGCCTGCCCAGGAAAGGTGTTGTTAGGTAAACTGCCCGCCGGCGATATAGCCCAAAATGGTGCTGATGCAGGCGTAAAACCCAAAATATAACATAACGGTCCATGTCAGTTACTTGGTGTTGAATGGGTTAATATCATGCACCAGTCCATGTCAGTTACTTGGTGTTGAATGGGTTAATATCATGCACCAGTCCATGTCAGTTACTTAGTGTTGAATGGGTTAAATAAGAACTACCGGTAAACCCTTTTCAAATAACTTCACCATACTGACACAGAGACGGAGTGACGTGCACAAAGCCAAGGTCCAATGCTCACACGTCTCATTTAGCAGGTAAACAGTTGAAAATGTCTTGTCCGGAGTATAAGTCCTAAACACGTTGATTAATTTTCAAACAACTTTATTCAAATGTTCACCATAATGCGATGGCGTGTAGCACGCAGGGCCCAGGCTCATTGATAACAGGTCATGGTCACACTTGAAGGTCAGTGCCAATGGGATCATACCATAATGAGACAGTGTATAGCACGCAGAGCCCAGGCTCATTGATAACAGGTCCTTGTCACACTTGAAGGTCAATACCAATGGGATCACACCATAATGAGATGGCGTGTAGCACGCAGGGCCCAGGCTCATTGATAACAGGTCATGGTCACACTTGAAGGTCAATACCAATGGGATCACACCATAATAAGACAGTGTATAGCACGCAGGGCCCAGGCTCATTGATAACAGGTCATGGTCACACTTGAAGATCAATATCAAGGGGATCACACCATAATGAGATGGCGTGGAGCACGCAAGGCCCAGGCTCATTGATAACAGGTCATGGTCACACTTGAAGGTCAATACCAATGGGATCACACCATAATGAGACAGTGTATAGCACGCAAGGCCCAGGCTCATTGATAACAGGTCATGGTCACATTTGAAGGTCAATACCAATGGGATCACACCATAATGAGACGGCGTGTAGCACGCAAGGCCCAGGTTCATTGATAATAGGTCATGGTCACACTTGAAGGTCAATACCAATGGGATCAATCCATGTTGTTGAGAGCATAGGGAAGTATACTGTATGGTCAATGTGACATGATGAACTGGTGATGAACTGTTCTTTATCCCTTATGGCCCAATTACACTGGCCCGAATGTCATTGCATTTCTTTTCTGAATAGGAATGTGGGTGTTCGGGGAAGGAAGAGATCATACCCGGGAAGCATTCGATGTGTTCTATGAGTAGCATACTGGCTGTGCGGCTCCATACTGATGTGTTCTATGAGTAGCATACTGGCTGTGCGGCTCCATACTGATGTGTTCTATGAGTAGCATACTGGCTGTGCGGCTCCATACTGATGTGTTCTATGAGTAGCATACTGGCTGTGCGGCTCCATACTGATGTGTTCTATGAGCAGCATACTGGCTGTGCGGCTCCATACTGATGTGTTCTATGAGTAGCATACTGGCTGTGCGGCTCCATACTGATGTGTTCTATGAGTAGCATACTGGCTGTGCGGCTCCATACTGATGTGTTCTATGAGTAGCATACTGGCTGTGCGGCTAATACTGATGTGTTCTATGAGTAGCATACTGGCTGTGCGGCTCCATACTGATGTGTTCTATGAGTAGCATACTGGCTGTGCGGCTCCATACTGATGTGTTCTATGAGTAGCATACTGGCTGTGCGGCTCCATACTGATGTGTTCTATGAGTAGCATACTGGCTGTGCGGCTCCATACTGATGTGTTCTATGAGTAGCATACTGGCTGTGCGGCTCCATACTGATGTGTTCTATGAGTAGCATACTGGCTGTGCGGCTCCATACTGATGTGTTCTATGAGCAGCATACTGGCTGTGCGGCTCCATACTGATGTGTTCTATGAGTAGCATACTGGCTGTGCGGCTCCATACTGATGTGTTCTATGAGTAGCATACTGGCTGTGCGGCTCCATACTGATGTGTTCTATGAGTAGCATACTGGCTGTGCGGCTCCATACTGATGTGTTCTATGAGTAGCATACTGGCTGTGCGGCTCCATACTGATGTGTTCTATGAGCAGCATACTGGCTGTGCGGCTCCATACTGATGTGTTCTATGAGTAGCATACTGGCTGTGCGGCTCCATACTGATGTGTTCTATGAGTAGCATACTGGCTGTGCGGCTCCATACTGATGTGTTCTATGAGCAGCATACTGGCTGTGCGGCTCCATACTGATGTGTTCTATGAGTAGCATACTGGCTGTGCGGCTCCATACTGATGTGTTCTATGAGTAGCATACTGGCTGTGCGGCTCCATACTGATGTGTTCTATGAGTAGCATACTGGCTGTGCGGCTCCATACTGATGTGTTCTATGAGCAGCATACTGGCTGTGCGGCTCCATACTGATGTGTTCTATGAGTAGCATACTGGCTGTGCGGCTCCATACTGATGTGTTCTATGAGTAGCATACTGGCTGTGCGGCTCCATACTGATGTGTTCTATGAGTAGCATACTGGCTGTGCGGCTCCATACTGATGTGTTCTATGAGTAGCATACTGGCTGTGCGGCTCCATACTGATGTGTTCTATGAGTAGCATACTGGCTGTGCGGCTCCATACTGATGTGTTCTATGAGTAGCATACTGGCTGTGCGGCTCCATACTGATGTGTTCTATGAGTAGCATACTGGCTGTGCGGCTCCATACTGATGTGTTCTATGAGTAGCATACTGGCTGTGCGGCTCCATACTGATGTGTTCTATGAGTAGCATACTGGCTGTGCGGCTCCATACTGATGTGTTCTATGAGTAGCATACTGGCTGTGCGGCTCCATACTGATGTGTTCTATGAGTAGCATACTGGCTGTGCGGCTCCATACTGATGTGTTCTATGAGCAGCATACTGGCTGTGCGGCTCCATACTGATGTGTTCTATGAGTAGCATACTGGCTGTGCGGCTCCATACTGATGTGTTCTATGAGTAGCATACTGGCTGTGCGGCTCCATACTGATGTGTTCTATGAGCAGCATACTGGCTGTGCGGCTCCATACTGATGTGTTCTATGAGTAGCATACTGGCTGTGCGGCTCCATACTGATGTGTTCTATGAGCAGCATACTGGCTGTGCGGCTCCATACTGATGTGTTCTATGAGTAGCATACTGGCTGTGCGGCTCCATACTGATGTGTTCTATCATAGGGAGCAGCATACTGGCTGTGCGGCTCCATACTGATGTGTTCTATGAGCAGCATACTGGCTGTGCGGCTCCATACTGATGTGTTCTATGAGTAGCATACTGGCTGTGCGGCTCCATACTGATGTGTTCTATGAGTAGCATACTGGCTGTGCGGCTCCATACTGATGTGTTCTATGAGTAGCATACTGGCTGTGCGGCTCCATACTGATGTGTTCTATGAGTAGCATACTGGCTGTGCGGCTCCATACTGATGTGTTCTATGAGCAGCATACTGGCTGTGCGGCTCCATACTGATGTGTTCTATGAGTAGCATACTGGCTGTGCGGCTCCATACTGATGTGTTCTATGAGCAGCATACTGGCTGTGCGGCTCCATACTGATGCATACGGAACGGCATACTGGCTGTGCGGCTCCATACTGATGCATACGGAACGGCATACTGGCTGTGCGGCTCCATACTGATGTGTTCTATGAGCAGCATACTGGCTGTGCGGCTCCATACTGATGTGTTCTATGAGCAGCATACTGGCTGTGCGGCTCCATACTGATGCATACGGAACGGCATTCAATAGCTCCGAAAATTTGTTGTGCATGTTCAAAATAATTTTCCTATGTATTTGGGAAGTATTCGGAAAACGTTCGTGAAGCATGTGCCAAGTTCTTGGTGCATACGGAATTAAAATGTGGAGGTTTGAGGTGCTAGGTTCCGTATGCTTTCCGACCACACCGAGTGAACCTAGAACATGACGAATGCTTGCCAATGAGTACGGAAAGTATGCGCAAAAAGTTTGGTCTATCCTATGTCGATTTGCCGTGTTCGTAAATGAAGCCCTTCGAAGTCAATATGCGGGAAGTATTCGGTCTATTCTGAAAGAATTCTGAAAACATGCAGAAAGCATTCGGGGGAAACACATTTGTAAGGAAATTCGGCCAGTTCACACACTTTTGTATATAGAAAACAAACGGAAACTCATTCGAGACGGTGTGATCGGCCCATTACATTTTATAATGGGTTGCCAAATCTTTTATAATAATGTGATGAACAGTTTCTTCTGATTTGTCTACTGCGAATGCCTCTGGCCACTACACTATCACTCTCTACAAAACCTATTTATTTTGTTAACCAGGAAATTGCAAGTTGTTTGCTCCTTTTTCAACTCCTCTTTAGTTTATACAAATTTATTTTAGGCTCAGTTTATACAAATTTATTATAGCTCGATTGCGAAACAAGTTCTTACAATTTATATTAATCCCTGTCTCAGAGACCTCATTCCTGATGGAATCCATCGCCACGAACGGCTCCAGCGGGGTGCAAATTCGAGGCTTTTTGCACCTGAAGCGAATGCGCTACCACTGCGCTATCATAACTTGCACTCATCTTTATAATATTATGTGGGTGTAAGCAAACAACCACAATGATAAAACCAAAGTTAGGTTGTCTTATAGGCGAGTATTGGTGGTACCCATTGTAACCATGAAATGTATGAAAAAGGAGGTTAACATAATGAGAGACATTAGTGAGTTACTGCCCCTGAATACTCATGAAAGTAGATTGGTCCTCTTAACCCATTCAACACCAAGTAACTCGCATGGACTGGTCCATGATATTCATAAACCAATAAATGAATCAGAAAATCACATTTGGACAAGTTCATTTATCAAAATGGGTAATTATGTCTAAAAATAGTCATATCACTGGCAAAAAGTGCAGATCCTGATGAGACGGCTCGTCACGAGCCGGCTCATCTGGATCTACACTTTTTGTAAGCCTATTTAGAGGTCTGTGGTGCTGAAAGAGTTAATTGGCTTCTTCTGTTTTTATCGTTGTTTCCTTTGCACCACATGCTATCAGATCTGTTTTCATTAGTTTTCTTATCTTATAATTATTAAATTACTAAATCTCGACAGATATCCTACAGCATATCCAATTGATACATTACTGTAGAAATTGATTATAAATTAATTAACATGCTTTTGATAAAATCACATTTTTCATACCACAACATATGGTTAGGGAACACCAATCAAATCAAAGGCTTTCAACTAAAAGGATCAATACATAATTCGGGATAAATCAGACTTTATCTGTTAAGGGAGGGAGGTAATCGAAAACCCAGTAATGTCTCTCATTGTCAAGTTAGGAAGTTGTAAGTTACCAAAGCTTTATATTGTAATGTCACTACATGCATCGGCTTCGCCGCCATCTACTGCGTGCTTCATCTTTATAGAAATTAACCCCTTGCCGGATCTTAACGAAATTTGATTTTTATTAAGTGTGTATATTATTATATTGTTGCGTTATATTCAATTTATGTTTGACGTAGTTATGGCCCTTTGAACAATTTGAGTGCACTAGTTCTGCTAAACATCTGACCAATCGGGTTTCAACGAGTATACACGAAACATAGCAAGTTCTATTATTTCGTCAGTATATGCAGAAAATACAATTCCATCGAAAATCAAGCAGAATTGCATTTCACTCGGTGAAAATCTATATAGATCGTGACTTGCATTACCATGTGATATAGATCACCTATCCCATAGAACAGTTAACGTTACTGCCAATTCAGTGCGCGGTGACGGTTGTAGTTGCATAGTTGAACTCCGGAAAACATAACAGCATAATCTTGGACTGATGCCCTGCCCTGTTGTATCATCCATTTCTTGAATCATTCCGCGG
Organism: Archivesica marissinica; assembly: GCA_014843695.1. Classification (NCBI taxonomy): domain Eukaryota; kingdom Metazoa; phylum Mollusca; class Bivalvia; order Venerida; family Vesicomyidae; genus Archivesica; species Archivesica marissinica. Next base: position 58,651,537 of record CM026398.1, on the reverse strand, counting down.
TTGCTTGAACTATATAATGCTAGGAGGGCAAAAACAAGCCAGGAAGATATGCCGAGAAAATGTAATTATGCAGCTGTTTCACTTGATGAAACATCCCTAGCTTACCTGTAGAAATCGACCATCATATTAATGCTATTGTGTAATTATTTATTGTATCCAGTCGTTTTGGGTACAGATACAATAGGGAAATGGAATTCCGAATTGCCATAGTGTTCCTGAACCTGTTACATACACATGTTGTCGAATTGTCATGGTGTTCCTGAACCTGTTACATACACATGTTGTCGAATTGTCATGGTGTTCCTGAACCTGTTACGTCAACATGTTGTCGAATTGTCATGGTGTTCCTGAACCTGTTACATACACATGTTGTCGAATTGTCATGACATGGTGTCGAATTGCCATGGTGTTCCTGAACCTGTTACATCAACATGTTGTTGAATTGCCATGGTGTTCCTGAACCTGTTACATACACATGTTGTCAAATTGTCATGGTGTTCCTGAACCTGTTACATACACATGTTGTCGAATTGTCATGGTGTTCCTGAACCTGTTACATAAACATGTTGTCGAATTGTCATGGTGTTCCTGAACCTGTTACATACACATGTTGTCGAATTGTCATGGTGTTCCTGAACCTGTTACATAAACATGTTGACGAATTGTCATGGTGTTCCTGAACCTGTTACATAAACATGTCGAATTGTCATGGTGTTCCTGAACCTGTTACATAAACATGTTGTCGAATTGTCATGGTGTTCCTGAACCTGTTACATACACATGTTGTCGAATTGTCATGGTGTTCCTGAACCTGTTACATAAACATGTTGTCGAATTGTCATGGTGTTCCTGAACCTGTTACATACACATGTTGTCGAATTGTCATGGTGTTCCTGAACCTGTTACATAAACATGTTGTCGAATTGTCATGGTGTTCCTGAACCTGTTACATAAACATGTTGTCGAATTGTCATGGTGTTCCTGAACCTGTTACATAAACATGTCGAATTGTCATGGTGTTCCTGAACCTGTTACATACACATGTTGTCGAATTGTCATGGTGTTCCTGAACCTGTTACATAATTGTCATGGTGTTCCTGAACCTGTTACATAAACATGTTGTCGAATTGTCATGGTGTTCCTGAACCTGTTACATACACATGTTGTCGAATTGTCATGACATGGTGTCGAATTGCCATGGTGTTCCTGAACCTGTTACATCAACATGTTGTCGAATTGTCATGGTGTTCCTGAACCTGTTACATCAACATGTTGTCGAATTGCCATGGTGTTCCTGAACCTGTTACATCAACATGTTGTCGAATTGTCATGGTGTTCCTGAACCTGTTACATACACATGTTGTTGAATTGCCATGGTGTTCCTGAACCTGTTACATCAACATGTCAAATTGTCATGGTGTTCCTGAACCTGTTACATACACATGTTGTCAAATTGTCATGGTGTTCCTGAACCTGTTACATAAACATGTTGTTGAATTGTCATGGTGTTCCTGAACCTGTTACATAAACATGTTGTCGAATTGTCATGGTGTTCCTGAACCTGTTACATCAACATGTTGTCGAATTGTCATGGTGTTCCTGAACCTGTTGCATAAACATGTCGAATTGTCATGGTGTTCCTGAACCTGTTACATACACATGTTGTCGAATTGTCCTGGTGTTCCTGAATCTGTTACATAAACATGTTGTCGAATTGTCATGGTGTTCCTGAACCTGTTACATACACATGTTGTCGAATTGTCATTGTGTTCCTGAACCTGTTACATACACATGTTGTCGAATTGCCATGGTGTTCCTGAACCTGATACATCAACATGTTGTCAAATTGTCATGGTGTTCCTGAACCTGTTACATAAACATGTTGTCGAATTGTCATGGTGTTCCTGAACCTGTTACATACACATGTTGTCGAATTGTCATGGTGTTCCTGAACCTGTTACATCAACATGTTATCGAATTGTCATGGTGTTCCTGAACCTGTTACATCAACATGTTGTCGAATTGCCATGGTGTTCCTGAACCTGTTACATCAACATGTTGTCAAATTGTCATGGTGTTCCTGAACCAAATTGTCATGGTGTTCCTGAACCTGTTACATAAACATGTTGTCGAATTGTCATGGTGTTCCTGACCCTGTTACATAAACATGTTGTCGAATTGTCATGGTGTTCCTGAACCTGTTACATACACATGTTGTCGAATTGCCATGGTGTTCCTGAACCTGTTACATCAACATGTTGTCGAATTGTCATGGTGTTCCTGAACCTGTTACATAAACATGTCGAATTGTCATGGTGTTCCTGAACCTGTTACATACACATGTTGTCGAATTGTCATGGTGTTCCTGAACCTGTTACATCAACATGTTGTCGAATTGTCATGGTGTTCCTGAACCTGTTACATAAACATGTCGAATTGTCATGGTGTTCCTGAACCTGTTACATACACATGTTGTCGAATTGTCCTGGTGTTCCTGAATCTGTTACATAAACATGTTGTCGAATTGTCATGGTGTTCCTGAACCTGTTACATACACATGTTGTCGAATTGTCATTGTGTTCCTGAACCTGTTACATACACATGTTGTCGAATTGCCATGGTGTTCCTGAACCTGATACATCAACATGTTGTCAAATTGTCATGGTGTTCCTGAACCTGTTACATAAACATGTTGTCGAATTGTCATGGTGTTCCTGAACCTGTTACATACACATGTTGTCGAATTGTCATGGTGTTCCTGAACCTGTTACATCAACATGTTATCGAATTGTCATGGTGTTCCTGAACCTGTTACATCAACATGTTGTCGAATTGCCATGGTGTTCCTGAACCTGTTACATCAACATGTTGTCAAATTGTCATGGTGTTCCTGAACCAAATTGTCATGGTGTTCCTGAACCTGTTACATAAACATGTTGTCGAATTGTCATGGTGTTCCTGACCCTGTTACATAAACATGTTGTCGAATTGTCATGGTGTTCCTGAACCTGTTACATACACATGTTGTCGAATTGCCATAGTGTTCCTGAACCTGTTACATACACATGTTGTCGAATTGTCATGGTGTTCCTGAACCTGTTACATACACATGTTGTCGAATTGCCATGGTGTTCCTGAACCTGTTACATAAACATGTTGTCGAATTGTCATTGTGTTCCTGAACCTGTTACATCAACATGTTGTTGAATTGTCATTGTGTTCCTGAACCTGTTACATAAACATGTTGTTGAATTGTCATGGTGTTCCTGAACCTGTTACATAAATATGTTATCGAATTGTCATTGTGTTCCTGAACCTGTTACATAAACATGTTGTCGAATTGTCATGGTGTTCCTGAACCTGTTACATACACATGTTGTCGAATTGTCATGGTGTTCCTGAACCTGTTACATAAACATGTTGTCGAATTGTCATGGTGTTCCTGAACCTGTTACATACACATGTTGTTGAATTGTCATGGTGTTCCTGAACCTGTTACATACACATGTTGTTGAATTGTCATGGTGTTCCTGAACCTGTTACATACACATGTTGTCAAATTGTTATGGTGTTCCTGAACCTGTTACATAAACATGTTGTCGAATTGCCATGGTGTTCCTGAAAAAATACAATGAAATTGATAATTTTATATTCGAATACGATCTGTTGCCATCCCTATTTTTAACAAAAACTTACCATTATGGAAACCATAATTACGTTTTAGAGAAAAAAAGCACTTTGACACTGAACACTTCATCAACTTTCACTGCAATTTATACTTGGTCACAGATTTCAGGACCAAAGTCGAGATCGCCTTATATGCGAGTATGGATGGTATGTCATTAACCCTTTCAACACCACAGACCTCTAAATAGGCTTACAAAAAGTGTAGATCCAGATGAGCCGGCTCGTGACGAGCCGTCTCATCAGGATCTGCACTTTTTGCCAGTGATATGACTATTTTTAGACATAATTACCCATTTTGATAAATGAACTTGTCCAAATGTGATTTTCTGATTCATTTATTGGTTTATGAATATCATGGACCAGTCCATGTGAGTTACTTGGTGTTGAAAGGGTTAAAGCAACATCTCCTCAATGGTTTAATTTTGATGAATGAATGACCCGCAAACGGCTTCTGTCCATTTCATTCAAATTAGGTCAACTGGGAATATTAACTATATAGGGACGTCGTCGTAATGTGTCGCAGACCACTCATCAAATTACAAATGAAATATAATGACTTTAAACAGCATCTCCCTGAGAAAGTGGTGTATGGAATTAGATGAAACTTGAGATTTGAGTTGCCTTGTACTCGCCTTTCTCAATTATTGTCAAATTGGGTCAATCTGTGCGAAAAAAACTAGTTTATTTTTAGCTCGATTGTGAAGCAAGTTCTTACATTAGTTTTAATCGCTCTAGGATATCAAGTGTCCTTGCCTAATGACATCACCACCATGGTATTGGTGGATCTCGAACTTGCAGCGTCTTGCCGGTCCGACACGGTATCCACTACACCTCGGAGGCTCCATAAGGTTCACTGAGATCTAATATAAACATTTTGTTTAAAGAAATTTGACTCATTTTTGTTGAATATTTTTAAGTGAGTAATTTGGAGAGGAATTTATATAAAATTGTATTTATCTTGTTTTCCAATCCTTTGTTATCTTCCTGCAACCCACACCTGCGTGTTTACAATTTCCATGCATATATGTATGCTCTTTGTACAAAATAAGAACAATAAATAAAGTTTAAACTAAGTGAGTAATTATTCGACTCTGGCTGGTTTGGGATGCTTGTTATTTGACTCAACTCTGGCTGGTTTGGGATGCTTGTTATTTGACTCAACTCTGGCTGGTTTGGGATGCTTGTTATTTGACTCAACTCTGGCTGGTTTGGGATGCTTGTTATTTGACTCAACTCTTGCTGGTTTGGGATGCTTGTTATTTGACTCAACTCTTGCTGGTTTGGGATGCTTGTTATTTGACTCAACTCTGGCTGGTTTGGGATGCTTGTTATTTGACTCAACTCTGGCTGGTTTGGGATGCTTGTTATTCGACTCTGGCTCGTTTGGGATGCTTGTTATTTGACTCTGGCTGGTTTGGGATGCTTGTTATTTGACTCTGGCTGGTTTGGGATGCTTGTTATTCGACTCTGGCTCGTTTGGGATGCTTGTTATTCGACTCTGGCTCGTTTGCGATGCTTGTTATTCGACTCTGGCTCGTTTGCGATGCTTGTTATTCGACTCTAGCATGTTTGGGATGCTTGTTATTTGACTCTGGCTCGTTTGGGATGCTTGTTATTTGACTCAACTCTGGCTCGTTTGGGATGCTTGTTATTTGACTCAACTCTGGCTCATTTGGGATGCTTGTTATTTGACTCAACTCTGGCTCGTTTGGGATGCTTGTTATTTGACTCTGGCTCGTTTGGGATGCTTGTTATTTGACTCAACTCTGGCTGGTTTGGGATGCTTGTTATTTGACTCTGGCTCGTTTGCGATGCTTGTTATTTGACTCTAGCTCATTTGGGATGCTTGTTATTCGACTGGCTCATTTGCGATGCTTGTTATTCGACTAGCTCATTTGCGATGCTTGTTATTCGACTAGCTTGTTTGCGATGCTTGTTATTCGACTCTAGCTCGTTTGGGATGCTTGTTATTTGACTCAACTCTGGCTCATTTGGGATGCTTGTTATTTGACTGGCTCGTTTGGGATGCTTGTTATTCGACTCTGGCTCGTTTGGGATGCTTGTTATTTGACTCTGGCTGGTTTGGGATGCTTGTTAATCGACTCTGGCTCGTTTGCGATGCTTGTTAATCGACTCTGGCTCGTTTGCGATGCTTGTTAATCGACTCTGGCTCGTTTGCGATGCTTGTTAATCGACTCTGGCTCGTTTGCGATGCTTGTTAATCGACTCTGGCTCGTTTGCGATGCTTGTTAATCGACTCTGGCTCGTTTGCGATGCTTGTTAATCGACTCTGGCTCGTTTGCGATGCTTGTTATGCTTCACAGTGGCATCAATAAGCTTGATTGTGCACATTTAGTTTCTGTCTGCTGGGATTGCATCAGCCATACACATCCTGTAGATTGGTATAAGTGTGATGGAACAGCTAGTTGTCATCTATTTTTGTCACGGTAATGAATTCGCGAATATAATTATTTATTATGATCTTTGATATGACTGAATTTCTGAGCTGGTTTTTTAGTTGTTGCAAATTGTGGAAAGTCGAATCGATCTGCACTACAGCCACAACAACATGGTAACACCCGTGTTTTAATGGCTTCTAGTGTGCATTATTGATATTTCCAAGTCGTGAATATGATGTCACTTTACAGACACAAAACATTACTGTAGATGAGCATTTAGTTGGTTAATAATTAACAAAATCACTGTATTGTACAACTTAGTTATTATGGTATGTAAATGTTCTCCTTGGATTATGCAAATTTCCTTTAGCCAGATTGCGAAACAAGTTCATACAACATAGTTTAATCGCTATCGCGACCTCATTTCTGAGGAATCGTTCCCATGTACATCACTGCCATGGTTCTGGCTGGGTTCGAACCCGCAACCTGTTGATTAAGAGACATGCAGTATATCCATTTCACCACGGAGGCTTCCGTTATACCAGAGTGAAGTTTTTAGATTTGTTATCGTATGGTACAGTAAGTCGTATCGCCAAATATTTGAGTATTTACTGCTCACCTATGTCGTGTTTAACCCTTTCAACACCACATACCTCTAAATAGGCTTACAAAAAGTGTAGATCCAGATGAGCCGGCTCGTGACGAGCCGTCTCATCAGGATCTGCACTTTTTGCCAGTGATATGACTATTTTTAGACATAATTACCCATTTTGATAAATGAACTTGTCCAAATGTGATTTTCTGATTCATTTATTGGTTTATGAATATCATGGACCAGTCCATGTGAGTTACTTGGTGTTGAATGGGTTAAACCTTACTGCGCTGGAAACGAGTACATTCGTATTTGCAAACAATATAGAGCCTGTTAACCACCAATACAGCAATTCCTATGAATGTTGAAGAAAATCATCAATTTGTCAATAATATATTACATAAATAAATGTATGCCATGAAATGTTTGTGTATATTATTTAGAAAGGAGAGGAAAATCATAAGCTATACAGCTTTCTGTCCAATTCCTTATATCAGTTGTAAATAATCATGTATTGACAGAAAATAAATATGTTTAAACTAAACTAAATGTAAAATTCATTAACTTGCTTTAAACACCGTCACTGAAGGGAATAATGAAAAATGGAAGCCGTGATTTCACAGAATCCCGGAGTTAGCTCCCAGCTGTGCTGTAGCCGTAATGATTGTGACCGTAGACAATTAAGGCATTTAGATTCCGCATTGTGACCGTAGACAATTAAAGCATTTAGATTCCGCATTGTGACCATAGACAATTAAGGCATTTAGATTCCGCATTGTGACCGTAGACAATTAAGGCATTTAGATTCCGCATTCCATTCGCTCTACCTCATGGTGATGGATTTCATCAGGAAGGAGGTCTCGAGAGCGATTTAACTAATGCTGCAAGAACTTGTTTCGCAATCGAGCTACCATATAAATTTGTTTAACCCTTTCAACACCACAGACCTCTAAATAGGCTAACAAAAAAGTGTAGATCCAGATGAGCCAGCTCGTGACGAGCCGTCTCATCAGGATCTGCACTTTTTGCCAGTAAAATTGCTATTTTTAGAGAAAAATTACCCATTATGATAAATGAACTGGTACTGTGCATTTTAACCCTATTTTGCGGAAGTATATTAAAGAACACCATTTAAGGAAGCGATCACGCGCTTTCTCACTTCTCCCAAAAATTCTGACCTAGAATGAACCCTGGACTTCTATTGTAAAGTAAAGGGTAAAACATTGATCTGCTGTTTAATTGAGTTGACCGTTAAAACAGGTTTGACTATACAGAAATCAACTGACTTCAAACATTATTAAATTTTGACACTTAATCAACACATCACACACATCTACTTATGTTACTACTGAAAACGTGAAATAATATATATATATATATAAATAAAATATATGCAACTGAGATTACTAACTTTCTTCACCACAGTAAATCCCCGCACTTCAAGTGTGAACTTGAATAATGGCCAAAAATAAAACTGGAAACATTAGTTATTTCTTTGAAACTTTGCATACGCATCCGAGTACAGTCAAACCTGTCTTAGTGGTCACCTCCATTAAGCAGCCAACCTGTATTAAGCAGCCAGATTCCCAATTGGTTGTTTTATTATATATTTGACCTCTATTAAGCAGCCACTTGTGCTAAGCAGCCACTTTCTCTGACTCCCTGGCTGCTTAAGACAGGTTTGACTGTATACAGTTTCTCTACAGCACAGTAAGTCCGTAACCATTTCAACACTACAGACCTCTAAATAGGCTTACAAAAAGTGTAGATCCAGATGAGCCGGCTTGTGACGAACCGTCTCACCAGGATCTGCACTTTTTGCCAGTAATATTACTATTTTTAGACAAACTTACCCATTTTGATAAATAAACTTGTCCAAATGTAATTTTCTTATTAATTTATTGGTCTAAATATACCATGCATCAGTCCATGTCAGTTACTTGGTGTAGAATGGGTTAACAGTTGTATACATTGTACACATTGATATCATTTTACTCATCATGTTCAGTTGAACGTACTTCTTCCATTCTGTCCAAGGGATTGGCTCTCTCATGTATTTGATTTAGGATCTATGTAAATATTTATGTTTGCTGATGTAGGAAATTGAGTTACTGAATAAAATATCGTATTTCATCCAACTTTGACGTACCTTCTCCATAGTTAGGTGACTGTAATATGTTACTGGATAATCTGTATACAATCTCTCCTCATTCCTCATAGTCCGGGAGAACATCGCAGACTTTTAGAATCAATATGACGTATAGGCAGAGAAAGAGGCATGATTTGATCAGAATTGGACTCGGGGTCTTATACGAAGGTCTTTGCACGGTAGAAAAATCAATAGATTTCCAGGAATACAGGCCAAACTTTACATGATTACCACCCAATGCTATGCGATGTATTTCATTTCCCCAAATTTTACAAATCTTATTAAACATATCTTCAAGTCAAATTATTGGAAATACAATATACACAAGAGGACAAACAACAGCTTAGAAAAGTTGGCTTAATCTTTTCGGTAGAAATTTCAAACTAATGGATATTGGCTGGATTCTAAAATGGCTTTGTTTATGACTGAAACTCCTGCGATATGCATTATTGAAGGATAATTAAATATTTGGTATATCGCCCTGTTGCGCGGAGAAGCTATAGGCATATTGTGTTTGGACTGTCTGACCGTACATTACAAACAACTAGTTAATTAGGGGTTGCACTGCCTGTCCATATATTACAAACAAATAGTTAATTGGGAGTTACACTGCCTGTCTGTACATTACAAACAAATAGTTAATTAGGGGTTGGACTGCCTGTCCGTACATACAAACAAATAGTTAATTAGGGGTTGGACTGCCTGTCCGTACATACAAACAAATAGTTAATTAGGGGTTGGACTGTCTGTCCGTACATACAAACAAATAGTTAATTAGGGTTTGCACTGCCTGTCCGTACATTACAAACAAATAGTTAATTAGGGGTTGGACTGCCTGTCCATACATACAAACAAATAGTTAATTAGGGGTTGGACTGTCTGTCCGTACATTCAAACAAATAGTTAATTAGGGTTGGACTGCCTGTCCGTACATACAAACAAATAGTTAATTAGGGGTTGCACTGCCTGTCCGTACATACAAACAAATAGTTAATTAGGAGTTGGACTGCCTGTCCATACATACAAACAAATAGTTAATTAGGGTTTGCACTGCCTGTCCGTACATTACAAACAAATAGTTAATTAGGGTTTGGACTGCCTGCCAGTACATACAACCAAAGGGTTAAGTAGGGGTTATACTGCCTGTCCATACATACAAACAAATAGTTAATTAGGGGGCTGAGGAGGACTATAGGAACATGATAGACTAATAGTATACGCCACGGTTAGTCTACTGTTATGCGACAACGGAACAAAGAGAGAAACAATGGCGTAGCCACCCATATGTGAGAAGATCCGTCTGTCTGTCTGTCATACGTCCATGTGGCTTCAACTTATCATATTGGAATGTACTTGTATTATATATCACTGGGGATTTCAGTATTAATTGATGGCCGATACACATCGTATTAAAATGCGCTTATTCTATTTACAAGTCTTCATTTTTTTTACCCAGCATCCAAAGAGTTGACAATTGAATGTTCTTTTTCTGTGTTTCATAGAGGTATGAAATGTCAGTTTTTTACACATACGTTGCAAATTAAGTATAAAAAACTGCAAATTTTGTGTAAAAAACTGACATTTCTATTTTTATGCAAATTTCGTGTAAAAAACTGACATTTCATGCCTCAATGAAACACAGAAAATGAACATTTGAGTGTTATAATTACAACTATTATTTTACAAATTACAAAAGAAGTTGTCTCTTTGATTCATCCGTCACACCATACAAAAAGTAAGTCCGCTGTGAATGTTAATGAGAATAGAATTATTTCGCAATTCATTGGCTTATGAATGTCGATCACATGGGCTGAATCAACCAATCAGAATCGCGGTATTGCAAGAAGTTGTAATTATTTAATAATGTAAACCCTACATCATCATCAACATCATAAGATATATTTTGTGACTTTGCATGTTGAGAAACTTTTTTTGGAGTTATGTCCCTTTTTGTATTTCCATATATACTGAGTCAAAAAAGAAACGATACCAAACTAAAAATGACGTAAAACGGATAAAACCATAGAAAGGTTTAATATATTATTACGTATCAGTACCGGGTATCTTATTGCAACGTCAGCCAACCATAAACACAGGTAAATAAACACCCGATAATCCTGGAACGCCGAATTTCCGATTTGCACGTGCTCCTCAACAAAGACAACTTCCTACACATGTACAAATCGGAAAACCGGTTTATTGTACTGGTATTGCATTATCATCGAGGAAAAACACCTTACATACCCATTGTTACCTCTAACAAAATGCCTAGGCTAAACCGCAATCGGAGAATGCATGCCATTTGCATGATTGACGGCGGTTTACGTGAGCGTGACGTCGCAAATCGACTCGGGGGTTACGCGGATCACGATAACACGTCTACTTCGACGTTATCGAACACATGGATCGGTGGACGACCGTCCAAGATCTGGTCGACCACGTGTGACGACGCGTGAACAGGACCGTTACATTCGGACGTCACATTTACGTGACCGGTTCCTACCTGCTACGCACACAGCTGCCGTTACTCCTGGGATGACCAACAATCGCATCAGTGCACAAACAGTCAGGAACCGGCTCGGTGAACGTGGCATTCGTGCCTATCGGCCATACGTTGGACCCATCCTGACACGACGTCACCGTGACGTACGGCGGGAATGGACGACGGAACGTGCTCGCTGGACTCGGTTACAGTGGAATTCGGTGATGTTTAGCGATGAATCGCGGTTCTGTTTGCGTCGAGCGGATGGCAGAGAGCGGGTATATCGCAGACGCGGTGAACGTTACGCCGACGCATGTGTACGTCAGGTCGATCTGTTCGGGGGCGGAAGCGTTATGGCGTGGGGCGGTATCACCTTCGGCAGTCGCACTGAACTGTTAGTGGTGGACGGGAACCTAAACGCCCAGCGGTACTGTGATGAGATCCTTGCGCAAGTTGTTGTGCCGTTCTTTAACGCCAACAGAAACGTCACACTGTTCCAACAGGACAACGCCAGGTGTCATACTGCTCGGATTTCCACCACATTATTGGAGCAGAACAATATTGAAAGCCTGCCGTGGCCTGCTTTGTCACCAGACTTGTCACCCATAGAACATTTGTGGGATACGTTAGACCGCCGCGTCAGACGACGTCAGCCGGTAACGTTAAACCAACTGAGGGATGTTTTGCGTCAGGAGTGGACAAATATTGACCAGCAAGAGATTCAGACACTCTTCCGTTCGATGCGACGGCGGTGCATTGCAGTGAGAGACGCAAATGGTGCCCATACTCGGTATTGACGTCTGTGTGAAAACTCCATTAGACCCCTGTCCGACGAATTATGTCATCACGCAGCAGACAGTTTCGGAGGCTCATTATGCTTTATGTGCTCCTCTTTCAAACATGTTGGACTATCATCTTATGAATTTTCAAAGAATTTTCTTAATAAATGTTGAAATTATAGACACATAAACACTAGGTATCGTTTCTTTTTTGACTCAGTATATTATAATTGTATAGTAGATGTACATCAGACCCTTGTATGGCATAGTGATATGATTCTACAACAACATACATGAATAGTATCGATTTAGAAAGATTGATGACTGGTCATTAACTGTGCTGAATTGGGTAATTAATCATATATATGTACGAACGAGATTGAAAATTGTTTCGCAGGAAGCTACTGAATGAATAACATTTTGTTTAAACATATTTTATTCATCAATATTTACATCATGTTATAACATTAATATACAAGAACAGATGGATTATTTCGGAAGCTAAAAGCTTATTTAGATTTTCTCCATTTCTCCATGACGTACATAGTTTTCTTAGACTGTGTCAGAGTGTGTATACACTTATATAAGTATGTGAATAAGTTTTATTTAGCTGTACGGCTATATATATATGCACCTGCATATAATAAAAAGAAAATAATATGGAGATGAAGATGACTCATAAGTGCAGAACATTTAGGGACGAGAGAGGGAGGGGAGGGGAGAGAAGTGTAAAGAGATGTGAATAGATAGAGGGAGAGAGAGGTGAAGAGGGAGAGGTGAAGAGATATAGAGAGGGAGAGAGAGAGAGGGAGAGGAAGAGAGAGAGGGAGAGGAAGAGAGAGGGGGAGAGAGAGATGTGAATAGATAGAGGGAGATAAAGGGAGAGGGAGAGAGGTGAAGAGATAGAGAACAAGGAAGAGAAATGAGAATAACATTTAAAGCCGACGTTTAAAATATCGAGACCGACATAATCGTAATAACGGCCTCGTTAAAATGATCCGATATCTTTTACTCTTCATCCGATTCAAAATGGCGGGAAAACAAAGCAAATAGCGCATGCTAACATAAGTGAATGTATATTAACCCTTTCAACACCACAGACCTCTAAATAGGCTTACAAAAAGTGTAGATCCAGATGAGCCGGCTCGTGACGAGCCGTCTCATCAGGATCTGCACTTTTTGCCAGTAATATTACTATTTTAGACAAAATTACCCATTTTGATAAATGAACTGGTCCAAATGTAATTTTTGTATTAATTTATTGGTCTAAAAACTGATCATGGACCAGTCCATGTCAGTTACTTGGTGTTGAATGGGTTAATTGTAGCGCGAGTAGACACAAATTCTTCTTGGGCAGATATATTGATTGGTTTTTGTAATTGATTGGATAACATAATTATAATCAAGTCTGGAACGTCATGCAGAAACCTAACTCCCGCAGAATTTGACTAGTGTATCCTATATTTAATTTGCAATTTATGACAACCGCGTTAAATTGCTACATTTGACATTTTCTTCATTTAATAGCTTCCGAGATCAATTAGTCGGCTGCTGGTTGTATCATCCAGCAGAGGTGTAGTAGCTCGATTTAGTTGATTGGAGCTGAATTGTCTTTTAATGTTTTGAAGGTATATAATTATGGCTTATTTATGATATTATTTCAACTTTAATTACTGATATTTTTAACAGGTTTCGATTATAGAATTGGTCTTCCCTAGTCGAACACGGGTCGAGGACTGACGGATCGGCAGTTTTTAGAATTCTTGATATATATCGGATCTTACATAAACGAGTTTTGGAATTTTGCTGCGAGCCTTCTAAAACGAGTTTCATAAAATATGGTATGAAATCGCCACGAGTGTACGATTCTTTTATCATATTTCCATAATTCTACGCTTGTTTTAATATTTTTACACAAAATAAAGTTGCTAAGTAGAAGTACTTTCATTTTGGCACCAAAAACTAGCGCAAATTGTCATGACGTCACTGCAAAGCAGCGTTATATTTATGTTTTAAACAATGTTATAATTACGTCGAGACTTCTTTTAAATCGTAGTTTCTCGTAAATGTTATGTACCAAAGAAATCTGCATAATTTAAAGTTTAATTTACAAATTGTATGGATTATTCTCTCAGCCAATCGGAATCCTTCCAGGATGTATGACACATAATAAGAAACAATATTTAATTGCGGTATGAAACAGATTAGGAGCAAAGTTATGTCATAAAAAGACAGGGCCTTCTGTTAGCGTCCTATTTATAAACATTGAACATTCATGTGGGGGACAGATTTCAGCATTTCCGACCATTGTGAACGCAAACAGCACATAACAAATAAATACGGCCTGGCCTGTGTTGATTGTTCATTAACAACTGAATCAAAGTAGTTGACATGGGTTGGTACGTGAATCTAAGGTGAATCTAAGGTGTATCTAAGGTGAATCTAAGGTGAATCTAAGATTTCTCTGCATGGGAAAGTTTGAAGAAATAAACAAATTTACTTTACAATTTCAACAATTTTAATTATGCAACACACTCCCTTTTATTGGCTTCCAGTGGCCGGACCATCCAGAACTTTCCATGCTACTTGCAAATATGTGTGTTCATTTCGACCCCGCCATCCATGAACACAGGGATTCGGCACGTTTGGGGGTACTAGTATATATATTTAAGTACAGGGATTCTACTCTGTGGGATGTCAGATATCGCATCGATCAGTAAAATGGCCCTATCTGAAACAATTTTGTACAAAGCTGTCCAAATATAACGCCTATCCCGAGTCTTTATATTGTTCTTCAAATAAAACACAACTTTAAGCTGCATGCATGTATACTTTGCAAACAATTGCCACAAACATTGGCCATAGCAGGTCACATTTCCGTACTAGGACACGGGTTCTGTCAGCAACAAAAAAAAATCTTCGTCGGGAGAGTTTTAACTGTGAATAACATTATCAATAAAATGTGTTTCCACTAACCTGTAGGTTTATTCGGCAAAAATGTACGTCAAAAAGAGATTTCGTAGCATTTTCAATTTGTTTTGAAAAATTCTAAAGCGGCGCAATTCGCATTGAAACGAGCGTTCTGATTGGATTATGATTATTCTTCATATATAAAAAAACATCTTGTTACATTCTAATAATCCAATCAGAACGCTCGTTTCAAGCTCGTTTCAACGCGAATTGCGCCGCTTTGGAATTTTTCAAAACAAATTGAAAATGCTACGAAATCTCTTTTTGACGTACATTTTTGCCGAATAAACCTACAGGTTAGTGGAAACACATTTTATTGATAATGTTATTCACAGTTAAAACTCTCCCGACGAAGATTTTTTTTTGTTGCTGACAGAACCCGTGTCCTAGTACGGAAATGTGACCTGCTATGGCCAATGTTTGTGGCAATTGTTTGCAAAGTATACATGCATGCAGCTTAAAGTTGTGTTTTATTTGAAGAACAATATAAAGACTCGGGATAGGCGTTATATTTGGACAGCTTTGTACAAAATTGTTTCAGATAGGGCCATTTTACTGATCGATGCGATATCTGACATCCCACAGAGTAGAATCCCTGTACTTAAATATATATACTAGTACCCCCAAACGTGCCGAATCCCTGTGCCCATGAAGCCAGTGTTGGTCCATTTTTTCCAGCAAGTCTTATTGTTCTTGCTACACAAAGAAGATAAATTTCTATGTATATGTTCTCCGTTAAAGCAATTAGTAGCACCTGTAGCTATGAGCAACTGTGTCATCACCTGCGTTTGTTAATTGGAGCCATAATTGCAACCACTGTTCGCACCTCCAGGCATGCATTGGACCATTCTTTTGTGTTTGAATGCTAATTGATTGAAAATTAAACAACCGGCTATATGATTCAGGGCACATTTCTACATGTAGGTCAGAATTTTTGGGAGCAGTGAGAAAACGTGCGATCGTGTCGTGTCATTAAATGTTATTTAATAAATTTCAACAAAATATGGTTAAATGGCACTGACTGACCATTAAATACAACATTTGAATAAAAGGAATGCTTTATAATGGGCCAGTGTATCATACTGGACAAATTTTGTATGAAAACACACACACATTTTAGTTAGGGGGATGTAGGGCCTCCAGAGGCTGAAGTCAGGGTCCCTAGGGTGACTATTTTGCCCATATCGCCCTCTGGTTGCCTATGATCCCTGGTGATTTAACTGAATTGTGTAATGTGTAAAAAAAATATTTGAAAAAAAGTACAAAATGCCAGTTTTTATATAACTGAATATTTGGACTTCTGAACGAATAATCGAATATTGCAACATTCGTTGCCATCCCTAATATATGTATCTATGTGTCTGTGTGTACTCGTCCTGTTGATAAAGCAACCTATGATCATAACTCGTCTGGCGCTGATGCTGTCATGATGTAGTGGTTTCTATAACCCCTTGTTGAGTATTGACCACCTTTGTAGAATTACCCCAGTATAGATGGATGAATGCATCAAGGATTATGGTATCATATTAAATCACTGTAGGAATCACCTTAACAGCATTCTATTTGTACTTTTAACCCTTTCCCTCATAGAAGCACCTCTTGACGCCATTACCAATATGACATACATTGACCCTTTACCTCATAGAAGCACCTTGACGCCATTATCAATACGACATACATTAACCCTTTCCCTCATAGAAGCACCTCTTGACACCATTACCAATACGACATACATTGACCCTTTCCCTCATAGACACACCTTGATGCCATTACCAATACGACATACATTAACCCTTTCCCTCATAGAAGCACCTCTTGACGCCATTACCAATACGACATACATTGACCATTTCCCTCATAGAAGCACCCCTTGATGCCATTACCAATACAATATACATTGACCCTTTCCCTCATAGACACACCTTGATGCCATTACCAATACGACATACATTAACCCTTTCCATCATAGATGCACCTCTTGACGCCATTACCATTACGACATACATTGACCCTTTCCCTCATAGACACACCTTGACGCCATTACCAATACGACATACATTGACCCCTTTACCTCATAGAAGCACCTCTTGACGCCATTACCAATATGACATACATTAACCCTTTCCTTCATAGAAGCACCTCTTGACGTCATTACCAATACGACATACATTGACACTTTCCCTCATAGAAGCACCTCTTGACGCCATTACCAATATGACATACATTAACCCTTTCCTTCATAGAAGCACCTCTTGACGTCATTACCAATACGACATACATTGACACTTTCCCTCATAGAAGCACCTCTTGACGCCATTACCAATATGACATACATTAACCCTTTCCCGCATAGAAGCACCTCTTGACGCCATTACCAATACAACATGCATTAACCCTTTCCCTCATAGAAGCACCTCTTGACGCCATTACCAATATGACATACATTAACCCTTTCCCTCATAGAAGCACCTCTTGACGCCATTACCAATACGACATACATTAACCCTTTCCCTCATAGATGCACCTCTTGATGCCATTACCAATATGACACACATTAATTAACCCTTTCCCTCATAGAAGCACCTCTTGACACCATTACCAATACGACATACATTAACCCTTTCCCTCATAGAAGCACCTCTTGACACCATTACCAATACGACATACATTGACCCTTTCCCTCATAGACACACCTCTTGACGCCATTACCAATACGACATACATTGACCCTTTCTCTCATAGAAGCACCTTGACGCCATTACCAACACAACATACATTGACCCTTTACCTCATAGAAGCACCTCTTGACACCATTACCAATACGACATACATTTACGATATAATAGCCAAATCAATGTTCATAATAAAGGCCAGAATCTCATGTAGTCCCAGTTATATCTATGGAGTTGGGATAGAAATGGTGACTTCTTATCCACTGCATAATAGCTAAATAAATGGCTGTCATTTGTATGTAGATATAATCGTATATTAACTTAAATCTCTATGAAGGAAACAGTTAAATGGTAAAAATGTTAGTCTCAATGACATAATGTATGGACTTAATTTCTTCAGATGAAAACAACAGTTGGAATCAATATTTTCATTCCTCTGTGCAAAACCCAACATCAAGACTTTTAGTTTATACAAAATTGTCTTAACTCGATTGCGAAGCAAGTTCTTACAACGTATATTAATCATTCTCGAGACCTCATTCCTGATGGAATCCATCGCGACGAGGGAGAGAGAAGAGGCAACGTGGAATTAAATGCCTTGCCTAAGGACACAATCATAACGACTCGAGCGGGGCTCAATCTCTGGACCGTTCGCACCTGAAGCGAATGCGCTATCAACACTTTTAGCTACAGGGTGGTTTGGGAGAAATTATCTCCCTCAGTTTCCTAACTAAAAATCTCCTTATTTTGAGCTTGGAGAGAAGATTTTTCACACACGATATACACTTGGCGGAGTCGACAAACTTCTCCCTTGTTGTACTCCCTCTTGAAGGTCTAGTTATTAAAAGCCCTGAACAAATCATTCAGATGGATTATCGTAATTTTTATCTCACCTACTTTAGTGGAGAGTGAGACTAATATGCAGTTACCCCTCCGGTGGCGTTGTCGTCGTCAATTACCTATTTGCATTTAACTAAAATACATCAAAATTTAATGTAATGCTTTGATAACTTGCATACTGTTTCTAGGAGTTGTTCCCCCATCCACTGAAACGTTCCCCCCCCCCCCACACAAAGAGTGGCCTTGAACCTGAAATTGGGCCAAAATATAGTATGACTTTAGAAATGATTTATGTGTCCAAAAAAATTACCACCAATAATTGCTTTGAAACTTCAGATACACATTGAAGGGCTAATTCTCTACACCCACAGCAAGTCCACACCTCCAAGAGTTACCTTGAACTTTAGTAAAAAAATAGTCCAATTTCAGAAATTATTTATGCATAATTATTTTAAACATATCATTTCTCAAAAACGCTCAGTGATTATTTGGAAACTTTGCATACATATCCGAGAACTAATTCTCTACATGCATAGTAAGTCCACACTCCCCCCACCCTACTGGTGACCTTGAACTTGAAAAATGGTCCATACTAACGAGAGGAACAGATTTTTCGATGATTGAGCTTATTTACCCTCGCCGTCGGACCATGTGGACGAACGTGACAGATTGTTGGATGATTGAGCTTATTTACCCTCGCCGTCGGACCATGTGAACGAACGTGACAGATTTTTCTATGATTGAGCTTATTTACCCTCGCCGTATGCCCATGTGGACGAGCGTGACAGATTGTTGGATGATTGAGCTTATTTACCCTCGCCGTCGGACCATGTGAATGAACGTGACAGATTTTTCTATGATTGAGCTTATTTACCCTCGCCGTATGCCCATGTGGACGAGCGTGACAGATTGTTGGATGATTGAGCTTATTTACCCTCGCCGTCGGACCATGTGGACGAACGTGACAGATTGTTGGATGATTGAGCTTATTTACCCTCGCCGTCGGACCATGCGAATGAACGTGACAGATTTTTCGATGCTTGAGCTTATTTACCCTCGCCGTCGGACCATGTGGACGAACGTGACAGATTGTTGGATGCTTGAGCTTATTTACCCTCGCCGTCGGACCATGTGGACGAACGTGACAGATTGTTGGATGATTGAGCTTATTTACCCTCGCCGTCGGACCATGTGAATGAACGTGACAATTTTTCTATGATTGAGCTTATTTACCCTCGCCGTCGGCCCATGTGGACGAACGTGACAGATTTTTCTATGCTTGAGCTTATTTACCTCGCCGTCGGACCATGTGAATGAACGTGACAGATTTTTCTATGATTGAGCTTATTTACCCTCGCCGTCGGACCATGTGAATGAACGTGACAGATTTTTCTATGATTGAGCTTATTTACCCTCGCCGTCGGACCATGTGAATGAACGTGACAGATTTTTCTATGATTGAGCTTATTTACCCTCGCCGTCGGACCATGCGAATGAACGTGACAGATTTTTCTATGATTGAGCTTATTTACCCTCGCCGTCGGACCATGCGAATGAACGTGACAGATTTTTCTATGATTGAGCTTATTTACCCTCGCCGTCGGACCATGCGAATGAACGTGACAGATTTTTCTATGATTGAGCTTATTTACCCTCGCCGTCGGACCATGTGAATGAACGTGACAGATTTTTCTATGATTGAGCTTATTTACCCTCGCTGTCGGACCATGTGAATGAACGTGACAGATTTTTCTATGATTGAGCTTATTTACCCTCGCCGTCGGACCATGTGAATGAACGTGACAGATTTTTCTATGATTGAGCTTATTTACCCTCGCCGTCGGACCATGTGAATGAACGCGACAGATTTTTCTATGATTGAGCTTATTTACCCTCGCCATCGGACCATGTGGACGAGCGTGACAGATTCTTCACAAATTTGTCCTACTACTAAAGACCAGAAACTTGACAGCAATCTGTGCTTTGATCTTTTACAGTGAAGACCAGCAAGTATGAATTCCCGTGAGGTGCTACCGCCAAACAAATTAGCCGCTTGTTAATTAATCCAGTAAATAGTACTGATAATAGGCTGTGTTTTAATAACGTGAATTGATTGAAGGGTTGACATCGGTTTCTAAAGTTAGTTAACCAGTACCTAAATTTTGGGACACTTGTCTAATAATTAAGTCTTGTGACAGTAATTTTATTAATTATTTAAATGTGTTCCAAGACCTAGGGTAAATACCCTACTTCTTTCGCAGAGCCATGTTATACTTACATAATACACATCTATGCGACTTTGCATCCCTAACAATTTCTATCTGCAGTGGAGAGCTCGAATACAGTCAAACCCGTGTTAGTGGTCACCTGTATTAAGCAGCTAACCTGTATTAAGCAACCAGTTTCCAGATTCTCAATATGTTGTTTTATTATACATTTGCCCTCTATTAAGTAGCCGCCCTAAAGGAAGGAAAGAGGTAACCATATAAGCAAGTTGCTTTCTCCTCAATCCTACATGTATGTACATATTATGTATGTATACTAGACTATGTATATTCAAAGAAATAAATATTGTTTAAATTAACCCTTTCAACCCCACAGGCCTCTAAATAGGCTTATGAAAAGTGTAGATCCAGATGAGCCGGCTCGTAACGAGCCGTCTCATCAGGATCTGCACTTTTTTGCCAGTAATAATTATTACTATTTTTAGATAAAATTACCCATTTTGATAAATGAACTGGTCCAAAGGTAATTTTCTTATTAATTTATTGGTCTAAAAATAGCATGCACCAATCCATGTCAGTTACTTGGGGTTGAAAGAGTTAAGCAGCCACCCTGTGCTAAGCAGCCACATTCTGTGTTCTCTTGACTTGCTGCCTAAGACAGGGTTGCATATTTGTCTTCTGTCATCTCTTGTTCATATAATTTTAACCACATATGTGGGTATTTTTTTGGGGCATTTGTTCAACTTATTTCTTTTTGTTGTTTGTGAAAAAAACAATCTCCAGAAAATACAGGGGAAAATGAGATGAGAGAATGCCCCAAGTGGTGTGTTATGTAAACAATAGAGTAATGGAGAACTATTGATGTGTGACAATGTGACAGATATTTTAATGGAGATTAATAGCATCGGGGAATTTTAAGTCCATTATTTTAAGATATGTTGGGTATATTTTCAATGCATTCGCCCACTCATCTGTTCTAATGTCCTGACTTACCCTAGCCTAGCGGAGGGTTTAGAATTACTAGGCATTTGATTGCAGTGTGGTAAAGACGAAATCTCTAAGAGGTTCAAGGCGAAACTGTCCAATTGTGTTTTTGGTGTTTCTTGGAAACAGGCTCGATCTGCTAATGAAACATTTTGTTGGAAATAGTTCTTGCAAACTTCTTGACTAGTTATATCCTTTAACCCTGCCCCCCTTTAACCCTTGACCTGCCGAATAAATTGGACGGAATATGCAAACAACATAATCCATTTGTGTTTTACGTTTATTTATAGTCACTACCGGTTGCCCATATGAGCGACGCCTCCTGAAGAGATTAGTCCATTTTAGATTTGTGGAGGATAGTGCAATGATACAGAGAGAGACCCATTCCAGAGTCTCCTCTGGTTCTATTATGTGCACAGTGTAAAGCACCAACACAATAACTCGGTTTAAAGTTCCACCTGAAAGACTGTTAATTTTATTAGGGTCAGACGGGGGATCGAACCTGTGATCCCTGGATTACCACTGGACTACATATATCCGTCTGTAAAAATCCGCAGCTGATCAAAATCTATGTTGGTTGCTATTCAGACGAGTGTTTTAGCTCCACTATCTGCATAACAAATAGCATAGAGCCTGATCAGACGGCTGATTAGACGGAACATTCTGTGCCATCTGATTTGGCTCCATACTATTAATTTTGCAAAAGCTATATTAATCTATACTATTTGTTGTGATTGGCAGGTTATGGTTAGCCGTTACCACATACAAGTATACAATTAGAGCTGCTTCTAGGTGGGAATGGGCTAAGACCATTATTTAGCATATAGAAAGTTCTTGAACCTAGAAGATTTTGTAAATGGAAAATGTCTCTTTTGCTCAAAATGGCTTCAAAACCATTCCCATTCTGATTAGAGACATTTTCAAGCACATGTAAGAATATAGAAAGCGCTCACAAAACTGCCTCTTGAGCAAATTTGGTTTTAACAGTATTTATTGCAAGACATAAATCACATATAACATATAACGACATACATAATACATAATGCAAAGCATCAAGTAGGAAGCTAAAACTAGCTTGAAACTTTAAAAAAAAAAAATTGTTGTTTTTTAAATTTTAATAGCTTTCATAAAACCTTTTCCTTAAACTGTTTTGAATATCTTGACGGTTTTGTTGTCCTTGATCCTGTATTAGACACGGTGAACAGACAGAGAGAAAGTATTTTGAAAGTATTGATGTTGAAAGAGCAGATGAAGAAAGGTGAAGCACAGTGCGACTTTTATGGTCTATATATAAATTGATAAACCTTGTAAAGTCTGCCAGTCAGAAAATGAACAATGAAAGTTACTATTGATCCTTGTATCTAGAATGTGATATTCATTCAAAGTAGAGCAATAGCTGTACTAAATGGTAATGTTTCTCTATATTCTTTAAGTCTATATTCTCTATGTTTCTCTATATTCTTTATGTTTCTCTATATTCTTTATGTTTCTCTATATTCTTTATGTTTTTCTATATTCTTTAGGTTTCTCTATATTCTTTAGGTTTCTCTATATTCTTTATGTTTCTCTATATTCTTTAGGTTTCTCTATATTCTTTATGTATCTCTATATTCTTTATGTATCTCTATATTCTTTATGTATCTCTATATTCTTTATGTTTCTCTATATTCTTTAGGTTTCTCTATATTCTTTAGGTTTCTCTAGATTATATAGGTTTCTCTAGATTCTTTATGTTTCTCTAGATTCTTTATGTTTCTCTAGATTCTTTATGTTTCTCTAGATTCTCTATGTTTCTCTAGATTCTCTATGTTTCTCTAGATTCTCTATGTTTCTCTAGATTCTTTATGTTTCTCTAGATTCTTTATGTTTCTCTAGATTCTTTATGTTTCTCTAGATTCTTTATGTTTCTCTAGATTCTTTATGTTTCTCTAGATTCTTTATGTTTCTCTAGATTCTTTGGGTTTCTCTAGATTCTTTGGGTTCATTTGGGTTTCTCTAGATTCTTTGGGTTTATCTAGATTCTTTAGGTATTGTATTTGAAACTTGCACAAGAATTATGATCACGGCATAAAAAATTGTCATCCAGGAAATCCCATGGGACAACATAATGTAGAAAATGTTTCCATATTTGGATATGCTGGAAATTACACTGCAAGGGGAATGAATTCCACTGGACATGCATATGTAGGAATTCCCACTGGACATGCATATGTAGGAATTCCCACTGGACATGCATATGTAGGAATTCCCACTGGACATGCATATGTAGGAATTCCCACTGGACATGCATATGTAGGAATTCCCACTGGACATGCATATGTAGGAATTCCCACTGGACATGCATATGTAGGAATTCCACTGGACATGCATATGTAGGAATTCCACTGGACATGCATATGTAGGAATTCCACTGGACATGCATATGTAGGAATTCCCACTGGACATGCATATGTAGGAATTCCCACTGGACATGCATATGTAGGAATTCCCACTGAATATGTATATGTAGGAAATCCCACTGAATATGTATATGTAGGAAATCCCACTGAATGTTCGTATGTAGGAAATCCCACTGAATATGTATATGTAGGAATTCCCACTGAATGTGCATTATGTAGGAATTTCCACTGAATGTGTGTATGTAGGAATTTCCACTGAATGTGCATATGAAGGAATTCCCACCGGACATGCATACAAATTCTACTGGACATGTATATGTAGGAAATCCCACTGATGTGCATATGTAGGAAATCCCACTGATGTGCATATGTAGGAAATCCCACTGATGTGCATATGTAGGAAATCCCACTGAATGTGTATATGTAGGAATTC
This sequence comes from Archivesica marissinica, assembly GCA_014843695.1. Classification (NCBI taxonomy): domain Eukaryota; kingdom Metazoa; phylum Mollusca; class Bivalvia; order Venerida; family Vesicomyidae; genus Archivesica; species Archivesica marissinica. The sequence goes on along the minus strand of CM026398.1, from coordinate 58,626,926 downwards.
TCACTGAATGTGCGTATGTAGGAAATCCCACTGAATATGCGTATGTAGGAAATCCCACTGAATATGTATATGTAGGAAATCCCACTGAATATGCATATGTAGAAAATCCCACTGAATGTGTGTATGTAGGAATTCCCACTGAATATGCGTATGTAGGAATTCCCACTGAATATGCATATGTAGGAATTCCCACTGAATATGCATATGTAGGAATTCCCACTGAATATGTATATGTAGGAAATCCCACTGAATGTGTGTATGTAGGAATTCCCACTGAATATGCGTATGTAGGAATTCCCACTGAATATGCATATGTAGGAATTCCCACTGAATATGCGTATGTATGAATTCCCACTGGACAGGCATACAAATCCTACTGGACATGCGTATGTAGGAAATCCTACAGACATTCACAATCATGAAATCCCACTGGACAGGCTTACGTAGGAAATCTCATTTTGTACTTTCATGTATGAAATAGGCTTACGTACAAAAGTTCACATACAGTTAATCCAACTGTTGATGCATGGGCATTATACCTGCATAGGAATTCCCACATGACATGCTTACGTAGGAAATCCTAATATTCACATACCTGGGGGGGGATTCCCACTGGACGTTTATTTTTTTAAAGGTATATAGTAACGCAAGTAGGATGTGTAGTAGTGTTGTTAAGCTAATTACCGTTCTATACCAAGCAGAAATTCTCAATATTGTTGTTACCTTGGTAACAGTTATAAACAAGAACAATTACTGTGAGCAATATTTTTGCTTTGAAAGCATGGAATATCAATCATATAATGGGATTATGGGGAAAATCTGGTTATTCGTTCTTCTTCCTGGGAAATAGCACTTTTGCTTTGACAAACTATGTGAGCTAATGAAGGTTATGCAACTGACATATTATGAAGAATATAATTAATTGTCTTTACAGCTCGCCCTTTTTGGAGAATCGATGAGTGGAGTTATATATGTAGAGGATGTTTGTGTTTATTATATATATGATTCGGGTTTTACGCCTGCATCAGCACCATTTTGGGCTATATCGCCGGCGGGCAGTTTACCTAACAACACCTTTCCTGGGCAGGCTCCAGCGGTTAACCAGTACTTGGGTGCACCAACCTCCGTAAGAAACTGCCAACTTTTTCATATAAATGAGACACGGCCTGAGCGGGGCTCGAACCCGTGACCATCAGTGATGATAGGTTACAGTGGTATACAAGTCAGCGACCTTAACCACTCGACCACGGAGGCTTGTGTTTATTAGTTAGTGTAAAGATAGGATTTTATGTCATCGGCGTGATCACCGAAATTTCACGATGGTGATTACGAGATGAAATAAAAATCCTATCTTACACTAATAATTACAATTGGAAGTCGTGATAGCGCAGTGGATGCGCGTTCGCTTCAGGTGCGAACGGTCCGGAGTTCGAGCTCCGCTGGAGCCGTTACGATTGTGCCCTTAGGCAAGGCATTTAAATTCCACATTGCCTCTTCTCTCTCATGGCGATGGATTCCATCAGGAATGAGGTCTCGAGAGTGATTAACATAAGTTGAAAGAACTTGTTTCGCAATCGAGCTAAAATAAATTTGTATAAACTAAACTAATAATTACAAATTTTCCAATGATTTTTGGCTAATATAATATTTGTTTACAAATTTTATTAATGTTAACTGCTGCCCCTGTCGGGAGTTTATGTCATCGGCGTGATCACCGAAATTTGTATTTCCACGAGTTCGCCACGATGGTGATTACGAGATGAAATAAAAATCCTATCTTGCACTAATAATTACAAATTTTCCAATGATTTTTGGCTAATATAATATTTGTTTTCTAATTTTATTAATGTTAACTGCCCCTGTTGGGAGCCTCGTTGCACTACAATACACAACCACTTCTGTTAGTGTGAACGTCCATAATAAGAAATAGTTCCGGTGTAATTTAAAAAGTGTTCTGTTTGCTGTCAAAATTAAAAACTACAGACAAACCAAATTCATTATAATATATTATTTTATAGTTAACTGTTCATGATTATCAGAAAATAGCTAAAATACAAAATTACATCCAACCGCGGAGGAATACGAAACTCAAGCAGTGACGTAGAAAATGCCATATTTCACTGTTTCAAAACAGTATAAGATGGAGTTTTCTTTCACCGAGAACAAATTCATATCTTTCATTGGAAAGCATAAAAGAAATTTCACTCCCTGCTTTCTCCCCGTTGGCAGCATCACACCTTGCTCATGCTGGCAGCATCACACCTTGCTCCTGTTGGCAGCATCACACCTTGCTCGTGCTGGCAGCATCACACCTTGCTCCTGCTGGCAGCATCACACATTGCTCGTGCTGGCAGCATCACACCTTGCTCCTGCTGGCAGCATCACACATTGCTCGTGCTGGCAGCATCACACCGTGCTCGTGCTGGCAGCATCACAACCTTGCTCACCTTACTCTAATCTCTTATATCTCCTGCTACCTCTCATGCTACACTGCTCAATTGATTTCGGAGACTTGTGCCCTGTTTTCACTCCACTCCAATTCCAATTCCATGTGAGCCAAGAACTATTAAGAACATCACATTAGCAACATTTAGATAATGGAATGGGTGTTTTAGAGTATATACATGCAAGAGTTATGAATTCATCAATATACTTAACCATCCATGCTCGCCTATAATGCGATCTTGCCTATAAGACGACCCCCCCCTACTTTGGTCCTGAAATCTGTGGAGTTTTGGCATGCACTCGTATATAAGACGGGTTGATATAATGGATACCAGGTATGAAAATTGCATGTTTGGCAGAGCAAATTTAATACATTTTTAGTGTGCTTTCTTTTCTAAGAGGTAAATTATTGATACCATTTTAACATATTTTGAAGAAAAAATATTATCATTCATTTTTGTATGGGAAGCCACTAATTCTGGTGGGAAAAAACTCGTCTTATAGTCAGTCGGGTATGGGCGGTAGTTGATTTTCACAAATTCCCTGAATTGTCTTGTCTTCGATTGTTTTCAAGTGGCTGTTCGTTGTTTATTTCTTGGCTATTGTTTTCAAGTAGCTGTTGTTTATTTCTTGGCTATTGTTTTCAAGTGGCTGTTGTTTATTTCTCGTCTTGTTTTCAAGTGGCTGTTCGTTGTTTACTTCTCGTCTATTGTTTTCAAGTGGCTGTTCGTTGTTTACTTCTCGTCTATTGTTTTCAAGTGGCTGTTTGTTGTTTATTTCTTGGCTATTGTTTTCAAGTGGCTGTTTGTTGTTTATTTCTTGGCTATTGTTTTCAAGTGGCTGTTCGTTGTTTGTTTCTTGGCTATTGTTTTCAAGTGGCTGTTTGTTGTTTAATTCTTGGCTATTGTTTTCAAGTGGCTGTTTGTTGTTTACTTCTCGTCTATTGTTTTCAAGTGGCTGTTCGTTGTTTACTTCTCGTCTATTGTTTTCAAGTGGCTGTTTGTTGTTTATTTCTCGTCTATTGTTTTCAAGTGGCTGTTCGTTGTTTACTTCTCGTCTATTGTTTTCAAGTGGCTGTTTGTTGTTTATTTTTTGGCTATTGTTTTCAAGTGGCTGTTTGTTGTTTACTTCTCCTCTATTGTTATCAAGTGGCTGTTTGTTGTTTATTTCTTGGCTATTGTTTTCAAGTGGCTGTTCATTGTTTATTTCTTGGCTATTGTTTTCAAGTGGCTGTTCATTGTTTACTTCTCGTCTTGTTTTCAAGTGGCTGTTCGTTGTTTACTTCTCGTCTATTGTTTTCAAGTGGCTGTTCGTTGTTTATTTCTCGTCTATTGTTTTCAAGTGGCTGTTCGTTGTTTACTTCTCGTCTATTGTTTTCAAGTGGCTGTTTGTTGTTTACTTCTCCTCTATTGTTATCAAGTGGCTGTTTGTTGTTTATTTCTTGGCTATTGTTTTCAAGTGGCTGTTCATTGTTTATTTCTTGGCTATTGTTTTCAAGTGGCTGTTCATTGTTTACTTCTCGTCTTGTTTTCAAGTGGCTGTTCGTTGTTTACTTCTCGTCTATTGTTTTCAAGTGGCTGTTCGTTGTTTATTTCTCGTCTATTGTTTTCAAGTGGCTGTTCGTTGTTTACTTCTCGTCTATTGTTTTCAAGTGGCTGTTTGTTGTTTATTTCTCGTCTATTGTTTTCAAGTGGCTGTTGTTGTTTATTTCTTGCTTGTTTTCAAGTGGCTGTTCGTTGTTTACTTCTCGTCTATTGTTTTCAAGTGGCTGTTCGTTGTTTATTTCTCGTCTATTGTTTTCAAGTGGCTGTTCGTTGTTTACTTCTCGTCTATTGTTTTCAAGTGGCTGTTCGTTGTTTATTTCTCGTCTATTGTTTTCAAGTGGCTGTTCGTTGTTTGTTTCTTGGCTATTGTTTTCAAGTGGCTGTTCATTGTTTATTTCTTGGCTATTGTTTTCAAGTGGCTGTTCATTGTTTACTTCTCGTCTTGTTTTCAAGTGGCTGTTCGTTGTTTACTTCTCGTCTATTGTTTTCAAGTGGCTGTTCGTTGTTTATTTCTCGTCTATTGTTTTCAAGTGGCTGTTCGTTGTTTACTTCTCGTCTATTATTTTCAAGTGGCTGTTCGTTGTTTATTTCTCGTCTATTGTTTTCAAGTGGCTGTTCGTTGTTTGTTGGCTATTGTTTTCAAGTGGCTGTTCATTGTTTATTTCTTGGCTATTGTTTTCAAGTGGCTGTTCATTGTTTACTTCTCGTCTTGTTTTCAAGTGGCTGTTCGTTGTTTACTTCTCGTCTATTATTTTCAAATGGCTGTTCGTTGTTTATTTCTCGTCTATTGTTTTCAAGTGGCTGTTCGTTGTTTACTTCTCGTCTATTATTTTCAAGTGGCTGTTCGTTGTTTGTTTCTTGGCTATTGTTTTCAAGTGGCTGTTCATTGTTTATTTCTCATCTATTGTTTTCAAGTGGCTGTTGTTTATTTCTCGTCATTGTTTTCAAGTGGCTGTTCGTTGTTTGTTTCTTGGCTATTGTTTTCAAGTGGCTGTTCATTGTTTATTTCTCGTCTATTGTTTTCAAGTGGCTGTTGTTTATTTCTCGTCATTGTTTTCAAGTGGCTGTTCGTTGTTTGTTTCTTGGCTATTGTTTTCAAGTGGCTGTTTGTTGTTTACTTCTCCTCTATTGTTTTCAAGTGGCTGTTCGTTGTTTATTTCTTGGCTATTGTTTTCAAGTGGCTGTTTGTTGTTTATTTCTTGGCTATTGTTTTCAAGTGGCTGTTTGTTGTTTATTTCTTGGCTATTGTTTTCAAGTGGCTGTTTGTTGTTTAATTCTTGGCTATTGTTTTCAAGTGGCTGTTTGTTGTTTACTTCTCGTCTATTGTTTTCAAGTGGCTGTTCGTTGTTTACTTCTCGTCTATTGTTTTCAAATGGCTGTTTGTTGTTTATTTCTCGTCTATTGTTTTCAAGTGGCTGTTTGTTGTTTACTTCTCCTCTATTGTTTTCAAGTGGCTGTTTGTTGTTTATTTCTTGGCTATTGTTTTCAAGTGGCTGTTCATTGTTTATTTCTTGGCTATTGTTTTCAAGTGGCTGTTCATTGTTTACTTCTCGTCTTGTTTTCAAGTGGCTGTTCGTTGTTTACTTCTCGTCTATGTTTTCAAGTGGCTGTTCGTTGTTTATTTCTCGTCTATTGTTTTCAAGTGGCTGTTCGTTGTTTACTTCTCGTCTATTATTTTCAAGTGGCTGTTCGTTGTTTATTTCTCGTCTATTGTTTTCAAGTGGCTGTTCGTTGTTTGTTTCTTGGCTATTGTTTTCAAGTGGCTGTTCATTGTTTATTTCTTGGCTATTGTTTTCAAGTGGCTGTTCATTGTTTACTTCTCGTCTTGTTTTCAAGTGGCTGTTCGTTGTTTACTTCTCGTCTATTGTTTTCAAGTGGCTGTTCGTTGTTTATTTCTCGTCTATTGTTTTCAAGTGGCTGTTCGTTGTTTACTTCTCGTCTATTGTTTTCAAGTGGCTGTTTGTTGTTTATTTTTTGGCTATTGTTTTCAAGTGGCTGTTTGTTGTTTACTTCTCCTCTATTGTTATCAAGTGGCTGTTTGTTGTTTATTTCTTGGCTATTGTTTTCAAGTGGCTGTTCATTGTTTATTTCTTGGCTATTGTTTTCAAGTGGCTGTTCATTGTTTACTTCTCGTCTTGTTTTCAAGTGGCTGTTCGTTGTTTACTTCTCGTCTATTGTTTTCAAGTGGCTGTTCGTTGTTTATTTCTCGTCTATTGTTTTCAAGTGGCTGTTCGTTGTTTACTTCTCGTCTATTATTTTCAAGTGGCTGTTCGTTGTTTATTTCTCGTCTATTGTTTCAAGTGGCTGTTCGTTGTTTGTTGGCTATTGTTTTCAAGTGGCTGTTCATTGTTTATTTCTTGGCTATTGTTTTCAAGTGGCTGTTCATTGTTTACTTCTCGTCTTGTTTTCAAGTGGCTGTTCGTTGTTTACTTCTCGTCTATTATTTTCAAATGGCTGTTCGTTGTTTATTTCTCGTCTATTGTTTTCAAGTGGCTGTTCGTTGTTTACTTCTCGTCTATTATTTTCAAGTGGCTGTTCGTTGTTTGTTTCTTGGCTATTGTTTTCAAGTGGCTGTTCATTGTTTATTTCTCATCTATTGTTTTCAAGTGGCTGTTGTTTATTTCTCGTCATTGTTTTCAAGTGGCTGTTCGTTGTTTGTTTCTTGGCTATTGTTTTCAAGTGGCTGTTCATTGTTTATTTCTCGTCTATTGTTTTCAAGTGGCTGTTCGTTGTTTGTTGGCTATTGTTTTCAAGTGGCTGTTCATTGTTTATTTCTTGGCTATTGTTTTCAAGTGGCTGTTCATTGTTTACTTCTCGTCTTGTTTTCAAGTGGCTGTTCGTTGTTTACTTCTCGTCTATTATTTTCAAATGGCTGTTCGTTGTTTATTTCTCGTCTATTGTTTTCAAGTGGCTGTTCGTTGTTTACTTCTCGTCTATTATTTTCAAGTGGCTGTTCGTTGTTTGTTTCTTGGCTATTGTTTTCAAGTGGCTGTTCATTGTTTATTTCTCATCTATTGTTTTCAAGTGGCTGTTGTTTATTTCTCGTCATTGTTTTCAAGTGGCTGTTCGTTGTTTGTTTCTTGGCTATTGTTTTCAAGTGGCTGTTCATTGTTTATTTCTCGTCTATTGTTTTCAAGTGGCTGTTGTTTATTTCTCGTCATTGTTTTCAAGTGGCTGTTCGTTGTTTGTTTCTTGGCTATTGTTTTCAAGTGGCTGTTTGTTGTTTACTTCTCCTCTATTGTTTTCAAGTGGCTGTTTGTTGTTTATTTCTTGCCTGTCCATTATGCCAATGTCAGTATATTGTGTATATATTTGTGTGGGTGTGTGATTGTTTGGTCTGATAGTGCCAGTTACTGCAGTTCTAACAGCTTTATTGCATCACACCTCATATACCGTAGACTAGTTGCATTTGATGGTGCATTAACGTTCAGCATGATGTAGACGAAATGAGCAGATAACAAATGTGTAATACTAGAAAATACCGCTTGATATTTCATTCAAATCATTGCTAGGAAAAATAAGAAAAAAAGATTAAAAGTTTAACCCATTCAACCCCAAGTAACTGACATGGACTGGTCCATGATATTTTCAGACCAATAAATTAATAAGAAAATTACCTTTGGACCAGTTCATTTATCAAAATGGTTAATTTTATCTAAAAATAGTAATAATTATTACTGGCAAAAAAGTGCAGATCCTGATGAGACGGCTCGTCACGAGCCGGCTCATCTGGATCTACACTTTTCATAAGCCTATTTAGAGGCCTGTGGGGTTGAAAGGGTTAATAAACAATGGTATGTGTGATAGGGAAGTCTGTGTTAACTGCCAGCTAGACTGTTACATGTTATAATAGGTACTGAATTGGCAGCCTCCATTACATATTTATTACTCCGCAAATAGTGCCAAATCTTGGTGCTAATTATAAATTGAACTGCATTGGGACAAGAAATGTGTTTAATTAAGCTCCATCGAAGGCTATGCGATACTGTTTTGATGTTGTCCGTCCGTCTGTTCCATCCCGAGCAATTATTACTCTGACCTTGTCTAACCTATTTAAAGAAAACTTTGTAGAAATGTTTAAAGTAACTGACATGGAATGGTCCATGATATTTCTAGACACAGACGGATCTGTAGTCCAGTGGTAACACACTGGACTGGTAATCTAGGGATCGCAGGTTCGATCCCCCGTCTGACCATAATAAAATTAACAGTCATTCAGATGGGATTTTAAACCAAGGTCTCGTGTAGGTGCTTTATACCGTGCATGTAAACGAACCAGAGGAGGTTCTGGAATGAGTCTCTGTCTGCATCATTGCACTATCCTCCAAAAATCTAAAATGACTAATCTCTTCAGGAGGCGTCGCTCATATGGGCAACCGGTAGCGACAATAAATAAACGTAAAACACACACTATTTTTAAATCAATAAATTAATAAGAAAATTATATTTGGACCAGTTCAATTATCAAAATGGGTAAATTTATCTAAAAATAGTAATATTACTGACAAAAAGTTCAGATCCTGACCAGGCTCAAGACAAGGGTTAATAATGTTTCTTTTCTGCTCTAACTCGTGAACTCAGCAGAATATTTACAATTGGCTTTACCCACTCTCCATTATTCTAAACCCACCCACTCTCAGTTTTTCCGAAACCACCCACTCTCCGTTTTTCTAAAACCACCCACTCTCCGTTTTTCTAAAACCCATCCAAGCACAGGATGCCAATTTATTAACTTTGCTTGTTTAGATTAGATTATGTTCAGATTTCTATATATAAAACAACAGTTAACCCATTCAGCACCAAGTATCTCACATGGACTGGTCCATGATATTCATAAACCAATAAATGAATCAGAAAATCACATTTGGACAAGTTCATTTATCAAAATGGGTAATTATGTCTAAAAATAGTCATATCACTGGCAAAAAGTGCAGATCCTGATGAGACGGCTCGTCACGAGCCGGCTCATCTGGATCTACACTTTTTGTAAGCATATTTAGAGGTCTGTGGTGTTGAAAGGGTTAAAGAACAAACAGTCAGTCAGTGTGTTTGTGATCAAGTTGTCCTTCGAGATTGGCTGTTTGCTTTTGCAGGTTTGTCATTACCAGGGTTCCCTCTGTCTGAATGTTTGTCTGCGCCACTTCTGTCGCCAATTGGAAAACACTGGAGCCAATTACAAAAACTTGGAGCCAAAACTAAGAGCCATATAGTTCACAAATAAATATTTGAAGCCATATATTTGACAAAACATGTGCCAAAAAAAAAAATTCCAAAAAAAAGTTCACAAAATTTAGCGCCAATATTTGTTTTTTGGCGCCATTGGTGACCGACAGTGGGAACCCTGATCACGAATATGTTTTGCAGAGCTGGTGCTTGTGTACTGTGAGCAAGCTGAGAGCAAAGCTGGTATGAGGAATGAGGAACAAGCCACATGTAGTACATGTATTAATATATAATATTAGGCATGTTGATTGGTTCACAGGTATGTTGTGTATTCCTGTTGCCAGTGGATGGCGGAATGTCGTGCTGCAGTGCATACTCACCTATTATACAGGTAATTTCTGCTGTTTTACACTGATTGTCCTAACTATCAGGCTTTATGCTTTCAGGTTGAGCTAGAATGGATTAAGTGAACATTAATCTGAAGGTAAGCAAACTTTTGCCATGTTTTTATGCCCCACCCCGACAATATCTGCCTTGTTTTTATACCCCCCAAGCCCCCTTCCCCCCATCACGAAGAGGCGGGAGGCATATAATGTTCGAATGTCTGTCTGTCTGTCTGTCTGTCTCTGCTAGTTTTTGCAATAACTTTGGAATACGACAGGATTGAGTTGATGCTTCACACAAGTGTCCACCTCAGTGAGATTATGTGCCTTTGCACCCAGGTCCATATCTTCCACACCAAGGTCCATATCTTCCACACCAAGGTCCATATCTTCCACACCAAGGTCCATATTCCACACACAGGTCTAGATCTTCCGCACCCATGTCCAGATCTTCCGCACCCAGGTCCATATCTTTGCACCCAGGTCCATATCTTCTGCACTCAGGTCCATATCTTCCTGCACCCATGTCCATATCTTCTGCACCCATGTCCATATCTTCTGCACCCATGTCCATATCTTCCTGCACACATGTCCATATCTTCTGCACCCATGTCCATATCTTCCTGCACCCAGGTCCATATCTTCCTGCACCCATGTCCATATCTTCTGCACCCATGTCCATATCTTCCTGCACCCATGTCCATATCTTCTGCACCCATGTCCATATCTTCCTGCACCCATGTCCATATCTTCTGCACCCATGTCCATATCTTCTGCACCCATGTCCATATCTTCCTGCATCCATGTCCATATCTTCTGCACCCATGTCCATATCTTCTGCACCCATGTCCATATCTTCCTGCACCCAGGTCCGTATCTTCAACACCAAGGTCCAATCTTCCACACACAGGTCCAGATCTTCCGCACACAGGTCCATATCTTCCACACCCAGTTCCATATCTTCTGCACCCATATCCATATCTTCTGCACCCATGTCCATATCTTCTGCACCCATGTCCATATCTTCCTGCACCCATGTCCATATCTTCTGCACCCATGTCCATATCTTCCACACCCAGGTCCATATCTTCCTGCACCCAGGTCCATATCTTCCACACCAAGGTCCATATCTTCCACACACAGGTCCATATCTTCCGCACACAGGTCCATATCTTCCACACCCAGGTCCATATCTTCCATACCAAGGTCTATATCTTCCACACCCATGTCCATATCTTCCGCACCAAGGTCTATATCTTCCGCACCCATGTCCATATCTTCCGCACCAAGGTCTAGATCTTCCGCATCCATGTCCAGATCTTCCTTCCGCACCCAGGTCCATATCTTCGCACCCAGTTCCATATCTTCTGCACCCAGGTCCATATCTTCCGGCACCCATGTCCATATCTTCTGCACCCATGTCCATATCTTCTGCACCCATGTCCATATCTTCCTGCACCCATGTCCATATCTTCTGCACCCATGTCCATATCTTCCTGCACTCATGTCCATATCTTCTGCACCCATGTCCATATCTTCTGCACCCATGTCCATATCTTCCTGCACCCAGGTCCGTATCTTCCACACCAAGGTCCATATCTTCCACACACAGGTCCAGATCTTCCGCACACAGGTCCATATCTTCGCACCCAGTTCCATATCTTCTGCACCCAGGTCCATATCTTCCTGCACCCATGTCCATATCTTCTGCACCCATGTCCATATCTTCTGCACCCATGTCCATATCTTCCTGCACCCATGTCCATATCTTCTGCACCCATGTCCATATCTTCTGCACCCATGTCCATATCTTCTGCACCCATGTCCATATCTTCCTGCACCCAGGTCCGTATCTTCCACACCAAGGTCCATATCTTCCACACACAGGTCCAGATCTTCTGCACACAGGTCCATATCTTCCACACCCAGTTTCATATCTTCTGCACCCATGTCCATATCTTCTGCACCCATGTCCATATCTTCCTGCACCCATGTCCATATCTTCTGCACCCATGTCCATATCTTCCACACCAAGGTCCATATCTTCCACACACAGGTCCATATCTTCCGCACACAGGTCCATATTTTCCACACCCAGGTCCATATCTTCCATACCAAGGTCTATATCTTCCACACCCATGTCCATATCTTCTGCACCCACATCCATATCTTCCGCACCAAGGTCTAGATCTTCCGCACCCATGTCTAGATCTTCCTTCTGCACCCAGGTCCATATCTTCGCACCCAGTTCCATATCTTCTGCACCCAGGTCCATATCTTCCTGCACCCATGTCCATATCTTCTGCACCCATGTCCATATCTTCTGCACCCATGTCCATATCTTCCTGCACCCATTTCCATATCTTCCTGCAGCCATTTCCATATCTTCCTGCACCCAGTTCCATATCTTCCTGCACCCATGTCCATATCTTCTGCACCATGTCTATATCTTCTGCACCCATGATCTTCGCACCCAGGTCCATATCTTCTGCAACCAGGTCCATATCTTCCACACCAAGATCCATATCTTCCACACACAGGTCCATATCTTCCGCACACAGGTCCATATCTTCCACACCCAGGTCCATATCTTCCATACCAAGGTCTATATCTTCCACACCCATGTCCATATCTTCCGCACCAAGGTCTAGATCTTCCGCACCCATGTCCAGATCTTCCTTCCTCACCCAGGTCCATATCTTCGCACCCAGTTCCATATCTTCTGCACCCAGGTCCATATCTTCCTGCACCCATGTCCATATCTTCTGCACCCATGTCCATATCTTCTGCACCCATGTCCATATCTTCCTGCACCCATTTCCATATCTTCCTGCAGCCATTTCCATATCTTCCTGCACCCAGTTCCATATCTTCCTGCACCCATGTCCATATCTTCTGCACCCATGTCTATATCTTCTGCACCCATGTCCATATCTTCGCACCCAGGTCCATATCTTCTGCAACCAGGTCCATATCTTCCTGCACCCATGTCCATATCTTCTGCACCCATGTCCATATCTTCCATACCAAGGTCCTTATCTTCTGCACCCAGGTCTATATCTTCTGCACCCATGTCCATATCTTCCTGCATCCAGGTCCATATCTTCCACACCCAGGTCCATATCTTTGCACCCATTTCCATATCTTCCACACCCAGGTCCATATCTTCAACACCCAGGTCCATATCTTTCCAGCCATGTCCATATCTTCCACACCCAGGTCCATATCTTCCACACCCAGGTCCATATCTTCCACACCCAGGTCCATAATGTCAAAGGCTGGATGATACTTAATATGTTCAATGGTCTTATTTGGTGTCCTAGATATTTCTTCCGCAACCCATTACGTTGATACTGACATTTCGCATACCACTCCCAAGTCCCCAATTGAATGTCCGATAAATGTTTCTCATGAACAATTGAATATATCGACTATGGTCTTCAACATCAAGTGAATATATTGTTGACCACGGAAAATAGGGCCCCGACCTCTTCTCGAGTTATACTGACTTTTGTACTGAAGCTTACAGGTTGCTTTTAGTGCATGTTACACTATAGTGCATGTTACAATATAGTGCATTCTAACTGCTCTTGCCGTTTTCATCCAATTAAATGGATATACTTGGTATATCATTAAGTGAATAATGGCCATATTATCGAGACTTTAGACCTGATACGTTTTTCTAGACTTTTGCGCATTTTCTAGACTTTTGCATATTTTCTAGACTTGCGCATTCCTATATTTTAATAATGCCTTAGTTGTGGCCCTTGACTTCACATCACTTGCCCCTTACCGCTGTAGGTTCCATTCCCAATGGGTGGTGTCGGAAGTTTGTCATTTGAAGAAGGTATCCTTGCTTGCAGAAGGTATGTGGTTCTACCTGGGTGCCCATCAGCAGACATAGTCTTCCTCCACCAATAATAGGTCGAGAGTTGCCATCTGACCTAAGCTGTTGGTGTTACTTTAAGCCCCAAAACAACCAAACAAAGATAGTGCATCTGAACTTTGTGAACTTTACTCAGCTATTGAAGTCTGCGTATTTATGCATGTTAACATCAAGTGAGGCACATGTTGTCTGGTCTTTCATGTTCGATATTTTATTCTAATATTATGCCCATCCATGTAATTATTACAATATTATATAAATTCGTGCATCATCATCTCCTACGGTAGTTATTCAATGGAAGTGAGACTGGGTATGTATCTTCAACATTGGTATGAATAAGTTTTTCTTGAATTATGCCCCTTTGTGCAATACTGTTTTTTAAAAATTGTTTACGTTTATTTATCTGCGCTATGAATTGCCCATATGAGTGACTGGCAAGTCACTGGCGTTTCCTGGACAGGCTCCAGCGGTTAACCAGTACTTGGTGCACCAACCTTGGTAAGAAACTGCCAACCTTTTCATACGAGACCTTGTCTGAGCGGGGCTCGAACCCATGACCATCAGTGATGATGGGTTACAGTTGTATACAAGTCAGCAACCTTAAACACTCGCTTACAGTGTTTAGAGTAGGTATACATCTTCGACATCGAATAGACATAGCTCACAGTGTCGGAAGGTTCAAGTCTGATCAATCTTGCTAGAATTATGCCCCCTTTTAATACTTTGCTGCTGCATTATTTCATGCATTACAAGAATTACATCAGTTAGATCTTGGACATTTAAAGTGACATTGCATCGTGAAATGCCAAATGAATGCCGTTTTACGTATAAATAGCATTGCTACTACAAATTCTTCCGAAATAATTTGAACTTCAATACAAAAACAGTGTTTTTGCGGTCTACAAACTCTCAAAAGTGAAAGTAGGATTTCATATAGCGGGTCAGCTACGCCCCTGAATTGACGTTTGTTTATTATTGGAGTCTATAGTAAGTGCGTGCTTACTATCGATTAGAGATAATTCAAGTCAGACTGGTCTAAAAATAAATATGTATAGGCACACATGGCGAGATATAACGGTAAATCTGTACAATAAAAGTTGTTATCCAGGATATGGGCATTGTACATTACACGTGGCTGTTCACCGTATTTACATTATTTTATTATGTCAAGAAATGTCGTTTGTTTATTAGTTAAAATACTCGGAATCTGTGGCAAATAGGAGAATAAAACACCATAAATAAAGGAAATTAACATTCTATAGAAATTTGCTTTTTCACCGATATAGTATCGCTTTAAGACATCAACTCCTTCCTCATAGAAGCACCTCTTGACGCCATTACCAATACGACATACATTGACAATGTAGTAGCCAAACCAATGTTCATAATGTTCATAATAAAGGCCAGAATCTCTTTGTAGTCCCAGTAATATCTATGGAGGTGGGATAGATATGGCGACTACTTATCCACTGCATGATAGTTAAATGGCTGTCGTTTGTATGGAGATATATTAGTATATTAACTTAAATCTCATGTAGTCCCAGTAATATCTATGGAGGTGGGATAGATATGGCGACTACTTATCCACTGCATGATAGCTAAATGGCTGTCGTTTGTATGGAGATATAATAGTATATTAACCTAAATCTCATGTAGTCCCAGTAATATCTATCAAGCCCGTCGCTGGGCATACGCAAGTACGCATGTGCGTATCATTGGTCTCAGAAAATGAAAAAAATGAAAACTCCATAAATGCATTCGTGTTAGTAATGATGATGTGTTAACCAGTTTATGATGTACCCATGATGTAATAGCATTGCTTACTTGGTTACTAGTAGGGATACATGGGTGCCGTGATGTGTGTAGTGGTGGAATAATTGAGCCCATTGCAAATATGGTGCATCTCGAAATTTAGTTTGTGCTATTTTACGTTCTTGTTTAATTAATAAGGGCGATAGATCATGTATATTATACATCTAGCCTTAATTTATACCTTTATACGGATTGTCGTAAGAACTTTAGTCCTACAATTGTATGTTACAAAATGCATTGAAATGCAGGAAATTGCTTCCTCATTTCAAAAATCTCGGGGGGGGGGGGCATGTCCACGGACCCCCCTAGCGTACTCACTCGCTATGCTCACTCGAGGAACAAGCATATTTGGCCATGCGTATCATCAAAATAGCTCCAGCGACGGCCCTGTCTATGGAGGTGGGATAGATATGGCGACTACTTATCCGCTGCATAATAGCTAAATGGCTGTCGTTTGTATGGAGATATAATAGTATATTAACTTATATCTCTATGAAGTCCCAGTAATATCTATGGAGGTGGGATAGATATGGTGACTACTTATCCGCTGCATAATAGCTAAATGGCTGTCGTTTGTATGGAGATATATTAGTATATTAACCTAAATCTCTATGTAGTCCCAGTAATATCTATGGAGGTGGGATAGATATGGTGACTACTTATCCACTGCATAATAGCTAAATGGCTGTCGTTTGTATGGAGATATAATAGTATATTAACTTATATCTCTATGAAGGAAAGGGTTAACCCTTTCAACACCAAGTAACTCACATGGACTGGTCCATGATATTCATAAACCAATAAATGAATCAGAAAATCACATTTGGACAAGTTCATTTATCAAAATGGGTAATTATGTCTTAAAATAGTCATATCACTGGCAAAAAGTGCAGATCCTGATGAGACGGCTCATCACGAGCCGGCTCATCTGGATCTACACTTTTTGTAAGCACATTTAGAGGTCTGTGGTGTTGAAAGGGTTAAGGGAGCATGTGTGTACACTGTGTACATCTTTCTGGTTCTGTATGCATTTTGAGCATTGAGCAATCGCGACATGAACCATGTGCACTCGGAGAGATGCAAATGACACCGTTTCATGAAGGGATGAGATGTGACATTGTGTAGCATACTTTGTAATAAATAATACATTTTGTTCTTTGCAAGTGCTCATCCTTTCGGTGTCCCTTTAAAATAGGTTTCTCTCCCTTTGATAAGTATGGTTAAATTGAATGATTTTCACCAAGAATATAGTCTACAATGACAAGTATTGGAGGTTTGTACGTTCAGGGTTCACGCTATCAGTCGCCAATTGCGACAAAAAACAAATATTTGGTGTAATTGTTTTTTTTTGGCACATCTCATGTCAAATACATGGCTTCAAATATTTATTTGTGAACTATATGGCTCTTAGTTGGCTCCAAGTTTTTTTAATTAGCGACAGAAGTGGCACAGAGACAAACATTCAGACAGAGGGAACCCTGACGTTTATTTCTCAATCGGGTGACTTTTCACTCTGGTTACTTGTCCATACCCTGCCCCGCCAATCACGGCTGAAGTCGCTTTTGCAAACAGCATAGAGCCAGATCAGACTGCACAATCTCTGATCAGGCTCTGCTGTTTGCTATTCGGATAGTGGAGCTAATGCACTTGTCTGAATAGCAAACAACATAGATCCGATCGCGGCTGATCTGGATCTATGTTGTTGCACATTTTGTTTAATTTATTAGTTAGGTCCGCCTCCGTGGTCGAGTGGTTAAGGTCGCTGACTTGTATACCACTGTAACCTATCATCACTGATGGTCACGGGTTCGAGCCCCGCTCAGGCCGTGTCTCATTTATATGAAAAAGTTGGCAGTTTCTTACGGAGGTTGGTGCACCCAAGTACTGGTTAACCGCTGGAGCCTGCCCAGGAAAGGTGTTGTTAAGTAAACTGCCCGCCGGCGATATAGCCCAAAATGGTGCTGATGCAGGCGTAAAACCCGAAATATAACATAATTAATTTATTAGTTACGGTTTAATGACCCATGAATCGTGTACATTTTATACGTATAGAATGCTATGCTATATTATAATGTACTTCGCCACACATTGTGCGAAATAATTGCTCATTGTTTGGCTAATTGTTAAGGTGGTTTATATTTGTATTTATAAGACTGATGATACGAATACGATGACTAGATGACGTAGGTTAGCCAATACAAAATATTTCGCAAATTTGTAATTATTTGGCAAGTTGTATTTAGTTTTTTTATTGCCATTTGTAAAAACAAGCTTGTTTTAAATACAGTCAGACCTGTCTCAAGCAACCAGCCAGGGAAATCACAGAATGTGGCTGCTTAGCACAGGTGGCTTTTTAATAGATCTAGGTCAAATGTATAATAAAACAACATATTGGGAATCTGGAAATTGGCTGCTTAATACAGGTTGGCTGCTTAATAGTGGTGACCACTAACACAGTCAGCCCTGACTGTAGATAACACTTTAAAAAACAATATTTTTTTTATATTATACAATTTGCAATAATTCACAGTATTTTGATTTGGGAAATATTAGGGAAAGAAAAGAAGGGATTAAATATTGCAAGTGTTGAAAGTTGGTGTCATTTTTTGCAGTATTGACACATGATGTGTATGTGTGATGGATGGATGACTGGATGGACCACAACAATAAATGCTTAAATTGTTCAGATGCATATGTCCAATTAGATATGTTTTTGTGGTGAATTGCAATTTTGCCTGAGGGAGGTTTTTTGTTGTAGATAGTTTACCTGAAATAGTTTAATTTGACAGCTGTTATTGATTAAATGTAAAAATTATTGACACCAAGTCTTGGTCGTTATGTTCAAGAACATTTGTACTCTTGTGTTAAAATATATCGTTCATATTAAGTTTGAACATTAAATTTGTACTCTTGTGTTTATATTTATCGTTCATAAATACAGGAAGTAATTCTTTAAGAGTCATTGCAGATCTTATGACATGGAACATTGGTTTTTATTAACTTCTTGATTATAAGGGAACGACTGTTTTAGTAGGTTAGTAATTTTCATTTCAGTTGTGATGTGCATCGTCTATACTGATTGTATCGCTCATTTCCCGTTATGTCGAATTCCGTCGGACCGAACAAAATACTTCGACATAACTGGAGTTTGACTTAACGAAATTCGATATAAACGGATCCAGTTATATGTAAAATGTCTGAAATGGGACTTTGATCCGACTTCGAGATAACCGGAGAATTCGACATAACCGACTTTGACATAACGGATGTAGACTGTATGTCTATATACCGTATTGTTCCTATTTAAAGCGCCACCCCTAATATAGGCGCCCCCAGAGATTTCAAACTTGCAAAATGAAATGGCGCCCTTAAATGAGTAAAATTGGTTTACCTTATCGTCGGCTGTTGAATAATATAATCCGCATAATCCAATCATGAATCACAATGAGACAAATAGTATGTGATATTTTTCAGTTACAGAACACTAATGCACTATTTAAAAGTATTATATCCAGTTAAAATGAACAAAAACTGTAACTGTTTGTTAACTGTTGCTTTCACAAAACCGAAAGTAGGGGTAATTATTTACATGGACACCGTCTATTATAAGTTTATAGCGCGGAGCAAAGGACTACTAAAAATACCGAAAAAAACGAAACTGTCAACACTATATACACTGGCGGAACGTGTCCGGAGTTACTGGCCAGGACTGTCATAATCTGTGCTGTCTGATTGTTGGGGATCTGAGTCGGGATTGTCATCAGACAGTAACTGCTCGGCCATTTCAACATCTTCAGCAGAAAACCCGTCAAATTGGCTGTTGTCATCATCGTCCGACTCGGTATTCATTGTGTCAAACAAATGATCATCACTGCCATCTAAGGCGCATGTGATGCCGCACTTCTTGAATGACCTAACAATTATTTCTGGCGTGATTGCTGCCCATGCCTCCTTCACCCATCGGAGCAACAATGGTTTGGGTGGAGCTTTTTTGTTCCCAAATCTGGTTTGCTCGACGGTCCCGCTAAACAACCACTCGTCATATAGTTCAGCGAGTCTGGGTTTAAATGGACGGTTCCAAGATACGTCCGCAGGCTGTAGTTTAGAAGTGCAACCTCCCGGAATTACCGCCATGTCGGTGTTGAAAGTAGTTTGACACTCGTCTTAACAGACGGAGTTAGATGACCACGGAAGGCATCCCACACTAAAAGACGGCGACGCTGTTTGTTGACACCATATAACTTGCTCAACCAGAATTTAATACTCGTCTCGTCTGCCCAAGACTTCTTTCCCGCCCCGCACATGTATGTTATAATGCCGCTTGGAATATCGTTCTTAGGCAGAGGTCGAAGGCCCGGTAGATGGACCAGCGGTGCAAGCTTGGTCCCATCTACATATATACTCCAAGGGTGACTGTGATACGTTGCTTTTCGTGGCCAGTGGACGACACGGAAACCTCGTGCGCTCCCCGAACGTTCAATGTAGACTTAACCGGCATTTCTAGCCATACAGGGGTTTCGTCCATGTTGAGAATATCTCTGTCCTCATATGCGCGTAGTCTACGGAGCCTAATTTTGAAACGTAAAAATGTATCCACCTTGTCGTCGGTAATCTCAACACTATGCTGCGAAATGTGTGTTGTTCGGCGAAAGGAAATGTCATGCCTCTTTTTAAACTTGGTAAACCAGCCCTGCGATGCTTTGAACGACTGGCTGCCATTTAGTTTATGTAGACGCAGAGCCTCGTGTTTCAAGCTTTTGCCAGTAACTCTTACACCTGCTGAACGCCACTCCTGAAACCACGATATCAGTTTCTCCTCAATGTCAGTATATCTGACAGGCCTGCCAGCACCGGACTTGCGTTTTTTAGACTTTTTAGCTGACTGAAGGTGCTCCTTTGACTTGCACCATTCCTGGACACGTTTGCGGTGCACATTAAACAATTTGGCAGCCTGATGCTTGCCCCTCTCCTCCGCTACAGCTACGACTTTTAATTTAAATGCAGCATTATATAGTAGAGTGTGCGTTACAAGCCATCGTGAACTGCACTCGCAAAATGATCGAGTTAACTTGACACCTGGCCTATAGTCATGTACATTCATAAAGATCACTGTGTACAAGCAAACAACATGTACTGTTACGTCACATGGACTCTGTCTGTCCAGCAAGTCAAGGTTATTTAAAAAATCGATACATGCTGTGCGTGTCGTGTAGAGGTGAGTAACCCATAAATCTTAAAATAGTGTAGTGTGGCAGTTTACATGACGTTGATGTACCTTATTTGCTCTATTTATTTACGATTTTCAGGCGGATTTTTTTACCTTTTTTTATGGCTTTAATACAAGCGCCCCTTTTGGGTTTTGCATCGCGCCCGGGCGCTATAAATAGGAACAATACGGTATATCTATCAAACCGCAGATGGGGACCTTGATAGGTCTGCCTGCCAGAAGTGACAGACCAATAATATATTGTGGCTCATCTAGTTTGGCTTAACTTTGTATACCCCATCACATGTTAAAGAAATGTTTCTAAACTCAAATGAGGTCAATTTTAATGAAAACAGCTGTATACTTTTAACATCTAAATTTTGTGAATATTGATTTTGAATTATATTGGTGAACCTGCCAATCACGACGGCATAGAGCCAGATCAGACGGTACAGAACGTGTCGTGTGATCCGGCTCTATGCTGTTTGCTATTCGGATAGTGGAGATAAAACACTTGTCTGAATAGCAAACAATATAGATCCCGATCAGACGCAGCGTTACGCCGTGACTGATATGGATCTATGTTGTTTGTTAGATTGTTCTTCAATTCATCTTATTTTTCTATCCAGCTGTTATTGGTGGAGGAAGACCGCATGCATTGTTTCAGACACGGACGGTCAACTGGGTAGAACCACTGACCTGCTGTAAACCAGCTGAATAATCACATGAAAGAATTTGAGACTCCCAGCTATACTAGTAGGATTCGTACCTACAGTGATTTGAAGTCAACAACCGTAACCACATTTGACCACATTTAACCCTTTCCCTCATAGAAGCACCTCTCAACACCATTACCAATACGACATACATTGACCCTTTCCCTCATAGAAGCACCTCTCAACACCATTACGACATACATTGACCCTTTCCCTCATAGAAGCACCTCTCAACACCATTACGACATACATTGACCCTTTCCCTCATAGAAGCACCTCTCAACACCATTACCAATACGACATACATTGACCCTTTCCCTCATAGAAGCACCTCTCAACACCATTACCAATACGACATACATTGACCCTTTCCCTCATAGAAGCACCTCTCAACACCATTACCAATACGACATACATTGACCCTTTCCCTCATAGAAGCACCTCTCGACACCATTACCAATACGACATACATTGACCCTTTCCCTCATAGAAGCACCTCTCGACGCCATCACCAATACGACATACATTGACCGAAGCACCTCTCGACGCCATCACCAATACGACATACATTGACCCTTTCCCTCATAGAAGCACCTCTCGACGCCATCACCAATACGACATACATTGACCCTTTCCCTCATAGAAGCACCTCTCGACACCATTAACAATACGACATACATTGACCCTTTCCCTCATAGAAGCACCTCTCGACGCCATTACCAATACGACATACATTGACCCTTTCCCTCATAGAAGCACCTCTCAACAACATTACCAATACGACATACATTGACCCTTTCCCTCATAGAAGCACCTCTCAACACCATTACCAATACGACATACATTGACCCTTTCCCTCATAGAAGCACCTCTCAACACCATTACCAATACGACATACATTGACCTTTCCCTCATAGAAGCCCTCTCAACACCATTACCAATCGACATACATTGCCCTTTCCCTCATAGAAGCACCTCTCAACACCATTACCAATACGACATACATTGACCCTTTCCCTCATAGAAGCACCTCTCAACACCATTACCAATACGACATACATTGACCCTTTCCCTCATAGAAGCACCTCTCAACACCATTACCAATACGACATACATTGACCCTTTCCCTCATAGAAGCACCTCTCAACACCATCACGACATACATTGACAATGTAGTAGCCAAACCAATGCTCATAATAAAGGCCAGAATCTCATGTAGTCCCAGTAATATCTATGGAGGTGGGATAGATATGGCGACTACTTATCCACTGCATGATAGCTAAATGGCTGTCGTTTGTATGGAGATATAATAGTATATTAACCTAAATCTCTATGAAGGAAAGGGTTAAGCTTTACTGCACCTCCCTGCTATAGATTCAAATTCAACAGGGATGTCTGAATCTTTCCTGTGAGGAACTACTGTGTGGATGGTCGGTTGATTGACCAGAGTGGATATATATAATCTGAAATACTGATGGAGGGATTGGTACCAGTCCTGATATCTTGCTTGCTCCTTCAATAAAACACTGGGAAGTCGCTGTTTGGAGTGTCTTTAACCCATTCAACACCAAGTAACTGACATGGACTGGTCCATGATATTTTTAGACCAATAAATTAATAACAAAATTACATTTGGATCAGTTCATTTATCAAAATTGGTAATTTTTTTTCTAAAAATAGTTATATTACTTGAAAAAAGTGCAGATCCTGATGAGACGGCTCGTCATGAGCCGGCTCATCTGGATCTACACTTTTTTGTAAGCCAATTTAGAGGTCTGTGGTGTTGAAAGGGTTAAGCGCACTAGCAATTGAAAAACTATTGGAAAAAAAAATGATTTCAAAAAATCTTAATTGTTTTATATTTTACTGGAACTTAAAAAAACATTAATATGAGGAAAAAAGTGTTTGTGTGTTTGTGTGAAAACATGTGTTTGTTTAAAATTTCAGTAGTAAATGTCAATAATATTAAAAATTTGTTAAAACAAAAAACAGAAGTAGAATTCAATCGTTGATTTCGATCATTTTGCTGTATCGTCTTATTGTAGATCAATGATTTGGAGACATATCAATCACCTACCATGGTTGTACCGCGCGACAGTCATGTGTAGCGGGGAGAGCTTTGTCGGGTTCTAGTGCAAATTCACTTGTTAATGCTGTAATGGAATTTATGATAGTGCACTGGTAGCACGTTTGCTTCAGGTGCGAAAGGCCCGGTGTTCGAGCCCCCCCTGGAGCCGTTATGATTGTGCCCTTAGGCAAGGTATTTGATTGTGCCCTTAGGCAAGGTATTTGATTGTGCCCTTAGGCAAGGTATTTGATTGTGCCCTTAGGCAAGGTATTTGAATTCCACGTTGCCTCTTCTCTCTCTAGTTGCGTTTGATTCCATCAGGAATGAGGTCTCGAGAGTGATTAATATAAGTTGTAAGAACTTGTTTCGCAATTGAGCTAAAATAAATTTGTATAAACTAACTAAACTGGAACCAGGGGCTCCGTGGTCAAGTGGTTATGGTCTTTGATGTTAAATCACTTGCAACGTATCGCTATATGTTCGAATTCCACTGGGGGCGTGTCGAATTCTTTCAAGTGAGGAAGCTGGCCAGCTTTGCGGAAGGCCAGTTCTTGTACTCGGATGCTTGTCGGTACATGAAATACTGTTCAAGAGCTTTACTACAATTGAGAACATCACAGACCATGTTCATTTGGTGATCCTTTTTAACAAAGTTGCTAAAACATTTCCATTTCGTATACTGTACATACTCGCTTATAATACGAGTTCTTTGCCACAAAATTATGGCCTCAAAGTGGCTTCCTGTCTTATAAGCGAGTGTAAATTTATTTTTGAAAAATGGTATCCATAATTGTGTTTCAGAAAAAGAAATCACTGACACTGCATTTTTTAAATTCCACTGGCGAAGCACGCAATTTACTAGTATACATTTTCATTTTATCAATCAGTTGTGTACGCAAGTGCATGCCAAAACCCACAGATTTCAGGGCCAAAGTACAGGGGTCGTCTTAAAGGCGAGTATGGACGGTAGAAATAGTATTATTGTCACAAGAGCTAAATATAGAACAATCTTTGAACAACACACTCCTATACCACTAGTGCGATTCAAAATTATTTATTTATATTTATTTATAATAAAAGTTGTTCCTCGAGTCACTCGAGGCCTCTACCATAGTAATCTTATCCATCCATAAATTGTCTATGTAGAAAACTTAAAACATCTTCTCAGAAACTATTGACGCCGACTTAAAACATCTTCTCAGAAACTATTGACCCCGATTTAAAGCATCTTCTCAGAAACTATTGACCCCGATTTAAAGCATCTCAGAAACTATTGACCCCGACTTGAAGCATCTCAGAAACTATTGACCCCGACTTGAAGCATCTCAAAAACTATTGACCCCGACTTGAAGCATCTCAGAAACTATTGACCACGACTTGAAGCATCTCAGAAACTATTGACCACGACTTGAAGCATCTCATAAACTATTGACCCCGACTTAAAGCATCTCTATTGACCCCGATTTAAAGCATCTCTATTGACCCCGATTTAAAGCATCTCAGAAACTATTGACCCCGATTTGGAAATTGTTGAAAATGTCCCCTGGGAGACTTGCTATCAAAGTTGTTACCAAAGTTGCGAAAAATTTCCGTTCCATCAAAAGATATGGCAGCTGCCAGGGCACCAAGCTAGTTTCCCCTATGTCTATATTGAAAAGTTTAAACATCTTCTGTCAGAAACTGACACACATTTATGATCTATCTCTCAGTTGGCTGTCTCTAAGTTCTAGCTTGAATGCTATGTGTCACAGCCTTTTCTTTGTTTGTGTGTTTTACGTTTATTTATCATCGCTACCGGTTGTCTCTGTTCAGAAAAACACCCCCATCTCAATGATATCTGTCCAGAAAAACACCCCATCTCACCCATTTTACTATAAGACTTTTCTGTTGGAATGTGACTGGACCATATGTTCATACCTTACAGCAAGAAAGCAAGAACACTGGTCAATAGTTAACACTGGTCAATAGTTAACACTGGTCAATAGTTAACACTGGTCAATAGTTAACACTGGTCAATAGTTAACACTGGTCAATAGTTAACACTGGTCAATAGTTAACACTGGTCAATAGTTAACACTGGTCAATAGTTAACACTGGTCAATAGTTAACACTGGTCAATAGTTAACACTGGTCAATAGTTAACACTGGTCAATAGTTAACACTGGTCAATAGTTAACACTGGTCAATAGTTAACACTGGTCAATAGTTAACACTGGTCAATAGTTAACACTGGTCAATAGTTGACACTGGTCAATAGTTGACACTGGTCAATAGTTGACACTGTCAATAGTTGACACTGATCAATAGTTGACACTGGTCAATAGTTGACACTGGTCAATAGTTAACACTGGTCAATAGTTAACACTGGTCAATAGTTAACACTGGTCAATAGTTAACACTGGTCAATAGTTAACACTGGTCAATAGTTAACACTGGTCAATAGTTAACACTGGTCAATAGTTAACACTGGTCAATAGTTAACACTGGTCAATAGTTAACACTGGTCAATAGTTGACACTGGTCAATAGTTGACACTGGTCAATAGTTGACACTGGTCAATAGTTAACACTGGTCAATAGTTAACACTGGTCAATAGTTAACACTGGTCAATAGTTAACACTGGTCAATAGTTAACACTGGTCAATAGTTAACACTGGTCAATAGTTAACACTGGTCAATAGTTAACACTGGTCAATAGTTAACACTGGTCAATAGTTAACACTGGTCAATAGTTGACACTGATCAATAGTTGACACTGGTCAATAGTTGACACTGGTCAATAGTTGACACTGATCAATAGTTGACACTGGTCAATAGTTGACACTGGTCAATAGTTGACACTGGTCAATAGTTGACACTGGTCAATAGTTAACACTGGTCAATAGTTAACACTGGTCAATAGTTAACACTGGTCAATAGTGTCAATAGTTAACACTGGTCAATAGTTAACACTGGTCAATAGTTGACACTGGTCAATAGTGTCAATAGTTAACACTGGTCAATAGTTGACATAACACTGGTCAATAGTTAACAGTTTTCTGACCCACCCTGCCCGCCTACGGAGCGGGAGGTCGTATGTTCGAACCTCATCAGGGGTTCATCCTGATATAGCCGCCAGCTCATTAAATAATGGTTACCAATTGGCATGGCATCTGTCCTACAAGGAGAGTAGTCGGGGATGTACTGATGTTCATAATAGGTGGCTTACAAGTCATAGTGGCTGGCCCTTTAAATAGGGGTGACACTATAATAAACAAACACTTTATGTTTACTTTTGTAGCATTGTAATCTTTTGGTGAGCTACATTGGCAGGGTTAAATGTAATCCTGTTGATTTATTCCCAGTTCCGAATACAACATAGCAGCCAAAATGTCTGCTTTAGTGACATGTACGCATACTGCTACGGTTTCATTATTGATTTAATCAAAGTAACCACCAATGCTGTGACATCATCATTGCTATTGATGTTATTGATAAAAGACAAGAATGAAAATGATCTGTGGATCAATAGTTGTAACTTAAGTGTTTTTTCATGTGCAGATTAGTATTTGCTCACTCAGCGATAGTATATGAGACTTGCTAGTTCTATGTGTTTGTAGATTAAGTAAGGGGAGGGTGTGGTGTGGTGGTAATGTGTTTGTAGATTAAGTAAGGGGAGGGTGTGGTGGTAATGTGTTTGTAGATTAAGTAAGGGGAGGGTGTGGTGGTAATGTGTTTGTAGATTAAGTAAGGGGAGGGTGTGGTGTGGTAATGTGTTTGTAGATTAAGTAAGGGGAGGGTGTGGTGGTAATGTGTTTGTAGATTAAGTAAGGGGAG
>CM026398.1:58334711-58598887 GCA_014843695.1 Archivesica marissinica | reverse complement strand
TTATACAATTTTATTGTGTCAATTTAGCGGTCGCCCCTTCCAAAACTTCTATAATATTTCCTACTACCATGGTACAGTCCGGATTATACAATTTTATCATGTCAATTTGGTTGTCAGCATTTCCAAAACTTGCAGTATATTACCTGTCCATCCTTGTGGAGCCTCCGAGTGTCAGGGGTTGTGAATTCAAGCCCAGTAAGAACTTGGTGGTGGCGTCCTTAGGCAAGGCACTTAAATCAAGACCATGCCTCTTCTCCCTAATGCCGATGGATTATATCAGGAATGAAGTCTGGAGAATGATTAATCTAATGTAAATATTTGTTTAGCAATTGAGAGAAATCAAAATTGCATAAATAAGTTGCTCTTCAATATTATCAGTATTATCAGTATTATCTGTGTGTTTTATGTTTATTTATCGTCGCTACCGGTTTCCCATATGAGCGACGCCTCCTGAAGAGATTAGTTATTTTAGATTTTGGAGGATAGTGCATGATACAGACAGAGACCAATTCCAGAATCTCTGGTTCTTTTACGTGCACGGTGTAAAGCACCGATACAAGTTCTCGGTTTAAAGTCCCATCTGAAAGACTTAATTTTATTATGGTCAGACGGGGAGATCGAACCAGCGATCCCTGGATTACCAGTCCAGCGTGTTACCACTGGACTACAGATCCGTCTGTGGGCCAGCCTTTTCAAATCTTCTCTGATATTTCCTAGGGCATGGTTGTTTGCACATACAGCAGGTTAATGAGTGGCATGTGGTTTGACACATGTTACATTAATATCTGACACAACATGATGCATATCCATGTGGTAATATTACTTCAGGGTATGTCATGGTAACTGGTCTAAATGATGTTGCTACAGTTTCACATTGATGATTTATGACATAAACATTTCATTTCTGTACTTCATTGACAAGTATGTCAAGAATGCTGGATGGATACTCATTCTTGCAAGTATTTTCAAGGTTTATTTACACAACATTTAGGAATATAACCAACTACCTGATTGTCTTCTAGGGGTACAGGTTTTGTATTTATAAAGTGTATACAGTTAATGCGGTTTTACTTGGATTACATAATTTTATAGATTTAGTTGCCTTCCATGAGTGCAATTTTGTATTTATACAGTTAATGAGGTTTTGTTGTATTTATACAGGTAATATGTGGTTTTACTTGGGTTACATATTTTTATAGATTTAGTTGCCTTTGAGGAGTGCAGTTTTGTATTGATACAGTTAGAGTGAGGTTTTGTTGTATTTATACAGTTAGAGTGAGGTTTTGTTGTATTTATACAGTTAGAGTGAGGTTTTGTTGTATTTATACAGTTAATGTGAGGTTTTGTTGTATTTATACAGTTAGAGTGAGGTTTTGTTGTATTGATACAGTTAGAGTGAGGTTTTGTTGTATTTATACAGTTAGAGTGAGGTTTTGTTGTATTTATACAGTTAAAGTGAGGTTTGTTGTATTTATACAGTTAGAGTGAGGTTTTGTTGTATTTATACAGTTAGAGTGAGGTTTTGTTGTATTTATACAGTTAGAGTGAGGTTTTGTTGTATTTAACAGTTAGAGTGAGGTTTTGTTGTATTTATACAGTTAATGTGAGGTTTTGTTGTATTTATACAGTTAGAGTGAGGTTTTGTTGTATTTATACAGTTAATGTGAGGTTTTGTTGTATTTATCAGTTAAAGTGAGGTTTGTTGTATTGATACAGTTAGAGTGAGGTTTTGTTGTATTTATACAGTTAGAGTGAGGTTTTGTTGTATTTATACAGTTAATGTGAGGTTTTGTTGTATTTATACAGTTAGAGTGAGGTTTTGTTGTATATACAGTTAATGTGAGGTTGTTGTATTTATACAGTTAAAGTGAGGTTTTGTTGTATTTATACAGTTAGAGTGAGGTTTTGTTGTATTTATACAGTTAATGTGAGGTTTTGTTGTATTTATACAGTTAGAGTGAGGTTTTGTTGTATTTATACAGTTAATGTGAGGTTTGTTGAGATACAGTTAATGTGAGGTTTTGTTGTATTTATACAGTTAATGTGGGTTTGTTGTATTTATACAGTTAAAGTGAGGTTTTGTTGTATTTATACAGTTAATGTGAGGTTTTGTTGTATTTATACAGTTAATGTGAGGTTTTGTTGTATTTATACAGTTAAAGTGAGGTTTTTGTATTTATACAGTTAATGTGAGGTTTTGTTGTATTTATACAGTTAATGTGAGGTTTTGTTGTATTTATACAGTTAAGTGAGGTTTTAATACAGTTAGTGAGGTTTGTTGTATTTATACAGTTAATGTGAGGTTTTGTTGTATTTATACAGTTAATGTGAGGTTTTGTTGTATTTATACAGTTAGAGTGAGGTTTGTTGTATTTATACAGTTAAGTGAGGTTTTTGTATTATACAGTTAAAGTGAGGTTTTGTTGTATTTATACAGTTAATGTGAGGTTTTGTTGTATTTATACAGTTAATGTAAGGTTTTGTTGTATTTATACAGTTAATGTAAGGTTTTGTTGTATTTATACAGTTAATGTGAGGTTTTGTTGTATTTATACAGTTAATGTAAGGTTTTGTTGTATTTATACAGTTAATGTGAGGTTTTGTTGTATTTATACAGTTAGAGTGAGGTTTTGTTGTATTTATACAGTTAGAGTGAGGTTTTGTTGTATTTATACAGTTAATGTAAGGTTTTGTTGTATTTATACAGTTAATGTAAGGTTTTGTTGTATTTATACAGTTAATGTGAGGTTTTGTTGTATTTATACAGTTAATGTAAGGTTTTGTTGTATTTATACAGTTAATGTGAGGTTTTGTTGTATTTATACAGTTAGAGTGAGGTTTTGTTGTATTTATACAGTTAGAGTGAGGTTTTGTTGTATTTATACAGTTAATGTAAGGTTTTGTTGTATTTATACAGTTAATGTGAGGTTTTGTTGTATTGATACAGTTAGAGTGAGGTTTTGTTGTATTTATACAGTTAGAGTGAGGTTTTGTTGTATTTATACAGTTAATGTGAGGTTTTGTTGTATTTATACAGTTAATGTGAGGTTTTGTTGTATTTATACAGTTAATGTGAGGTTTTGTTGTATCTATACAGTTAATGTGAGGTTTTGTTGTATTTATACAGTTAATGTAAGGTTTTGTTGTATTTATACAGTTAGAGTGAGGTTTTGTTGTATTTATACAGTTAATGTGAGGTTTTGTTGTATTTATACAGTTAATGTGAGGTTTTGTTGTATTTATACAGTTAAGTGAGGTTTTGTTGTATTTATACAGTTAATGTGAGGTTTTGTTGTATTTATACAGTTAATGTGAGGTTTTGTTGTATTTATACAGTTAGAGTGAGGTTTTGTTGTATTTATACAGTTAATGTGAGGTTTTGTTGTATTTATACAGTTAATGTAAGGTTTTGTTGTATTTATACAGTTAATGTGAGGTTTTGTTGTATTTATACAGTTAATGTGAGGTTTTGTTGTATTTATACAGTTAATGTGAGGTTTTGTTGTATTTATACAGTTAATGTGAGGTTTTGTTGTATTTATACAGTTAATGTGAGGTTTTGTTGTATTTATACAGTTAGAGTGAGGTTTTGTTGTATTTATACAGTTAATGTAAGGTTTTGTTGTATTTATACAGTTAATGTAAGGTTTTGTTGTATTTATACAGTTAATGTAAGGTTTTGTTGTATTTATACAGTTAATGTGAGGTTTTGTTGTATTTATACAGTTAATGTAAGGTTTTGTTGTATTTATACAGTTAATGTAAGGTTTTGTTGTATTTATACAGTTAGAGTGAGGTTTTGTTGTATTTATACAGTTAGAGTGAGGTTTTGTTGTATTTATACAGTTAGAGTGAGGTTTTGTTGTATTTATACAGTTAATGTAAGGTTTTGTTGTATTTATACAGTTAATGTAAGGTTTTGTTGTATTTATACAGTTAATGTGAGGTTTTACTTGTGTTACATATTAAATATCTAGTTACCGGCTATGAGTGCAGTGTATTGTATTGAGTGTGAGGGTTTACTTTTACTGTATTGATAGTTGTTAATATTAGGGTTTGGTGTAGGATATAAGCCAAACACAGTACCAATATTTTACATATTGGATCCGTTTGAGGCTTATATCTGACTTAAAACACGCGCACGCACGCACTTGTGCATAAGATCTTGGCTAATTAAAATTATTAATTCGTACATTTATGCATATGATGTAATAATACTCTGGCCTTTTGAAAATGTCCAATATTATTAATAATGGACTGCAAGTACAAATGTATGACATCACAACAGTGCTTTAATTTTAATACTATTCATCATTTTGTTTGTACAGTCTACGTCCGTTATGTCGAATTCTGTCAGACGGAACAAAATACTTCGACATAACAGGTTGACTTAATGAAATTCTATATAAACAGAGAAATTCTATATAAACAGAGCGAGTTATATGTAAAATGATAAGTGTCTGAAATGGGACTTTGTTCTGTCTAGTAGACTGTATATAAATATAGCCTAGTGATACAGTGAATGTGAGATTTTGCTTGGATTACAGTTTGTTGTATAAAATACTTATATTTGTAGAAGTAATGGATTGTGGATTATACAAACACTTCAGTTTAAGAACCTATTTTTCATGTAGATAGTACTGACAGGCAGAGACATTTGTTAACCCTTTCAACACCACAGACCTCTAAATAGGCTTATAAAAAGTGTAGATCCAGATGAGCCGGGTTATGACGAGCCGTCTCATCAGGATTTGTACTTTTTCCCAGTAATATTACTATCATTTTAGACAAAAATTACCCATTTTGATAAATTAACTGGTCCAAATATAATTTATTTATTAATTTATTGATCTTAACCCTTTCAACACCACATACCTCTAAATAGGCTTACAAAAAGTGTAGATCCAGATGAGCCGGCTTGTGACGAGCCGTCTCATCAGGATCTGCACTTTTTGCCAGTGATATGACTATTTTTAGACATAATTACCCATTTTGATAAATGAACTTGTCCAAATGTGATTTTCTGATTCATTTATTGGTTTATGAATATCATGGACCAGTCCATGTGAGTTACTTGGTGTTGAATGGGTTAAACATCATACACCAGTCCATGTCAGTTACTTGGTGTTGACTGGCGTAAGCAGTACCTCTGTATGACCAATCAACTGTCAAGTGAGGGATGGCATGGCAAACCGTTTGTGGTTGAAATTAAGATCTCGAGACTGGACAGTTTAATTGACTAAGTCATCTTGTATGAAGGAGGAGCTGTAATATTGAATGTGGCATGAAGATTGTGGTTTCATTTTTTTAAAACTTTATTTATTTTACAACAATTGCGAAGCAAGTTTTGAACAACTTATATTAATCACTCTCGTTGGCGCTGATGAAAGCGTAAATGTGGTTATTCGTGTGGGAGGAAACCGGAGTACCCGGAGAAAACCCACCTGTCCGATCTGGCGCCCATCGTACCATCTCACATACTTCCCGGTCCGAGGATCGAACCCGGGTTGCATTGGTGTGAAGCGAGTGCGCTAACCACTGCGCTAATGTGGTTTAATTGTCAGAACATATTACACGTTATGACACAGCATGGAATTTTTTTAATTTTTGTTTCCAAATTTTAATTCCTGATCAATATACACAATAATTACACACATTCAAAACATGCACATGTAATGAAAACAAAACAACTTTATATGAATTTGAATAAACAAGTGCTTACATCCAACAGTATTAACACAAACCATGCATGATATTTCATGTTAAATTGTGTATTAACCAAATGTATATTGAAAGGAAAGTTTGGATGATTTTGAATGAAAGAAATAAGACTAGCAATTTTACACTGTTCATAATAGAGGCTATTTGACAACTATTATTTTGCAAGTTGAGGAAAACAAACATTTGAACCGGAGGAAAGGTGTTGGTTAGCTAAATTGCCAACCAGCGATGTAGCTCAAAATGGTGCTGATGAAGGCGTAAAACACGAACGAACAAACAAAAAATTATATAACTAGGACAAATCTACTTTTAGGCAGTATTCAGGGGGCAGTAACTGACTAATATTTTAACTTTGACTTTCACATGAACTATGAATCAATATCTATACAATGCATGTTCACTAAAGCTGTTACCTCCGTGACATATGCCATTAACAATGTAATAGTGTATGCAAGAAGCAGTGTACTGTATATCCTGAAAATAACAGTAGTCCTCGGACCAGGAAGTATGTCAGATGGTACGGTCGTTGCCAGATTGGACAGGTGGGTTTTCTCTGGGTACTCCGGTTTCCTCCCACACGGTACTCCAGTTTCCTCCCACACGAATGACCACATTTACGCTTTCGGGTGATCTCTTGGTACTCCAGTTTCCTCCCACACGGTACTCCAGTTTCCTCCCACACGAATGACCACATTTACCCTTTCATCCGCGACAACGAGAGTGATTAATATAAGTTGTTAAAACTTGCTTCGCAATCGTTGTAAAATAAATAACACATGTCAAGAAATTTCATTAGAATTTGTGTCATAACAACTAATTGTACACAATTCTAATAAAGCTTCATCACATATTTCCAGAGTTTTCGATTACAAATAATAACAACATGCATTAATAAATTGTCATCTGCTACAATTATTTGAGCTATTTATAGCCTTTATTTTACCCAGCATTCAATGAGATATAAGACCTGTTGTAGCACACAGTCTGTTTTGAGTCCGCCTCTGTTGTCGAGTGGTTGCGGTCTCGCTGACTTGTATACCACTGTAACCTATCATCACTGGTTCGAGTCCCGCTCAGGCCGTGTCTGTTTATATGCACAAGTTGGCAGTTTCTTACGGAGGTTGGTGCACCAAGTACTGGTTAACCGCTGGCGCCTGCCCAGGAAAGATGTTAGGTAAACTGCACGTCGGCGATATAGCCCCAAATGGTGCTGATGAAGGCGTAAAACCCAAACAAACAAACATCATTTTGTTAGTTTATACAAATTTATTTTAGCTTAATTGTGAAACAAGTTCATACAACTTATATTATTAATCACTCTCAAGACCTCATTCCTGATGGAATCCATCGCCACGAGGGTGAGAGAAGAGGCAATGTAGAATTTATATGCCTTGCCTAAGAGCACAATCGTAACGGCTCCAGCGGGGCTAGAACTCGAGGCCTTTCGCACCTGAAGCGAACGCGCTACTACTGCGCTATCACAACTTCCACAAAAGTTGTCGTCAACAAACGTCATATAAATATTATGACGTTTACTGTGCTTTCAAAGTAAAGTAATAACGGTTGTAAACAAACATTCGATATACTATTGCATTATAGGTAAGTCAGGTATAACCTATTAAACAATAAATCACAGTACCTGTAAGCTATCGTATATTGTCTTACCTATACAGTAGTGTAATATTCCAACGGTATTATTACTTTACTTTGAACGCACAATAGTTACTCAGATTAGGTGGCAAATATTTGGAAATTAATTATACCATAATACCGTAATAGGGAATTACTTTTTGTAGAAATTTGCCTTTTTCACAGATTGATGATGTAACGTCACTTTAAATTTAAATAATGTTCAGTTCAGACAAGTCAACAATCTAGAGTTCATTTGTTATAAATATCTGTCATATGTATAGACAGGATCTGTCCTCTTGAGTTCCCCCTTGACAATAAAACTGTGGCTCTGAGCCACAAAGGGATAAATAACTTGTTTTGATGGGAAAACAGGTCCATGGAGTTTGCCTTTGACAGGTTCACCGAAGGGGAACATGGCCCATTGATAGAGAATGTGTTATTCGGTCCTCGCTTGTTGTTGTCCTTGATAGCATTTCTTGGCACTCTCTTCCAGAATTACAGCGTTTCACCAACAAATATTTATTACATGTGAATTGTTCTGTAATTATATATTAGTGATAACAATAATTGTCAGCTACATTAATACACAAATAAATGCATAAATATGTTGGCATGGTTTCTATGAGAGAAATAATGCTATAAGGCATTCCTTGGTAGGTTTAACCCAAATAAATTGGACAGAATGTGCAAACAACATCGATCCAGATCAGCCGCGGCCTAACGCCGCGTCTGATCAGGATCTATGTTGTTTGTTATTCAGTCAAATGCGTTGGCCCCACTATCAAAATAGCAAACAGTATAGAGCCTGATCGGACCACACATTCTGTGCCGTCTGATAACAAAAAAATCTCTTCTTTGTAAAAAGTGATGATTAAGTGTAACAAACGTTTTGGGTGTCATTACGGATACCTCACACGTCTGTAACCAAGCAATATTATTCATAGACGAATATTTTAGCTCTACTGTCCGAATAGCAAACTGCATAGACCCTGATCAGATGGCACGTTCTGTGTTTCCTCTGATCTGGCTCTATGCACTTTGCAAAAGCGACTCTAGTCGTGATTGGCAGGTTACGGTTTGATTGAGGGCTACAGAACTGGTTAGATAATTCCACTTTTACTCAGTTGTAAAAATATCTCAGGTGAGAAAAATGTGCAGGAAGTGATAATTAATATTTATAATGCTAAACAATCTGTTGGGAGAAAACCCAGCATGTAGAGAAGTTACTGTGAGTAGGTACATTCACTGAATAATAGCAATGTGCAACATTATATTGGTTCCAGACTCTTTATAAAAAGGTTTTTTATATGTAAATAATCAGTTTATAGGTCATTAGGTATAAACAATAGATGCATGCTTGCCCAGACTGGCATGCCCCTGCATGTGCATCTGGTGGTAGTTTGCAGACATTTCCAGGAAGGAAATTGATTGAAGGTGTTATCATGGATATAAGTTCTCAGTTATAAGAATGGATTATTTTACTGTGACATTCCCCCCCCCCCCCCCCCCGGAAGGAAATTTATTAAATACTATTATGGATATAAATAAGTTCTTTTCATCAGAATAGATCAGTGACATTTCCAGGAAGAAATTAATAGAGGATACTACTGTATGTATAATTCTGTGTAAGAATACATTATCTTATAGTTACATTTCCGGGAAGGTAGTTGATTAATGGTACTATTGTGTTTATTAGTTCTCTATAGAATATATTATTTATTGTACAGTGATAGTTCCAGGAAGGAAATTGATTGATGGTACTTATGTGTATGCAAGTTCTCTTTATAAGCAGTGATAGTTCCAGGAAGGAAATTGATTGATGGTACTTATGTGGATGCAAGTTTTCTATAAGCAGGGATAGTTCCAGGAAGGAGTTGATTTGAGGCTACTATTGTGTATGCAAGTTCTCTTTATAAGAATGATTATCTTACAGTGATAGTTCCAGGAAGGAAATTAATTGTGGCTACTATTGTGTATGCAAGTTCTCTTTATAAGAATGATTATCTTACAGTGATAGTTCCAGGAAGGAAATTGATTGAGGCTACTATTGTGTATGCAAGTTCTCTTTATAAGAATGATTATCTTACAGTGATAGTTCCAGGAAGGAAATTGATTGAGACTACTATTGTGTATGCAAGTTCTCTTTATAAGAAAGGATTATCTTACAGTGATAGTTCCAGGAAGGAAATTGATTGAGGCTACTAGTGTGTATGCAAGTTCTCTTTATAAGAACAGATTATCTTACAGTGATAGTTCCAGGAAGGAAATTGATTGAGGCTACTATTGTGTATGCAAGTTCTCTTTATAAGCAGTGATAGTTCCAAAGGAAATTGATTGAGGCTACTATTGTGTATGCAAGTTCTCTTTATAAGAAAGGATTATCTTACAGTGATAGTTCCAGGAAGGAAATTGATTGAATTTGCTATTGTGTATGCAAGTTCTCTTTATAAGAAAGGATTATCTTACAATGATAGTTCCAGGAAGGAAATTGATTGAGGCTACTATTGTGTATGCAAGTTCTCTTTGTAAGCAGTGATAGTTCCAAAGGAAATTGATTGAGGCTACTATTGTGTATGCAAGTTCTCTTTATAAGAAAGGATTATCTTACAGTGATAGTTCCAGGAAGGAAATTGATTGAATTTGCTATTGTGTATGCAAGTTCTCTTTATAAGAAAGGATTATCTTACAATGATAGTTCCAGGAAGGAAATTGATTGAGGCTACTATTGTGTATGCAAGTTCTCTTTGTAAGCAGTGATAGTTCCAAAGGAAATTGATTGAGGCTACTATTGTGTATGCAAGTTCTCTTTATAAGAAAGGATTATCTTACAGTGATAGTTCCAGGAAGGAAATTGATTGAGGCTACTATTGTGTATGCAAGTTCTCTTTATAAGAAAGGATTATCTTACACTGATAGTTCCAGGAAGGAAATTGATTGAGGCTACTATTGTGTATGCAAGTTCTCTTTATAAGAAAGGATTATCTTACACTGATAGTTCCAGATGCAACAAAATGACTTTCCTGTGAACATTTGATTCAACTAAACTCAATGCTGTGGATTTGTGGCAGCCGTTACGGCCATACAATAATTTGTTTCAGTGTATTAACCTTGTGGATTCAAGCATTTTGCACCCTCCGGAATCTCTAGTTATACATGCATAATAGTTTTGGCTTCAATAAACAGTCATCCTTAACCCATTCAACCACAAGTAACTGACATGGACTGGTGCATGATATTTTCAGACCAATAAATTAATAAGAAAATTACATTTAGACCAGTTCATTTATCAATATGGGTAATATTTGTCTAAAAATAGTAATATTACTGGCAAAAAGTGCAGATCCTGATGAGATCTACACATCTGGATCTACACTTTTTGTAAGCCTATTTAGAGGCCTGTTGTGTTGAAAGGGTTAAAGCCATGTGATTAATTTGCCTAAGTAGTTTGGGAACACCAGTCATGCATTTGTTGAACAAACATATCATGGCTGTACCGGTTTTCTGTCCCCCAAGGTTTGTCATGAATGACTTGTTGTCAGTCTCTTTTACAGCAGATGAAATAATATTACTATGTAAAGTCATAATTCTTGCATTTAATTGGCTTGACTAAGCTCGGATTTCATAATATCTTAAAATAAAACTACAATTTCAATCACATGTCCATTCAACATGGCATCAGAAAAGGCACATGTTTTCTGTCCACCAATCAGAATTCATGTAACAAGAATATGTTTTCCGGCATTTTCACATGACTGGCATGTGACCATGCAAAGCTAACTATCGGGGTTCACCCATTACAAAAACAAACAAATATTTGTGGAAGTCGTAATAGCGCGTTCGTTTCAGGTGTGAAAGGCCCGGAGTTCGAGCTCTGCTGGAGCCGTTACGATTGTGCCCTTAGGCAAGGCATTTAAATACCATATTGCCTCTCCCTCGTGGCGATGGATTCCATCAGGAATGAGGTCTTGAGAGTGATTAATATAAGCTGTATGAACTTGTTTCGCAATCAAGCTAAAATAAATTTTATAAACTATAGTAGGCTAATTTTTTATGGATTTGTTTTCTTTAGGGTTTCAAATAAGGTTTTATGTTTTCGTTTCAGGATTCTACAGTAGCTGAATGAGCGGGTGAACGGCAGAGGAAACACGATGGCAACGACTGAGGAGGAGATGATAGATGGGAGAGACCCGGAGTATGGGATATCACTGGAGGAGCTCAGGGAGCTTATGGAGCACCGAAAACATGAGGCCTACGAGACGCTGCAGACCAAATATAACGGGGTTCTTGAAATGTGCAGGAAGCTTTACACATCTAGTAATGAAGGTACGTGACGCATACGTCTGCACATGCACACTTTACGAGTCGGGTTAGGCATACGTTTGTATATTGAGCACTTAGCCTAGTAATGAAGGTATGTGATGCATACGTCTGCACATGCACACTTTACGAGTCAGGTTAGGCATACGTTTGTATATTGAGCACTTAGCCTAGTAATAACGGTATGTGATGCATACGTCTGCACATGCACACTTTACGAGTCAGGTTAGGCATACGTTTGTATATTGTGCACTTAGCCTAGTAATAACGGTATGTGATGCATACGTCTGCACATGCACACTTTACGAGTCAGGTTAGGCATACGTTTGTATATTGTGCACTTAGCCTAGTAATAAAGGTATGTGATGCATACGTCTGCACATGCACACTTACCGAGTCTGGTCTGGCATACGTCTGTACATGCACACTTTACGAGTCTGGCCTGGCATACGTCTGTACATTGCACGTACCGAGTCAGGTTAGGCATACGTTTGTATATTGCACACTTACCGAATCAGAATAGACATACAATACATCTCTACATGCACACTTACATGTACCTAGTCACTCGAGGCATAATTCATTGCGGCATCAGGTAGATGCTGATGTGCATTTACTGGGTTTTTTCCGTCAGTCTTGTCAGACTATGGAGTTAGCGCCCGTTGAGTACACAGATGAGCACATGTACTGTTACTAGTACGTTTACTCGGTACATTACTATTATCACTGCATCAAAGAATAAAAAAGAAAGTCTGCCTCCGTAGTCAAGTGGTTACGGTCGCCGACTTGTATACCACTGTTACCTATCATCACTGATGGTTACGGGTTCGAGTCTGGCTTGTAGCGATGATAAATAAACATTAAAAAAATGGGATAGAGAGGGGACTCTGATTAATGTTCATAATGCTGCAATTTCCATGCTAACATTTATCTAGGCAAAATGTCTACATGACGGACACAATCAATTCAGAAACCACAAAACAATCAACATTAACGCAATGTCAAACATTCCCAAATGACAGATAACCCAACATCCGCTGAAATGTTATTTACATCAGGGCACAATTTATCTATATATGGCATGACTTGAAAGCATTCCTTCCATTTTTACTGGATTTACATCTTAAATTATCTGCTAAACTAATAATCGTCTGTGGCTGCATCAAGAGAGCAACTGAGGGGGCGCAATATTCCACAACATATGAACATAAAACAAGTATCATTAGGGACATACGTCTCAACCAATGAGGAGCAACTAAACGAGAATTGTACCAGAATGCATTGTTCCAGACATTTTCGATTCTCCGTCTCAAAATCTCTGAATATATTTTTTTTCTACAGATTTTCTACCTATTCAGCAATAATCGACTTTATTTATGCACTTTACGAAGCTATTTGCCAGCTTTATTGTTTTTTACAACAGGGGGTGGGGGTGGATGGGGTGGGGTGATCGTCTACAGGTTGAAATCTACTCTATGTTGTCTTAAAACATTATAGTTCTTTTAGGACTGTTCAAATATGTCTAATAAGAAGTTTTTCAAACAAATGCGGCGGCATAATGGAGGCTCACATGCGATCTTTAATTGGGATGAAATGCCGATATAATCTATCTCCTCTATTATTTAGCCAATTAGCGCAGTGATTAGCACGCTCGCTTCTCATCAACGCAACCTGGGTTCGATCCTCGGACTGGGAAGTATGCGAGATGGTACGGTGGTCATCGGATTGGACAAGTGGTACTCGGTTTCCTCCCACACGAATGACCACATATACCCTTTCATCCGCGCCAACAAGAGTGATTAATATAAGTTGTTAAAACTTGCTTCGCAATAAATATAAAGTTTAAAAGTATAATTTATAATCCATCTGACAAAGCTAAGGCCAAAAAATAAATATACCTGTGAACCTTCTCTGGATCCGATGCATCATATTCTACTTTCTGTTTCTTCCAATTGGTGGTTCTTTCTAGGTACGAGATGGTATTTTTTACAGCAGTTCTATGCCCGTGCTTGGTATGCCAGTGTTTCTCAGTGTATAAATATCTTCTTCACCTTTTTAGGAAACATTTCCAGATGTAGCACAAGTTAATTAGTCTGAATAGAAGAGCACCTTTATTGGTGCCTGGCTAGCAATTTTGCAGGCAATATGGATAGAGTAGAGAAGTTCTCTGTCAATTAATACACCAGCTGCCAAACAATAATTAATGGTCATTGCATTCTGCTGCTATTCATCCATCTCTTGCATTCTCGATTTTAGGGCAAAAGTATAATTATTAAATACCATAGATGCTAGATACAGTTACAGATGGATCTGTAGTCCAGTGGTAACACGCTGGACTGGTAATCCA
This sequence comes from Archivesica marissinica, assembly GCA_014843695.1. Classification (NCBI taxonomy): domain Eukaryota; kingdom Metazoa; phylum Mollusca; class Bivalvia; order Venerida; family Vesicomyidae; genus Archivesica; species Archivesica marissinica. Next base: position 58,584,870 of record CM026398.1, on the reverse strand, counting down.
GGGATCGCAGGTTCCATCCACCGTCTGACCCTAATAAAATTAACAGTCTTTCAGATGGGACGTTAAACCGAGGTCTTGTGTCGGTGCTGTACACCATGCACGTAAAAGAACCAGAGGAGACTCTGCAATGGGTCTCTGTCTGTATCATTACACTATCCTCCAAAAATTTAAAATGACTAATCTTTTCAGGAGGCGTCGCTCATATGGGCAACCGGTAGCGCCGATAAATAAACGTAAAACACACACACATACAGTTACAGGCCAATTCCTCTCTCGTTACCTTAGTTTAGCAGGTTGCCCTCTGCCTGAATTTTTGTCTACACCACTTCTGTCGCCAATGACGGACATCGGTCAGTTACTGCCCCTGAATACTCCCTAAAAGTAGATATATCAAATCACATTTATCATAGGCAACATCTGGTTAGGGAACAACAGTAAAAATAAAGGATTCTAATTAAAAGGACCTATTAACATGTTGGAATCAGACTAAGGGAGGTAATAGAAAATTAGAGATGTCTCTCATTGAGAAATACTGGAGCCAATTTGAATAGCTTGTAGTCACCAACTAAGTGCCATGTAGTTCACAGATAATTTAGGGGCAGTATTTGTTTTTGTCAGAATTGGCACCATTGGCGATCGACAGTGGGAACCCTTATTAGAATAACTCCCATCTGATATGCCAAGCAATTATAGTTATTGAGTGTCCTAATCTTGCCATCATATTAACCACATAACCTCATCTGGTCCTGGCTGGCTTATAATTAAACAGGCTTGCAGCCACAGTGGTATCCATTACCTGATCTTAATCTCTGAGTAATTAATACCATATGAACATTTGTTCCATGCCTCATCATAATCTGTGACTAGTTCACCATTCATAGTGTATGACCATTTATTCCTTTGCCCAATCATAATCCATGACTAATTGACCATTGATAGCGTATGGACCACAGCCACCCACAAACTTGCCCAATCGTAATCCATGACTAATTGACCATTGATAGCGTATGGACCACAGCCACCCACGACCTTGCCCGATCATAATCCATGACTAATTGACCATTGATAGCGTATGGACCACAGCCATCCACGACCTTGCCCGATCATAATCCATGACTAATTGACCATTGATAGCGTATGGACCACAGCCACCCACGACCTTGCCCAATCATAATCCATGACTAATTGACCATTGATAGCGTATGGACCACAACCACCCACGACCTTGCCCAATCATAATCCATGACTAATTGACCATTGATAGCGTATGGACCACAACCACCCACGACCTTGCCCAATCATAATCCATGACTAATTGACCATTGATAGCGTATGGACCACAACCACCCACGACCTTGTCCAATCGTAATCCATGACTAATTGACCATTGATAGTGTATGGACCACAGTCACCCACGACCTTGCCCAATCATAATCCATGACTAATTGACCATTGATAGTGTATGGACCACAGCCACCCACGAACTTGCCCAATCATAATCCATGACTAATTGACCATTGATAGCGTATGGACCACAGCCACCCACGACCTTGCCCAATCATAATCCATGACTAATTGACCATTGATAGCGTATGGACCACAGCCACCCACGACCTTGCCCAATCATAATCCATGACTAATTGACCATTGATAGCGTATGGACCACAGCCACCCACGAACTTGCCCGATCATTGGTCACTGTTTCTCGTGAAGAACTATAATATATCCTTCTTTGTTCTGCGTGTATTTTGGGACCTCCATGGCTTAGTGGATAACGGCATTGACTGTTTGATCACCTGCCATTCACCACTGTGGGTAGAGTATGGGCTCTATGTTTGTCATGCTTTAAGTGAAGACACTATCCAACCGCCTTGCGAAAGATAAGTTGTCCTACCTTAGTGCCTCAGACAGGTTTCCCTTTGTCTGAATTTTTGTCTGCGCTACTTCTGTCGTCAATTGCAACAAACTGGAGCCAATTTGAAAAACTTGGAGCCAACTAAGAGCCATTTAGTTCACATATATTTGAAGTCATGTATTTGACGAAACATGTGCCAAAAACAACAAAATGGCGCCAAATAATTTCGCCAATTCACAAAATTTAGCAACAGTATTTGTGTCGTTTGGTGTCCGCCTCCGTGGTCGAGTGGTTACGGTCGCTGACTTGTATACCACTGTAACCTATCATCACGGATGGTCACGGGTTCGAGCCTCGCTCAGGCCGTGTCTCATTTATATGAAAAAGTTGGCAGTTTCTTACGGAGGTTGGTGTACCCAAGTACTGGTTAACCGCTGGAGCCTGCCCAGGAAAGGTGTTGTTAGGTAAACTGCCCGCCGACGATATAGCCCGAAATGGTGCTGATGCAGGCGTAAAACCTGAAATATAAATAATATATATATACATTGTTTTGTGTCGCGAATGGTGCCATTGGCGACCAACAGCAGGAACCCTACTCGGACACATAAGGGTGGGTCTACCGCCACTGGAATCCACCGTAGCTGATGCGGCTCTTAATCCCGACACAAACAAATCTTCATAATCATGTTCCCAGTTTTACTCATTAAGTTATTAACTCTTTCAACACCACAGACCTCTAAATAGGCTTACAAAAAGTGTAGATCCAGATGAGTCGGCTCGTGATGAGCCGTCTCATCAGGATCTGCACTTTTTTGCCAGTAATAATTATTACTATTTTTAGATAAAATTACCCATTTTGATAAATGAACTGGTCCAAAGGTAATTTTCTTATTAATTTATTGGTCTGAAAATATCACGCACCAGTCAATGTCAGTTACTTGGGGTTGAATGGGTTACGTTATTAAGGACACGAAACAGCAATGTAAAGTGGAAAGGTCTCTTTAAAATTACCATCTTGCATCGTATAACTATATTTTTACCAGTTCTAAGAATTTATTATATTGTATCATATGTAAATTGCATATTTAACAACCTATTTTACACTTTACAGTCTTTGAATAATGCAGCATTTGCATCTATAAATAAGCATTTCTCATTAACTTTATTTGGTTTCAAGCGGCGTTATTGAAACTGATAAATTATAAAGAAGATGATTGGAAACGTTTAAGATTGAAATTGTTTCGTGATGTTTCGTGAGCAGATCATAATAAAACATTGGAAGGCGTTGAATGAATGGATATTTGTGCAGTTACCCTGTTTTTTTATATCGTTGTATAATAATAAGAGCGTCTTAGATTATAATTTTTTTATTATAAACTTTATTTATAATGATTGCGAAACAAGCTGGAACAGGGCGAAGAACTATATTTATATAAGTTTTCTTTCGTTCTAATCCCTTTCAGTCTATAGCTGTTAAATTATATGTAAAATGTTCATTTCTTGATTACATGTACAAATACTGATATAAATAATGTTTAAACTAACTTGTATTAATCACTCTCGTTGGCGCGGATGAAAGCATATATGTGGTCATTCGTGTGGGAGGAAACCGGAGTACCCGGAGAAAACCCACCTGTCCGATCTTGCAACCACCGTACCATCTCGCATACTTCTCAGTCTGAGGATCGAACCCGGGTTGCATTGGTGAGTGAGAAGCGAGTGTGCTAACAACCACTGCGCTAATCGGACAGCATAATAATATATTAATAATACTGTAGCCACAAACAGTAGAAATATATAAAATATATGATTATTAGAAACCACTGGTTAAATAAAAACAACCGGTAAATCTGAAACGGCCAATGGGAGAGAGAGACATAGTGTCCCAGTGGATGCCGGAGATATGTGATCTGGATACATCTTGGTGTAGCACAACACCCATATAGCCAATAAACACCTATACAGAAATAATAATTGTAGTCCAATTGTAATATTAATTTTTTAAATTCTATAACCCATTCAGCACCAAGTAACCGACATGGACTGGTGCATGATATTTTTAGTCTAATAAATTAATGAAGAAAATTACATTTAAGCCAGTTCATTTATCAAAATGGGTAATTTTGTTTAAAAATAGTAATATTAATGGCAAAAAGTACAGATCCTGATGAGACGGCTCGTCACGAGAAAGCTCATCTGGATCTACACTTTTTGTAAGCCTATTTTAGAGGTCTGTAGTGTTGAAAGGGTTTAACATCTTGGAAATATTTACTCGCCCAGATGCATTGATGTGGGTAATATTTACTAGCCCAGATGCATTGATGATGCGGGAAATATTTACTCGCCCAGATGCATTGATGCGGGAAATATTTACTCGCCCAGATGCATTGATGCGGGAAATATTTACTAGCCCAGATGCATTGATGTGGGAAATATTTACTCGCCCAGATGCATTGATGTGGGAAATATTTACTAGCCCAGATGCATTGATGATGCAGGAAATATTTACTAGCCCAGATGCATTGATGTGGGAAATATTTATTAGCCCAGATGCATTGATGTGGGAAATATTTACTCGCCCAGATGCATTGATGTGGGAAATATTTACTAGCCCAGATGCATTGATGTGGGAAATATTTACTTGCCCAGATGCATTGATGCGGGAAATATTTACTCGCCCAGATGCATTGATGTGGGTAATATTTACTAGCCCAGATGCATTGATGATGCGGGAAATATTTACTCGCCCAGATGCATTGATGCGGGAAATATTTACTCGCCCAGATGCATTGATGCGGGAAATATTTACTAGCCCAGATGCATTGATGTGGGAAATATTTACTCGCCCAGATGCATTGATGTGGGAAATATTTACTAGCCCAGATGCATTGATGATGCAGGAAATATTTACTAGCCCAGATGCATTGATGTGGGAAATATTTACTAGCCCAGATGCATTGATGTGGGAAATATTTACTCGCCCAGATGCATTGATGTGGGAAATATTTACTAGCCCAGATGCATTGATGTGGGAAATATTTACTTGCCCAGATGCATTGATGCGGGAAATATTTACTCGCCCAGATGCATTGATGCGGGAAATATTTACTAGCCCAGATGCATTGATGTGGGAAATATTTACTCGCCCAGATGCATTGATGTGGGAAATATTTACTAGCCCAGATGCATTGATGTGGGAAATATTTACTAGCCCAGATGCATTGATGTGGGAAATATTTACTAGCCCAGATGCATGGATGTGGGAAATATTTACTCGCCCAGATGCATTGATGTGGGAAATATTTACTAGCCCAGATGCATTGATGTGGGAAATATTTACTTGCCCAGATGCATTGATGCGGGAAATATTTACTAGCCCAGATGCATTGATGATGTGGGAAATATTTACTAGCCCAGATGCATTGATGCGGGAAATATTTACTAGCCCAGATGCATTGTGATGTGGGAAATATTTACTAGCCCAGATGCATTGATGTGGGAAATATTTACTAGCCCAGATGCATTGATGTGGGAAATATTTACTCGCCCAGATGCATTGATGGGGAAATATTTACTAGCCCAGATGCATTGATGTGGGAAATATTTACTCGCCCAGATGCATTGATGTGGGAAATATTTACTAGCCCAGATGCATTGATGATGCAGGAAATATTTACTAGCCCAGATGCATTGATGTGGGAAATATTTACTAGCCCAGATGCATTGATGTGGGAAATATTTACTCGCCCAGATGCATTGATGTGGGAAATATTTACTAGCCCAGATGCATTGATGTGGGAAATATTTACTTGCCCAGATGCATTGATGCGGGAAATATTTACTCGCCCAGATGCATTGATGCGGGAAATATTTACTAGCCCAGATGCATTGATGTGGGAAATATTTACTCGCCCAGATGCATTGATGTGGGAAATATTTACTAGCCCAGATGCATTGATGTGGGAAATATTTACTAGCCCAGATGCATTGATGTGGGAAATATTTACTAGCCCAGATGCATGGATGTGGGAAATATTTACTCGCCCAGATGCATTGATGTGGGAAATATTTACTAGCCCAGATGCATTGATGTGGGAAATATTTACTTGCCCAGATGCATTGATGCGGGAAATATTTACTAGCCCAGATGCATTGATGATGTGGGAAATATTTACTAGCCCAGATGCATTGATGCGGGAAATATTTACTAGCCCAGATGCATTGATGATGTGGGAAATATTTACTAGCCCAGATGCATTGATGTGGGAAATATTTACTAGCCCAGATGCATTGATGTGGGAAATATTTACTTGCCCAGATGCATTGATGTGGGAAATATTTACTTGCCCAGATGCATTGATGTGGGAAATATTTACTTGCCCAGATGCATTGATGTGGGAAATATTTACTTGCCCAGATGCATTGATGTGGGAAATATTTACTAGCCCAGATGCATTGATGTGGGAAATATTTACTAGCCCAGATGCATTGATGCGGTGGTTAGTATAGATAAAGCAAAAGGATTGGATTGGCATTGAATGTGTTCCGTCACAAGTTCAATATCTGAACCTTTTGCTTTTGAAACTCAAAAACAGTTTGCTATGTTGAAAATCAATACCTATCTTGTTGATCATGATGTCAAATAACAACCCACATGTGAAATTAACTATGATCGAAATTACTCTATATTAACTCTTTCAACCCCAAGTAACTGACATGGATTGGTGCATGCTATTTTTAGACCAATAAATTAATAAGAAAATTACCTTTGGACCAGTTCATTTATCAAAATGGGTAATTTTATCTAAAAATAGTAATAATTATTACTAGCAAAAAAGTGCAGATCCTGATGAGACGGCTCGTCACGAGCCGGCTCATCTGGATCTACACTTTTTCATAAGCCTATTTAGAGGCCTGTGGGGTTGAAAGGGTTAAGCAGTATTTTGTTATTGACAGTCAGATTTTTGTCCATTTTGAGGCATCTAATTTTGTTCCAAATAGAAAAGGAATCGCTCTGGTACATATTTGTTCACAACCAGCGAAACAGACCTACCTATTTTATACCGTCTCTTGAAATAGAGTGCCACCTCTGCCCATGTATACTCTCCCCTCCCCCTCAACCACCCTCCCCACCTCGCCCGCCCCATCATATGCAAGAATTACTGTAGAAACAATAGGTATTTCGTATACTTAGTTCAACTGTCATTACATTAGTCCGCCTCCGTGGTCGAGTGGTTACGGTCGCTGACTTGTATACCACTGTAACCTATCATCACTGATGGTCACGGGTTCGAGCCCCGCTCAGGCCGTGTCTCATTTATATGAAAAAGTTGGCAGTTTCTTACGGAGGTTGGTACACCCAAGTACTGGTTAACCGCTGGAGCCTGCCCAGGAAAGGTGTTGTTAGGTAAACTGCCCGCCGGCGATATAGCCCAAAATGGCTGATGCAGGCGTAAAACCCGAAATATAAATATAACTAACTGTCATTACATTTCTTCAAGAAAGGGGTGTATGGTGTTGAATAATTTCATGTGTGGACTTCACGCTATGTGCTTTATGTCACTACTAGGTGTACATAGAAATGGGGTCTTTCATATGCGAGCGAACTGACCTGCCATTTCGGCATCTTGGAACTATTCTCTCCATGCTAGTTGTCAGTGGTTTGAGTTCAACTCTGAATTTATTTGTCGGAAATATTGCCAGTAGATTCATCTTCATCATCATCGTCTTCATCATCATCGTCTCCGGTAATTGCAGACTTCTAGAAGAGTATACTGGCAATAGTAGAATATAGTCGAGATATTTAGCTCTATATATCAGTGTCTGGTTATACTACAAGTGGAAGGCGGGAGCATCTAGGGTTTTCCTCCATGCAGAAACATTTCTAGTACTTTGATGATTATTGCAAACAAGCATGCAATGGAGGCTTTTGTGTAATCCTTTATTTGGGATGTGACTATGTTAACTAGAGGGACCATAGTGTTGAAATAATTTGTGGGTTTTACGTTTATTTATCGTCGCTACCGGTTGCCCATATGAGCGACGTCTCCTGAAGAGATTCATCATTTTAGATTTTTGGAGGATAGTGCAATGATACAGACAGAGACCCATTCCAGAGTCTCCTCTGGTTCTTTTACGTGCACGGTGTACAGCACTTACACGAGACCTCATTTAAAGTCCCATCTGAAAGTCTGTTCATTTTATTAGTGTCAGATGGGGGATCAAACTTGCGATCCCTGGATTACCAGTCTAGGGTATTACCATTGGGCTACAGATCCGTCTGTTGAACTAAGATTCCAGACCACACTGATAATTATAGATTTTAAGTTTTGTTTACAGCAAATTTTTGGCCATGTACATGATAGTGTAAAAAATGGCAAAGCACAACAAAACATACATAGCATATACATTACAATACATTTTAAGCAACAGCATTAATACGTACAATTAAAGCATCTCTTGTATATTTACATATTTTAAATAGCAAACCTTTTCTTTTTTTATTGACAGGATTGACGAAAATCTACGTAATGAATTATTACGACTTGTTTATATATATTACAGCACAAAAGAAAATGATATTCTGATTCAACAATGTTTTGGTTACAAAGTTTACAAAATCATGTATAATTATGTAACTACCGTTTCATACAGATGTGAAGAGCTTGCATGCCCTCGCAATATAACTGAAAATTGCAACAATTGTACAAGGTGTTTATTTATATTTATAAACTTTAGCTATTTTGATTAACATACTTGTTGTGCTTTACAGCTCATTTATATTATTTCATTTTATGTATTTACTTTATATTTCAGGATTATCGGGTAGTCCTGTGGATTTAGAACATCGGCGGAAAGTGTTTGGCGCAAATGTGATACCCCCAAAACCTCCAAAGACTTTCTTTCAATTAGTGTGGGAGGCGATTCAGGACGTTACATTAATTATTTTATTAATTGCAGCTCTTATATCATTAGCATTATCATTTTATTCTGGCTCCACAGCAGAAGGTAAGAAACTTTTAATACATTTTTATTTATCCTTAAATCCCTTCCTGTGCACTAAAATTTCATGAAAACAAAACTTAGTCATCATTCCCTCCGAATCTTTGTCTGAAATGCCATGTCAGATTACTTCAAATTTGTTCAAAAAGTCTGTCGTTCATAAAACTAGGTCACAAGGTTATTACATATGAGCTTGTTCAGATGAGTGATCCTTTGTCTCCTAATGTACCTCCCCTTGTTAACTCGCCGGAACTATCCTCGTGGTGAGCTATTAGTAATAGATGGGTTGTCGTGTCATGTCCATCCACCACAGCCTTGAACAACATATCTTCTGGTCAAGTTGGATGATATTTGATGCAGAGGCTCATCCCTACCATTAGATCCGAAAGAGATACAAACTTGATTGGTTGAGAAATCTTAGCGTGGGCGCCATTGTGGCTCTTCTTGAAAATATATTATTTGACTTCTTCAGAACCGCTGTCTAGTCAATCAAAACTATCAGATGTTAAAACCACGATGGTTGCTAATAGTGACAATGTTGAATATCAATTTTCGACTTCTCATTTCCGAACACTGGGTCAATTCTGATGAAACTTGGTAGGGAGCATTGGGTCAACTAGAATATATAAAAAATTATCTGAAATTGTCTGAAATCCAAGATGGCTGACCACAGTGGCAGCCATCTTGAAATTCTATTTATAGACGTACTTGAAATTTGCATTGATTTGATCTGACAAAATCATCATGCTTGAAGTCAATGCCTTATTGCTAGATTTGATATTGCTGCAAAAAATTATTCACTTGGCTTTCATTGTCAAGGGATTACAGGAAATTGCACTAATTTGAAGTCACAAATTCATCATGACTTTTATTGACCTGCTTCAAGTGAAGATAAGATATTCATTAGGCTACATGGTCTGGAAACAGCACTGATTTGAAATAGCAGTTATACATTTGCCAAGCTTTACGGTCAAACTTTTATTAAAACTAGAGAAGAGAAGAGCTCTTGTTGCTTGCGAATAAATTGACGCATTTGAGAAAAAGGTTGAACAATTCTTCTGGGTTTAGAAGGTGACAGTTAATCTTGCTGGAATTAGCATTCTCTCTCATCTGGAATTGTAGCTTGTCACACAACTGTTAAATCAATACAGCCATGAAATGACTTTGAGCATAAAACGTATTCATAATGTTTCACTTTGGTTGCCTGGAAATGCAGCATTCTCCGAATATGAATTGATTTAATGCTGTACATGTCATACTGTTTTGTATTTCGTTCTTGTCACCTGACTCAAAAGTGTCGGATGACGGATTGTGAGAGGAATCGTACGGTATCTATCAATAGTTGTGTTCCAATGAATTTAACAAATGAACTAGCAGTTGGTATGCTTCCAAATTTGGTCAGTAGCATCTTGGCAACAACGTCTACAATGTTTGTTCAGATAGGGTGTGGCACAAACATTATGGAATAATACTTATCGTCCTGGGGTGGGGGGGGAGTGAGGGTGTACCTAGTACCCGAAATGGAAACCTTTAAGTGGTGTGTGCTCATGAACCCAGAGTGATGTTGCTGTATATATTGTCAAATTTGATCAGTGGCATCCATCCTTCCAACTGTCTTACCGTATTTATTCCAATGAGATAACTGTTGTCAAAAAGTAGGTCACTAGGTCATCATGAAGGGAATGTATTACACAGCATCTTCTCGTGAACCAATAGTATGAGGGCTACTAAATATGGTCAGTAGCATCCATATAGCAACATCATCACTGTTGTCAAAAAGTAGGTCACTAGGTCATCATGAAGGGAATGTATTACACAGCATCTTCTCGTGAACCAATAGTATGAGGGCTACTAAATATGGTCAGTAGCATCCATATAGCAACATCATCACTGTTGTCAAAAAGTAGGTCACTAGGTCATCATGAAGGGAATGTATTACACAGCATCTTCTTGTGAACCAATAGTATGAGGGCTACTAAATATGGTCAGTAGCATCCATATAGCAACATCATCACTGTTGTCAAAAAGTAGGTCACTAGGTCATCATGAAGGGAATGTATTAAACAACCTATTTCCAAGAACTAGTAATATTTACCATATTTGGTCTGTATCATCATTGCAACATCTACAAGTTTGTTCAAATGGGTGGGGTGTGAAACAAACCGTATGGATTAACACTTTTCCTCATGTTTGTTGCATCATGAATCGGATTGTAGTGTGAACAATCTTCCCACACCTATTGGTTATATTAGACTTGAAGATAACATATCTGGCCTAGGTTGTAGTGTGAACAATCTTCCCACACCTATTGGTTATATTAGACTTGAAGATAACATATCTGGCCGCAATTGAAACCATATTTTGACACAACAGATACCTTGAAGTAATCTTAGACAAGTGTCCTGTATTATATTATTTTACTATTGTATATGTCATTAACATTATATATATTAACATATTCAAAATTAGGCCAAATTATACAACGAGTGCGTTATACATGTAAATGTTAATTACCATGCCGTTTTAAATCACAATTTTGCTTGGCAAAATCATCAAGCAGTATTTTTGTACTATTCATAAATTACAAGGATTGCATAACATTCGATATAGTAATGAATTTCATTTGATGTTTTCGGCGCTAAATATTCATCGGTTAGCAACATTTTCGACAAATGAATTTAGTACCAAAATGAGGTTGATGACAGAAAATGCATCAAATTTGGAGAACTATATATTGTTGCATAGGGAGACCAGAATAATGTAATTAGAAAGTCTCCGAAAAATACAAGACTCGGCAGATTGGAACAAAAATAGACCTACATTTCATACCAAAGCGCAATTTCTTAAATCCGTTTCAGTGTACAATGTTGTTTCTTTCATTCCAAGTATATTGTGTTATATTTTCTTGGAATTGCCACTGATTCAGAGATCATCAATCACAAAATGATTGAATTTATTGTAATAATACTACCATTATTGTACAGCGTATATTAAAATCCATGCTTGTCGCACAATTTTACAGACAATACATGTAAATGGTATGTTTCCTCTAGTCTAGTCTATTTGACACGTGGTCCCTCGATACATTGTTGACGTAAGGACTGGCGGTCATGAAAGGCAGCGTGCATCAAAAGAACACGGCTTCACTAATAGTTTTTACACAAGTCACATGATATTCTGAGGGTCTCTGTTTTAAGGAATTAATGAGGGATTAGCAATTTAATTATCGTTCATGCACGTCTCATTTTAGACCAGATAAATATTTTAAAAAATAGCATTATATTTCCCAAGAGGATTACAATAATTTGTCTACCGTAAACAATGTAATTAAATAGTAGTTGGATGCTGAAATATCCTAAGCTAATTATTATACCGGATCCGATCCCCCGTCTGACCCTAATAAAATTAACAGTCTTTCAGATGGGACGTTAAACCGAGGTCTTGTGTCGGTGCTTTACACCGTGCATGTAAAAGAACCAGAGGAGATTCTGGAATGGGTCTCTGTCTGTATCATTGCACTATCCTCCAAAAATCTAAAATTACTAATCTCTTCAGGAGGCGTCGTTCATATGGGCAACCGGTAGCGACGATAAATAAACGTAAAACACACATATACCGGATTTATATAGCATTCTTTCCATATAGCAACATACGATCAAAAGTGCTTTACAATACATGTACATAGGATAAAACAACAAATAACAGAATCAACGTAGGAAAGAGGTAACCATATAAGCAAGTTGCTTTCTCCTCAATCCTACATGTATGTACATAGGAAAGAGGTAACCATATAAGCAAGTTGCTTTCTCCTCAATCCTACATGTATGTACGTAGGAAAGAGGTAACCATATAAACAAGTTGCTGTCTCCTCAATCCTACATGTATGTACATAGGAAAGAGGTAACCATATAAGCAAGTTGCTTTCTCCTCAATCCTACATGTATGTACGTAGGAAAGAGGTAACCATATAAACAAGTTGCTGTCTCCTCAATCCTACATGTATGTACATAGGAAAGAGGTAACCATATAAGCAAGTTGCTTTCTCCTCAATCCTACATGTATGTACATAGGAAAGAGGTAACCATATAAGCAAGTTGCTTTCTCCTCAATCCTACATGTATGTACGTAGGAAAGAGGTAACCATATAAACAAGTTGCTGTCTCCTCAATCCTACATGTATGTACGTAGGAAAGAGGTAACCATATAAGCAAGTTGCTTTCTCCTCAATCCTACATGTATGTACATAGGAAAGAGGTAACCATATAAGCAAGTTGCTTTCTCCTCAATCCTACATGTATGTACGTAGGAAAGAGGTAACCATATAAACAAGTTGCTGTCTCCTCAATCCTACATGTATGTACGTAGGAAAGAGGTAACCATATAAGCAAGTTGCTGTCTCCTCAATCCTACATGTATGTACATAGGAAAGAGGTAACCATATAAACAAGTTGCTTTCTCCTCAATCCTACATGTATGTACATAGGAAAGAGGTAACCATATAAGCAAGTTGCTTTCTCCTCAATCCTACATGTATGTACATAGGAAAGAGGTAACCATATAAGCAAGTTGCTGTCTCCTCAATCCTACATGTATGTACATAGGAAAGAGGTAACCATATAAGCAAGTTGCTTTCTCCTCAATCCTACATGTATGTACATAGGAAAGAGGTAACCATATAAGCAAGTTGCTTTCTCCTCAATCCTACATGTATGTACATAGGAAAGAGGTAACCATATAAGCAAGTTGCTTTCTCCTCAATCCTACATGTATGTACATAGGAAAGAGGTAACCATATAAGCAAGTTGCTGTCTCCTCAATCCTACATGTATGTACATAGGAAAGAGGTAACCATATAAGCAAGTTGCTTTCTCCTCAATCCTACATGTATGTACATAGGAAAGAGGTAACCATATAAGCAAGTTGCTTTCTCCTCAATCCTACATGTATGTACATAGGAAAGAGGTAACCATATAAGCAAGTTGCTGTCTCCTCAATCCTACATGTATGTACATAGGAAAGAGGTAACCATATAAGCAAGTTGCTGTCTCCTCAATCCTACATGTATGTACATAGGAAAGAGGTAACCATATAAGCAAGTTGCTTTCTCCTCAATCCTACATGTATGTACATAGGAAAGAGGTAACCATATAAGCAAGTTGCTTTCTCCTCAATCCTACATGTATGTACGTAGGAAAGAGGTAACCATATAAGCAAGTTGCTTTCTCCTCAATCCTACATGTATGTACATAGGAAAGAGGTAACCATATAAGCAAGTTGCTTTCTCCTCAATCCTACATGTATGTACATAGGAAAGAGGTAACCATATAAACAAGTTGCTTTCTCCTCAATCCTACATGTATGTACATAGGAAAGAGGTAACCATATAAACAAGTTGCTTTCTCCTCAATCCTACATGTATGTACATAGGAAAGAGGTAACCATATAAACAAGTTGCTTTCTCCTCAATCCTACATGTATGTACATAGGAAAGAGGTAACCATATAAGCAAGTTGCTTTCTCCTCAATCCTACATGTATGTACATAGGAAAGAGGTAACCATATAAGCAAGTTGCTTTCTCCTCAATCCTACATGTATGTACATAGGAAAGAGGTAACCATATAAACAAGTTGCTTTCTCCTCAATCCTACATATATGTACATAGGAAAGAGGTAACCATATAAGCAAGTTGCTTTCTCCTCAATCCTACATGTATGTACATAGGAAAGAGGTAACCATATAAACAAGTTGCTTTCTCCTCAATCCTACATGTATGTACGTAGGAAAGAGGTAACCATATAAGCAAGTTGCTTTCTCCTCAATCCTACATGTATGTACATAGGAAAGAGGTAACCATATAAGCAAGTTGCTGTCTCCTCAATCCTACATGTATGTACATAGGAAAGAGGTAACCATATAAACAAGTTGCTTTCTCCTCAATCCTACATGTATGTACATAGGAAAGAGGTAACCATATAAGCAAGTTGCTTTCTCCTCAATCCTACATGTATGTACATAGGAAAGAGGTAACCATATAAGCAAGTTGCTGTCTCCTCAATCCTACATGTATGTACATAGGAAAGAGGTAACCATATAAGCAAGTTGCTTTTGCCTCAATCCTACATGTATGTACATAGGAAAGAGGTAACCATATAAGCAAGTTGCTGTCTCCTCAATCCTACATGTATGTACATAGGAAAGAGGTAACCATATAAACAAGTTGCTTTCGCCTCAATCCTACATGTATGTACATAGGAAAGAGGTAACCATATAAGCAAGTTGCTTTCTCCTCAATCCTACATGTATGTACGTAGGAAAGAGGTAACCATATAAGCAAGTTGCTGTCTCCTCAATCCTACATGTATGTACATAGGAAAGAGGTAACCATATAAGCAAGTTGCTTTCTCCTCAATCCTACATGTATGTACATAGGAAAGAGGTAACCATATAAGCAAGTTGCTTTCTCCTCAATCCTACATGTATGTACATAGGAAAGAGGTAACCATATAAGCAAGTTGCTTTCTCCTCAATCCTACATGTATGTACATAGGAAAGAGGTAACCATATAAGCAAGTTGCTTTCTCCTCAATCCTACATGTATGTACGTAGGAAAGAGGTAACCATATAAGCAAGTTGCTTTCTCCTCAATCCTACATGTATGTACGTAGGAAAGAGGTAACCATATAAGCAAGTTGCTTTCTCCTCAATCCTACATGTATGTACATAGGAAAGAGGTAACCATATAAGCAAGTTGCTTTCTCCTCAATCCTACATGTATGTACATAGGAAAGAGGTAACCATATAAGCAAGTTGCTTTCTCCTCAATCCTACATGTATGTACATAGGAAAGAGGTAACCATATAAGCAAGTTGCTTTCTCCTCAATCCTACATGTATGTACGTAGGAAAGAGGTAACCATATAAGCAAGTTGCTTTCTCCTCAATCCTACATGTATGTACGTAGGAAAGAGGTAACCATATAAGCAAGTTGCTTTCTCCTCAATCCTACATGTATGTACATAGGAAAGAGGTAACCATATAAACAAGTTGCTTTCTCCTCAATCCTACATGTATGTACGTAGGAAAGAGGTAACCATATAAGCAAGTTGCTTTCTCCTCAATCCTACATGTATGTACATAGGAAAGAGGTAACCATATAAGCAAGTTGCTTTTGCCTCAATCCTACATGTATGTACATAGGAAAGAGGTAACCATATAAGCAAGTTGCTGTCTCCTCAATCCTACATGTATGTACATAGGAAAGAGGTAACCATATAAACAAGTTGCTTTCGCCTCAATCCTACATGTATGTACATAGGAAAGAGGTAACCATATAAGCAAGTTGCTTTCTCCTCAATCCTACATGTATGTACGTAGGAAAGAGGTAACCATATAAGCAAGTTGCTGTCTCCTCAATCCTACATGTATGTACATAGGAAAGAGGTAACCATATAAGCAAGTTGCTTTCTCCTCAATCCTACATGTATGTACATAGGAAAGAGGTAACCATATAAGCAAGTTGCTTTCTCCTCAATCCTACATGTATGTACATAGGAAAGAGGTAACCATATAAGCAAGTTGCTTTCTCCTCAATCCTACATGTATGTACATAGGAAAGAGGTAACCATATAAGCAAGTTGCTTTCTCCTCAATCCTACATGTATGTACGTAGGAAAGAGGTAACCATATAAGCAAGTTGCTTTCTCCTCAATCCTACATGTATGTACGTAGGAAAGAGGTAACCATATAAGCAAGTTGCTTTCTCCTCAATCCTACATGTATGTACATAGGAAAGAGGTAAACCATATAAGCAAGTTGCTTTCTCCTCAATCCTACATGTATGTACATAGGAAAGAGGTAACCATATAAGCAAGTTGCTTTCTCCTCAATCCTACATGTATGTACATAGGAAAGAGGTAACCATATAAGCAAGTTGCTTTCTCCTCAATCCTACATGTATGTACGTAGGAAAGAGGTAACCATATAAGCAAGTTGCTTTCTCCTCAATCCTACATGTATGTACGTAGGAAAGAGGTAACCATATAAGCAAGTTGCTTTCTCCTCAATCCTACATGTATGTACATAGGAAAGAGGTAACCATATAAACAAGTTGCTTTCTCCTCAATCCTACATGTATGTACATAGGAAAGAGGTAACCATATAAGCAAGTTGCTGTCTCCTCAATCCTACATGTATGTACATAGGAAAGAGGTAACCATACAAGCAAGTTGCTTTCTCCTCAATCCTACATGTATGTACATAGGAAAGAGGTAACCATATAAGCAAGTTGCTGTCTCCTCAATCCTACATGTATGTACATAGGAAAGAGGTAACCATACAAGCAAGTTGCTTTCTCCTCAATCCTACATGTATGTACATAGGAAAGAGGTAACCATATAAGCAAGTTGCTTTCTCCTCAATCCTACATGTATGTACATAGGAAAGAGGTAACCATATAAGCAAGTTGCTTTCTCTTCAATCCTACATGTATGTACATAGGAAAGAGGTAACCATATAAGCAAGTTGCTTTCTCCTCAATCCTACATGTATGTACGTAGGAAAGAGGTAACCATATAAGCAAGTTGCTTTCTCCTCAATCCTACATGTATGTACATAGGAAAGAGGTAACCATATAAACAAGTTGCTTTCTCCTCAATCCTACATGTATGTACATAGGAAAGAGGTAACCATATAAGCAAGTTGCTGTCTCCTCAATCCTACATGTATGTACGTAGGAAAGAGGTAACCATATAAGCAAGTTGCTTTCTCCTCAATCCTACATGTATGTACATAGGAAAGAGGTAACCATATAAGCAAGTTGCTTTCTCCTCAATCCTACATGTATGTACATAGGAAAGAGGTAACCATATAAGCAAGTTGCTTTCTCCTCAATCCTACATGTATTTTCTTATTGTGATCATTATATTATGTATATTCATTGAAATAAATTATTGTTTAAACTAACAGAATCATACAATTATCATCATGATTTAAAATTAAAGAATTAAGTTGACTGTAAACTAAAACAATGATTACAATTTAAAGGTAAAGTAAACTAATAAAACAATGATTACAATTTAAAGGTAAACTTTCATGTGTAAAATAAACATTCATGTGTAAAATAAACATTTGTTCGGAAATTTAGCTCCATGTGAACTCAATTGTAACAGCATGTTAAATGTAGTGCCTTTGTTTGATGATCTATTGTTTCAGAATAAAGTTGAATAACTTTAACCCTTTCAACACCACAGACCTCTAAATAGGCTTACAAAAAGTGTAGATCCAGATGAGCCGGCTCGTGACGAGCCGTCTCATCAGGATCTGCACTTTTTGCCAGTGATATGACTATTTTTAGACATAATTACCCATTTTGATAAATGAACTTGTCCAAATGTGATTTTCTGATTCATTTATAAGTTTATGAATATCATGGACCAGTCCATGTGAGTTACTTGGTGTTGAATGGGTTAATAACCTTAATAAATCTCGTAAAATAATTGTTACAGAGGATAAAGATGGTGCGGAAGGGTCGGAGAAAGAAGCCGGATGGATAGAGGGAGTCGCAATCTTAGCTGCTGTTGTTGTTGTTGTTTTAACAACTGCTTTTAATGACTACCAGAAAGAAAAACAATTTCGAGGCTTGCAAGCAAAAATAGAACATGAACACCAATTTAATGTGATACGAGGCGGAGAAGTGATTCAAATTCCAGTAGGAGATATAGTGGTTGGAGATATTTGTTTAGTTAAATATGGTAAGTAGTTTTCTCGCTTGGAGCGTTTTGGGGTAGATTTGGTACGCCCACACATCCGCATTCCCACCACCTTGGAATAAGTTTTGGTTAGCGCGTTCGCTTCTCACCAATGCAACTCTGGTTTGATCCGAGGACCGGGAAGTAGGTGAGATTGTACGGTGGTCTCCAGATAGGACAGGTGGGTTTTCTCTGGGTACTCCGGTTTCCTCCCACATGAATGACCTCATATGCTTTCACCTGCGCCAACGATAGTGATTAATATAAGTTGTTAGAACTTGCTTTGCAATCGTTGTAAAATAAATAAAGTTTAAACTTAAAACTAAGCTTTGCACATGTCGGTTAGTCAGTCAGTCAGACAGACAGGCAATCGGTTGCCAATCCGTCTGTATGTTGACCATCGCTTGTCCTTGAATATCTGCATAGTGACTGTGTCCAACATTGTAGGGAGGTTGGCCGTGACCCTTGTTTGTATATGACACAAAGGGATGTCCGTTTTGTCGTCGCAGATTAATTGTTAACGCCACAGTAACCTGACGAGTAAAAACATCTTTGTTCAACTACTTAATGGTTTGACTTTCGTCAAGTCATTCTTCCCAAGCATCTGCCAGTACGACACCAAAGGTCTTCTTCCACCAATCAGTAAAAACGGAAAAGTTTGGCATATGGGCCACAAGGTGCTTGAATGCCAAAACAACAAACAGACATCCTTTTGCCAAATACAATGAAACAGATATCCGTTTGCCAAAATACAGTTTAAAATCAATTTGCATTGTAAATTAATTGGAAATGTACTTAGTAATAACCATTATAATACAAACAAACACATATATGTTCACACGTTTACGGACTATGGAGAGTGCAAACCATTGAGTAACATTGTATGCGCAGTGGCTAGTCTTTCAGATGGGACGTTAAACCGAGGTCTCGTGTCGGTGCTTTACACCATGCATGTAAAAGAACCAGAGGAGACTCTGGAATGGGTCTATGTCTGTATCATTGCACTATCCTCCAAAAATCTAAAATGACATAATTCAGGAGTGGTCGCTCATATGGGCAACTGATAGCGATGATAAATAAACGTAAAAACACACACACACTGGCTAGCCAATGCTGTCAACAAGTTATCAATCAAACACAAGATTATTTCCGATTCCTTTGTTATACTAGTACAGTGACTCATGATAATATTACTAATATAGGAAGGACGACATATTTATATAATTTAAATAACAAATTCTGTTTTTTTATATTTCTATTCAGAATGCGAAAACTACACATTTGCTTTTGCTTTGTTTATATTGACAGTAACGCAAAATGCAATATAACGATGAAGTTTAGATTTGGCGGAAACGTTACTGATATAGCCAAAAAAATATAGCCAAAATAAATCTACTTACACAGGGCTATTCTAGGTCAGAATTTTTGGGAGAAGTGAGAAAGCACGCGATTTCATATTTAAATGGTGTTATTTAATAAATTTCAACAAAATATTGTTAAAAATGCACAGTAACACACACCATTAAATACAACATTTTAATAGGAGTGCTTTATAATGGACCAGTCAATGTAAGCTTACTGGACAAAATTTTGTATGAACATTGTAAAAATAATTTTTTTAGTGAGAAGTGGGCCCCCCCCCCCCCCCAGGAGCGAAGTCAGGGACCCTAGGGCGACTATTTTGCCCAAATCGCCCTCTAGATTGAGCCCCAACAGTATTTCACATTCATGTTTGTCAAGAAACCTGTGTTGTTCAGAATTTGCCGAGTCATTGTTCTGGATATTGCTGCCAGTTATATTGTATTCTATGGCTGATTTTTATGCCGATTTAAAATTGATCAATGTTTTTGATTCAATGTTGCCATTTTCCTGAGGAAGATTAAAAGAAAAACTTGTAAACCGTAGCAACTAAGTACGTCATTAAAATTGGATGGAAACGCTAATTTCGGATAGAATTTCATCAAATGCTATTCGGTGTCCGGCACACACGACAGTCTGCTGGAAATCAAGAGTAGGGCTCCTCATTCTAGAGGGTGACTTGGGGCGAAATAGTCGCCCTAGTGACCCTGACTGCTTCCCCCACTTCTTCTTAAAAAAAAACAACTTAAAATTATTTATTTTTTTGCAATTTTATAATATAAGATTTTGTCCAGTAAGATACACTGGCCCATTATAAAGCACTCCTTCTATTCAAATGTTTTAGTCCGGCAGCCAAACCCAAGATATAAGCTGGACCTGGTTTAGTTGTCTTTAAGTTTTTTTATTGCTTATTATGTTAGAGTAGGGTATGTAGTTTCATAAACTGTCGCATGACATCATGTCATGCTTGAGCATTGTCGGCCATCTTGATTTCAAAATGGCCGCCATCAAAATGAAATGCAGATGTATAACACACATGAAATTCATGAACATTTTTATTATTATACCACATTTATATAGCACCCTTTTCATATCAGATACGTTCAAAGGTGCTTTACAATAAGAGTCTGCAGGTAAAAACAGTAAAACATGTAATAAAACAATAGTATAACTTAAAGTAATGTAACAATGTATCCTAACTAATTTAGTCAATGAGGTTTAAATGTGGTGATTCATGTGGGAGGAAACTGGAGAAAACTCACCTGTCCGATCCGGCGACCACCGTACCATCTCACATACGTTGCCAAGTTATGAAACTTCATTTATTTGTTAACTGCAGGTATTACCGGAAGGATAATTTTCCACAAATGTTCTTATTCCATCATTTCCACAAATTCGCATGTTCCATTCTATTTTCAAATTAACCTGCTAGTCGTGTTTTAATCCCCCTTACAGCTTACAACAAACGGATTTGTACCAAACTTGCTCTTGTGGTTATGTACATTTTTGTTTCAATTTATCCATCGAGCAATTTTTTAAATGGTTATAAACGGATAAACATGGAATGGATTAGAATAACTCCAACACAACTGTTGTATTATGTATTACAGGTGATTTATGAAGGTTTTTATTTTTTAGGGTTTATTCTAGAGTGGAAAAATGGGCAGGGTGTGTCAGAAAAGGGTACAGGTGGGTCAGAAAAGGGGCAGGGTGGGTCAGAAAATGGGCAGGGTCGGTCAGAAAATGGGCAGGGTAGGGTAGGTCAGAAAATGGGCAGGGTCGGTCGGAAAATGGGCAGGGTCGGTCGGAAAATGGACAGGGTCGGTCAGAAAATGGGCAGGATAGGGTCGGTCAGAAAATGGGCAGGATAGGGTAGGTCAGAAAAGGGGCATGGTCGGTCAGAAAAAGGGGCAGGGTCGGTCAGAAAAAGGGCAGGGTCGGTCAGAAAAGCGACAGGGTCGGGTCAGAAAAGGGGCAGGGTCGGTCAAAAATGGGCAGGGTCGGTCAGAAAACGGGCAGGGTCGGTCAGAAAATGGGCAGGGTAGGGTAGGTCAGAAAATGGGCAGGGTAGGGTCGGTCAGAAAATGGGCAGGATAGGGTCGGTCAGAAAATGGGCAGGATAGGGTAGGTCAGAAAAGGGGCATGGTCGGTCAGAAAAGGGTCAGGAAAGGGGCAGGGTCGGTCAGAAAAGGGGCAGGGTCGGTCAGAAAAGGGGCAGGGTCGGTCAGCATTTTGAGACGCAACCGGGAGGGGGTATTTTGGGGTTAGCTCCTAGAAAATGTTGCTAAATTACGGTGATTGATGAAAGAAGCAAGAAGGCAGTACATATCGGTGAAACTGCTGGACGAGATCTCAGTTGTATAGGTATGCCAGTCCGAAGGCACATGATGAGGATTATATTTTTACATTTTTAAAAAGGCAAAAGGGCAGTCTAATGGGCAAAATGGTGGGGCTAAAAATGGCAGGGCTGTCATTCTGCTTGAGAAAATACCCTAAATTTTGTTATGTTACAAGTGATTTATGAATGTTTATATTTTGTATTTTACAGGTGATTTATGAATGTTTATATTTTGTATTTTACAGGTGATTTATTACCTGCTGATGGTGTGATTATACAAAGTAATGATTTAAAAATTGATGAAAGCTCATTGACTGGAGAGTCAGACCATGTCAAGAAGGGAGAACTTAGAGACCCTATGTTATTGTCAGGTAAGATACCATCTGATAGATCCTATGTTATTGTCAGGTAAGATACCATCTGATAGACCCTATGTTATTGTCAGGTAAGATACCATCTGATAGACCCTATGTTATTGTCAGGTAAGATACCATCTGATAGACCCTATGTTATTGTCAGGTAAGATACCATCTGATAGACCCTATGTTATTGTCAGGTAAGATACCATCTGATAGACCCTATGTTATTGTCAGGTAAGATACCATCTGATAGACCCTATGTTATTGTCAGGTAAGATACCATCTGATAGACCCTATGTTATTGTCAGGTAAGATACCATCTGATAGACCCTATGTTATTGTCAGGTAAGATACCATCTGATAGACCCTATGTTATTGTCAGGTAAGATACCATCTGATAGACCCTATGTTATTGTCAGGTAAGATACCATCTGATATACCCTATGTTATTGTCAGGTACCATCTCTGGTACATTGTATTGTAGCGTGTTAGATGTGCACACACACATTTACAGAGAACATCTTGCTGCGGCATGTACACAGCATGCACACAGCATGTAGCTTGTTAGGGAGATTATATACCATTGCAGGCAGTGGGCGGGATGTGCGGCCACATTATCTGCATTTCATGCATAATTACAAGATAAATCTGTATTTCATAATCGCCATATTAGAATTGTAGACCTGCAGTCGTATATTTCCTCCTCATTTTGTATGTGGGAGTATGACAAGTAACTTGTCCAAATATACATTTATCTCATTGAACAAATAACTGAGGACATGGTACTGTCTTCTTGTTCATTACTTGCTTCCGTGTTCTCTCTGCTTGCACGGCAGAATCTTATGATTAATGTTGCCCTTACTTTCTGCTGATGGAGGCATACTGAATGTGTTTATATATGCCGAGTTATAATATATATTTATATACGGCTAAGTAGTCCGCCTCCGTGGTCGGGTGTTTACGGTTGCTGTATACCACTGTAACATATCATCACTGATGGTCATGGGTTCGAGCCTCGCTCAGGCCAAATATGGGTATAATAATAAGATTCGAGACATGATTTATCTGCTGAATGATTATTTTTGAAAACAGCCCCCCCCCCCCAATTTAGTATTTTTTTTATTAAGAACAAGTTGATGTTCATATCTCTGGAACTTTCTCCTGTCATGTACATCTATTGACATGTGGTGATATAGCCAGATTCCCGCATTTTATTATTCATAAAAAGTAGACCCATCGTGGGCCTAAAGCTATTTGTTGTTTTCTGGTGGGAGATTAAAAAGATATTCATGTTTTATGCTACAATGATAAATTTACTGCTAGACTTACATATTATACAGATTAAGGTCTCTATCAAATACTCACATGCTTTTATTATGACTACCTTTGTATAAACACCCAAATCAGGGCCTCGGCCATTTGCCACGGTATATCCAGAAATACTGATTACCTAACTGCTGACATGATGGCGGCAAAAACATGATAAACACAAGTGATTCCCAATAGTATTTCTTCTTTGTATATTTGTAATGTTGCAGTGGAGAAGTATAGTATAGAATGAAGCAAAATGAGGTTTAGATTCAGGTACATAATAGTATATCCGTATCTTGCTTTTTAATAGCTAGTACCACGGTATACCCATAATGCATCCTACATTTGACCTTCTATTAAAGCAGCCACCTGTGCTAAGCAGCCAGTTTCTGCGAATCCCTTGGTTGGCTGCTTATAACACAGATTTGACTGTATACAGCAAAAGATCGAGTCAAACATACTTTTGCGGACTTTCCACGCATTTATCAAACGGTTTAATTGTGTATATGCCATATTCAACATGGCCTAGTTTTCCGACGCCGAACAACTAGTGATTAGTTCTATTATTGTATTACGGATCGTTTTCAGGGAAGTAAACAAGTCTGTGCCTTTATATAGTCGACGACGGTCAGGATTATCTTAGTCTCGTGTTTGAGTTTTATATGTGGAAGAAACGTTGTAATTATGCTGTCCAAGTTCAATGACATTGAAGACATTAAACCATCAATGTGAACAAAATAGATACACTCCTATTTTAGCTTGTCTGAACACAAAGATCAAGGTCACGGCAATCTGTAATCCCTAATTGGGTCAGTAAACGGTCTAGATCACAGATCCGTGAACAAAGATGCTCTCCTATTTTAGCTTGTCTGAACACAAAGATCGAGGTCACGGCAATCTGTAATCCCTAATTGGGTCAGTAAACGGTCTAGATCACAGATCCGTGAACAATAGATGCTCTCCTATTTTAGCTTGTCTGAACACAAAGATCGAGGTCACGGCAATCTGTAATCCCTAATTGGGTCAGTAAACGGTCTAGATCACAGATCCGTGAACAATAGATGCTCTCCTATTTTAGCTTGTCTGAACACAAAGATCAAGGTCACGGCAATCTGTAATCCCTAATTGGGTCAGTAAATGGTCTAGATCACAGATCCGTGAACAAAGATGCTCTCCTATTTTAGCTTGTCTGAACACAAAGATCGAGGTCACGGCAATCTGTAATCCCTAATTGGGTCAGTAAACGGTCTAGATCACAGATCCGTGAACAATAGATGCTCTCCTATTTTAGCTTGTCTGAACACAAAGATCGAGGTCACGGCAATCTGTAATCCCTAATTGGGTCAGTAAACGGTCTAGATCACAGATCCGTGAACAATAGATGCTCTCCTATTTTAGCTTGTCTGAACACAAAGATCAAGGTCACGGCAATCTGTAATCCCTAATTGGGTCAGTAAACGGTCTAGATCACAGATCCGTGAACAATAGATGCTCTCCTATTTTAGCTTGTCTGAACACAAAGATCAAGGTCACGGGAATCTGTAATCCCTAATTGGGTCAGTAAATGGTCTAGATCACAGATCCGTGAACAATAGATGCTCTCCTATTTTAGCTTGTCTGAACACAAAGATCAAGGTCACGGGAATCTGTAATCCCTAATTGGGTCAGTAAACGGTCTAGATCACAGATCCGTGAACAATAGATGCTCTCCTATTTTAGCTTGTCTGAACACAAAGATCAAGGTCACGGGAATCTGTAATCCCTAATTGGGTCAGTAAACGGTCTAGATCACAGATCCGTGAACAATAGATGCTCTCCTATTTTAGCTTGTCTGAACACAAGACCGAGGTCACGCCAATCTGTAATCCCTAATGAAATTGGGTCAGTAAACGATCACAGATCCCGATCAATAACTTTTTAGCCGTGAACAGAATTCACTCATAGTAGTAGTATGCATCAGTTGCAAGAACATGCTGGCGTCCGTGGTCCAGTGGTAGAGCGTCGGATTTGGAATCGAACGGTCCCGGGTTCGATACTCGGCCAGGCCACATATGTAGTGCCATTGAGCAAGGTACCTCACACACATTGCTTAGTACTGGTTAATCGCTTAGGTCGGCTAAGCCTGCCCAGGAAAAACATGTCTAAGTCCCCGCGAGGGGTTTGACATTAAAGGAACATACATACATACATACATACATACATACATACATACATACATACATACATACATACATACATACATACATACATACATACATACATACATACATACATACATACATACATACATACATACATACATACATACATACATACATACATACATACATACATACATACACATACATACATACATACATACATACATACATACATACATACATACATACATACATACATACATACATACATACATACATACATACATACATACATACATACATACATACATGCATGCATCATTTGCAGTTGGCATTCCCTTTTTGGGATCAGTGTGTCAACCGTCAAGGTCAAAGGGATCAATGCATTTCAAAACTGTTACTGATCTGTGTATCCTGTGATGCAGTCGCCTTACATTCTTCAACTTTGCAGACACATTTGTATTCGTCGGTACATACATGTACCACAGTCCGTATTATCAAAGGTCTTGGTTGCATTGACTCTCAAATAACTATGGGTAGTGAAGATATAATTATAGTCTCTAATCTTAAAAAGTAATGTTGAACAAGGTCACGAGTTGACCCCTGTTGAGTTTGGCATCGGTGGGTGAAAGGTCAAGGTCACAATGATGAATGCCTGTGATGGGTATCTATAAGATCAAATGTGATAGCTTGTCCTGAAACCTCCAAGCAATAATTTTTGAAATTATTTGTTCAAATTAGGTCACGGTCAAATTTATGAAAACAAATTGTTAATTTATGAAACGGGTTGATAAAATGGACACCAGACCATGTATAAACTACATGTTTGGAAAGTGCAAGTTAAAGAAATTTTCAGTTTCTGAGTGCTTCTTTTCTAAAACGTAATTATGGATACCGTTAAATTTTAATTAAATTTTAAAAATAACTTGTACTTTTAGCACTCGGACAGAAAGCCACTTTGAGGGGATAATCTGGTGGTAAATTACTTGTCTTATAGAACTTATCTTTTGTGCCTTTGATGCAGAATTGCTCCATAAAACAGTAAATATAATTAGTTTCTGCCCCCCCCTCACCATTGAGAATGACTATGTATAACTGTAATGACTGTTGTGTATTATGTAGGAACACATGTGATGGAGGGTAGTGGTAAAATGCTCACAACAGCCGTAGGGATCAATTCTCAGACCGGTATAATATTTGCACTACTTGGTGCCTCAGTAGACGACAAGGAAAAGAACATGCCAGAAAACAAGGAAGAAAACAATGCTCAGGGTCAGAATGCAGGTACTATTAAAACACGTGTATATATGTACTGTATAAACACGCATATATATACAGGGTTCATTCTAGGTCAGAATTTTTGGGAGAAGTGAGAAAGCGCGTGATCGCTTCCTTAAATAAATGGTGTTCTTTGATATACTTCTGCAAAACTTCGGTTAAAATGCACAGTACAACCATTAAATACAACATTTGAACAGAAGGAGTGCTTTATAATGGGCCAGTGTATCTTACTAGACAAAAGTTTTTTGTTTTTTTTAGGGGGAAGTGGGGCGGGCCCCCAGAGGGCGAAGTCCCTAGGGTGACAATTTTGCCCACATCGCCCTCTAGAATGATCCCTGTATATATGTA
The DNA here is from genome assembly GCA_014843695.1 of Archivesica marissinica. Classification (NCBI taxonomy): domain Eukaryota; kingdom Metazoa; phylum Mollusca; class Bivalvia; order Venerida; family Vesicomyidae; genus Archivesica; species Archivesica marissinica. Next base: position 58,557,130 of record CM026398.1, on the reverse strand, counting down.
CTGTATTAACACATGGCACACCCAAGTATATATTTCCTGGGTTTTCCTAGATTCCGTGCATCATGAACAATCGGTTTTATTAATCTTGTTTGTGCACATTCGAACACTTTTAACATATTTCCACTATTGCATCTAATTTTGTTAGGCATTCAGATTAGAATAGTTATTGCATGTGTTTCCTTAGAAAAGCATTTCCTTAATTTAATTTCTTTGTTTGGTGCATAAAAATTGTGGTGTTTTTATATATATATATATATATAATAGGGATAGCAACGAATATTCGCTCGAACGTCCGAATATCCGAATACTATTCCAGTATTCGAATATTTTCGGAAAAAATATTATATTGTCCTCAAAAATGCCACCTGCTCAGTCACACCTTTTGGAAATGCTTGAATCGCTCTGAGAATAAGAAAACTGCTAGGTGTAATCTATGCAAATTGGATTTAACATATTCGGGTACAATATCAATCTGAATAATCATTTGAAGAAGATGACGTTTACGTGTAAAACAGAAATTAAGTTTGGCAATATTTATAAGAGTTTGAGTGATTTTGAGAATTCTATCGAATATTCGAATACCGTCCCAACCGAATATTCGAATAGTATAATCGCTATTCGTTGCCATCCCTAATATATATATATATACACACACACAGACATGTAATCCACTTATATATATATATATATAGTTAATATTACCGTATTTACTCTAATAATATTTGAAGGTGTGTAAACCATTTATATTTATTATTTGAAGGTGCGTTACCATTTAGTTCACCATTCGACTATGTTTTCTTTATTTAACTCTACTGCTGTGTTTTTGCCCTGTTTCACAACTTGCAGCCTTGTCTAAATCGGCGTATGTAAGGTAAATACAATATTCTGAACATGTGCTTGTTCATTGTGCTGATTATGTCCAGGAAACAGTGCAATATTTGTTAGTTTATGATAGATCCAACATATTGCATTCATTAGATCAAAGACGGTATTATAAGTATACAAAGAGTGTGTTCGTAAGGTCAAAGATCGTGTAGTTGTAGGACAATTGTTATATGCTACAAGTAAACTTGGTACGATTATGTCGCTAGTGTGTTTATTATATCAAAGTTGGTACGATTATATCGCAGGTGTGTTCATTTTTTCTAACTCGGTATGATTATGTCGCAGGTGTGTTCATTATGTCAAAGTTGGTATGAAACTTGTTTTGAGGCCCTATGGAAGATTAGTTTGTAGCTAATTAGGTCACCCTCTATAAATAAATAAATCCATCTATCTTGTCTTCAACTCTTATCTAACAACCTACTAACCCGAAAATAGCTAGAAACTAATCGAGTAATTCCTATATGACAGGTGTGTTCATAAAGTGAAAGTCGGTATAATTAACTAGCAATGCCTCCACTAAACACACAGGTTAACGCAATCCTGTTTTTGTCACATTATGTGGGCGGCTATGGCATTTCTTTCTTCATTTTCCTAAATGATTGCATCCCATACACTGTAATTTGCGGCTATATGTGATTAAACAATGTGTCATTGATTGATACAACACTTACCATTTCTTCCTACCAGTAAACCTCTGTAATTTTCTTTCCTCATCAAAGACAATCATTTCTACATGATAGATAGTTTACTGGCTAACTGTTCCATTACAGTACCAGTGGAGGCATGACCCTTAATTCCCTTAAAAATATTTTGTCTGTTCCTTTTAATATACAGTCAAACCTGTGTTTAGTGATCACCTCTATTAAGCCGCCAACCTGTATTAAGCAGCCAGTTTCCAGATTCCCAATATGTTGTTTTATTATACATTTGACCTGTATTAAGCAATCACCTGTGTTAAGCAGCCACTTTGTGTGATTCCCTTGGCTGGCTGCTTAAGACAGGTTTGACTGTACCTCCTATCTCTATATCACTTGTCCGAGTCGTGTCTGTGTAAGAATTGATACAATACATTTTTCTACATCTCCCATGTATGCTATTTATTGCATAAAAGAAAATACAATTTCATATTTTATTAAGAATCAGATTCAATGTACGGTATTGACTTCCACTATCATGTGTCATTACATTTCAAACATAAAAACCAAAATTGTATAGTAGTAATTATCCGTTATCAATGTCCACACACACACACACACGCATGCACACGCACGCACACACGCACACACGCACGCACACACACACACACACACACGCATGCACACACTCGTAACCAACATTTCAGCAGGATGACCATGCAAGTATGGAATATAGATGTTTGTCAATCATGAACACCAACATCTCTTTAAGACCTGTGTCCATGACAGTTGCAGTTTTCTTCCATTCCTTTCTATAAGTAAGACTAATCTGTGTTAATTGAAGTGTTCTTCTTGTCATACTTTCATCCGTTTAATTGTGTTTTTCCATTTACCTCTTCGTAGGTCCTGTATCCGTGTCAGTTAGTGTTCTTACATTCTGCTCTCTTGGTAGGTCCTGGGTCCATGTCAATTGAAGTGTTCGTCCATTGCAATCTTGGTAGGTCCTGGGTCCATGTCAATTGAAGTGTTCGTCCATTGCAATCTTGGTAGGTCCTGGGTCCATGTCAATTGGAGTGTTCGTCCATTGCAATCTTGGTAGGTCCTGTATCAATGTCAATTGAAGTGTTCGTCCATTGCAATCTTGGTAGGTCCTGTATCAATGTCAATTGAAGTGTTCGTCCATTGCAATCTTGGTAGGTCCTGTATCAATGTCAATTGAAGTGTTCGTCCATTGCAATCTTGGTAGGTCCTGGGTCCATGGCAATTAGAGTGTTCTTCCATTATTTCATTGTTTATTCTTAGCATTGTGTTTAAGCAAACAGACTTACTTGGTTTGCTAATGTTACCACTATCTACTATCAGCCGTTCATGGGTTACAATTTAACAGGTATAGCCCTTGTTCAACCCTGGATGTATATTTTCAATGTTACCACTATCTACTATCAGCCCTTCATGGGTTACAATTTAACAGGTATAGCCCTTGTTCAACCCTGGATGCATATTTCCAATGTGACCGCTATCTCCTGTTAAGACATGTATGCATCCTTTCACAAATAGCCCCACTTCAGCCCTGGAATTACATATTTGCAATTGATAGCCAGCCCTTTCAGTCTAGAAATGAAAAACTTACAATTTTGTGATTCTACCTAGTCATCACAATAACAACTTATATATAAATGACAACTGTCTGTCTGAGGTTGGAGATGGCTCTGTAATTGTCGAGTTGCTTTTCGCCCGACTCTTCTACTGTGCTGCCAGAGATCGTTATTGATATTTGTAGATTTGTTTTATGGCACTGAGATATTTGGTTATTCCGTTGATTAGTTTGCATTGATGGATTAGCCGTGTAGAACGCAGCGTCCTCATCTATCACATGTGGGCAACTTCTCCAATTGTTGCTGACATATATTTCGCCATCCTTTATGATCGGTAATTACGGCGGTATAAGTTAGAATGAATTGAATAAGTTCTTCTGTCCTCTTGGTGTTTATGAAACAAGATTCGCTTCGAAAACTAAATTACACCAGACTCCTATCTACAGTTATTACTGACTATGTTTCCCTGTTGTGTTCTGTAGACTTTGTCATTGATTTAGGCCTCGATCACTCACCTACATTTGTCATACAGTAAAACTTCCTTTGGGAAGCATTTCCATACCGACTGAATTTCTTCTTCGCTCTTAGTTATTCTCATTATAATATCATTTTAATCTTTACGGTTTGTTATTCTGATAATAATTCTGTAGACAAACTTCTTTCTATGACGAATGGACTGGTTCAAACATAATGAGGAGAATCCCATTGTACAAATTGAATGGACAGATCCAAACACAAATAGAATAATCCCATTATACAAATTGAATGGACTGATCCAAACACAAATAAGGAGAATCCCATTATACAAATTGAATGGACAGATCCAAACACAAATAGAATAATCCCATTATACAAATTGAATGGACTGATCCAAACACAAATAAGGAGAATCCCATTATACAAATTGAATGGACTGATCCAAACACAAATAGAATAATCCCATTATACAAATTGAATGGACTGATCCAAACACAAATAGAATAATCCCATTATACAAATTGAATGGACTGATCCAAACACAAATAGAATAATCCCATTATACAAATTGAATGGACTGATCCAAACACAAATAGAATAATCCCATTATACAAATTGAATGGACTGACCCAAACACAAATAAGGATAATCCCATTATACAAATGAATGGACTGACCAAACACAAATAAGGAATCCCATTATACAAATTGAATGGACTGATCCAAACACAAATAGAATAATCCCATTATACAAACTGAATGGACTGATCCAAACACAAATAAGGAAATCCCATTATACAAATGAATGGACTGATCCAAACACAAATAGAATAATCCCATTATACAATTGAATGGACTGATCCAAACACAAATAGAATAATCCCATTATACAAACTGAATGGACTGATCCAAACACAAATAGAATAATCCCATTATACAAACTGAATGGACTGATCCAAACACAAATAAGGAGAATCCCATTATACAAACTGAATGGACTGATCCAAACACAAATAGAATAATCCCATTATACAAACTGAATGGACAGATCCAAACACAAATAGAATAATCCCATTATACAAACTGAATGGACTGATCCAAACACAAATAAGGAGAATCCCATTATACAAATTGAATGGACAGATCCAAACACAAATAGAATAATCCCATTATACAAACTGAATGGACTGATCCAAACACAAATAAGGAGAATCCCATTATACAAATTGAATGGACTGATCCAAACACAAATAGAATAATCCCATTATACAAACTGAATGGACTGATCCAAACACAAATAGAATAATCCCATTATACAAATTGAATGGACTGATCCAAACACAAATAGAATAATCCCATTATACAAACTGAATGGACTGATCCAAACACAAATAGAATAATCCCATTATACAAATTGAATGGACTGATCCAAACACAAATAGAATAATCCCATTATACAAACTGAATGGACTGATCCAAGCACAAATAAGGAGAATCCCATTATACAAATTGAATGGACAGATCCAAACACAAATAGAATAATCCCATTATACAAATGAATGGACTGACCCAAACACAAATAAGGATAATCCCATTATACAAACTGAATGGACTGATCCAAACACAAATAGAATAATCCCATTATACAAACTGAATGGACTGACCCAAACACAAATAAGGATAATCCCATTATACAAACTGAATGGACTGACCCAAACACAAATAAGATAATCCCATTATACAAACTGAATGGACTGATCCAAACACAAATAAGGATAATCCCATTATACAAACTGAATGGACTGATCCAAACACAAATAAGGAGAATCCCATTATACAAATTGAATGGACTGATCCAAACACAAATACGGAGAATCCCATTATACAAATTGAATGGACTGATCCAAACACAAATAAGGAGAATCCCATTATACAAACTGAATGGACTGATCCAAACACAAATAAGGAGAATCCCATTATACAAACTGAATGGACTGATCCAAACACAAATAGAATAATCCCATTATACAAACTGAATTGACTGATCCAAACACAAATAAGGAGAATCCCATTATACAAACTGAATGGACTGACCCAAACACAAATAAGGATAATCCCATTATACAAATTGAATGGACTGATCCAAACACAAATAAGGATAATCCCATTATACAAACTGAATGGACTGATCCAAACACAAATAAGGAGAATCCCATTATACAAACTGAATGGACTGATTCAAACACAAATAGAATAATCCCATTATACAAACTGAATGGACTGATCCAAACACAAATAAGTATAATCCCATTATACAAACTGAATGGACTGATCCAAACACAAATAGAATAATCCCATTATACAAATTGAATGGACAGATCCAAACACAAATAAGGAGAATCCCATTATACAAACTGAATGGACTGATCCAAACACAAATAAGTATAATCCCATTATACAAATTGAATGGACTGATCCAAACACAAATAGAATAATCCCTTTATATAAATTGAATGGACTGATCCAAACACAAATAGAATAATCCCATTATACAAATTGAATGGACTGATCCAAACACAAATAGAATAATCCCATTATACAAACTGAATGGACTGATCCAAACACAAATAGAATAATCCCATTATACAAATTGAATGGACTGATCCAAACACAAATAGAATAATCCCATTATACAAATTGAATGGACTGATCCAAACACAAATAGAATAATCCCATTATACAAACTGAATGGACTGATCCAAACACAAATAGAATAATCCCATTATACAAACTGAATGGACTGATCCAAACACAAATAGAATAATCCCATTATACAAACTGAATGGACTGATCCAAACACAAATAAGTATAATCCCATTATACAAATTGAATGGACTGATCCAAACACAAATAGAATAATCCCATTATACAAATTGAATGGACTGATCCAAACACAAATAGAATAATCCCATTATACAAATTGAATGGACTGATCCAAACACAAATAGAATAATCCCATTATACAAACTGAATGGACTGATCCAAACACAAATAGAATAATCCCATTATACAAACTGAATGGACTGATCCAAACACAAATAAGGAGAATCCCATTATACAAACTGAATGGACTGATCCAAACACAAATAGAATAATCCCATTATACAAATTGAATGGACTGATCCAAACACAAATAGAATAATCCCATTATACAAATTGAATGGACAGATCCAAACACAAATAGAATAATCCCATTATACAAACTGAATGGACTGATCCAAACACAAATAGAATAATCCCATTATACAAACTGAATGGACTGATCCAAACACAAATAAGGAGAATCCCATTATACAAATTGAATGGACAGATCCAAACACAAATAGAATAATCCCATTATACAAACTGAATGGACTGATCCAAACACAAATAGAATAATCCCATTATACAAATTGAATGGACTGATCCAAACACAAATAGAATAATCCCATTATACAAACTGAATGGACTGATCCAAGCACAAATAAGGAGAATCCCATTATACAAATTGAATGGACAGATCCAAACACAAATAGAATAATCCCATTATATAAATTGAATGGACTGATCCAAACACAAATAGAATAATCCCATTATACAAACTAAATGGACTGATCCAAACACAAATAAGGAGAATCCCATTATACAAATTGAATGGACAGATCCAAACACAAATAGAATAATCCCATTATTCAAATTGAATGGACTGATCCAAACACAAATAAGGAGAATCCCATTATACAAATTGAATGGACAGATCCAAACACAAATAGAATAATCCCGTTATACAAAACTAAATGGACAGATCCAAACACAAATAAGGAGAATCCCATTATACAAATTGAATGGACTGATCCAAACACAAATAGAATAATCCCATTATATAAATTGAATGGACTGACCCAAACACAAATAGAATAATCCCATTATATAAAGTGAATGGACTGATCCAAACACAAATAAGGAGAATCCCATTATACAAATTGAATGGACTGATCCAAACGCAAATAGAATAATCCCATTATATAAATTGAATGGACTGATCCAAACACAAATAGAATAATCCCATTATACAAATTGAATGGACTGATCCAAACACAAATAGAATAATCCCATTATACAAATTGAATGGACTGATCCAAACACAAATAGAATAATCCCATTATACAAACTGAATGGACTGATCCAAACACAAATAGAATAATCCCATTATACAAATTGAATGGACTGATCCAAACACAAATAGAATAATCCCATTATACAAACTGAATGGACTGATCCAAACACAAATAGGATAATCCCATTATACAAATTGAATGGACTGATCCAAACACAAATAGAATAATCCCATTATATAAATTGAATGGACTGATCCAAACACAAATAGAATAATCCCATTATACAAACTGAATGGACTGATCCAAACACAAATAAGGAGAATCCCATTATACAAATTGAATGGACTGATCCAAACACAAATAGAATAATCCCATTATACAAATTGAATGGACTGATCCAAACACAAATAAGGAGAATCCCATTATACAAATTGAATGGACAGATCCAAACACAAATAGAATAATCCCGTTATACAAACTAAATGGACAGATCCAAACACAAATAAGGAGAATCCCATTATACAAATTGAATGGACTGATCCAAACACAAATAGAATAATCCCATTATATAAATTGAATGGACTGATCCAAACACAAATAGAATAATCCCATTATATAAACTGAATGGACTGATCCAAACACAAATAAGGAGAATCCCATTATACAAATTGAATGGACTGATCCAAACACAAATAGAATAATCCCATTATACAAATTGAATGGACTGATCCAAACACAAATAGAATAATCCCATTATACAAATTGAATGGACTGATCCAAACACAAATAGAATAATCCCATTATATAAACTGAATGGACTGATCCAAACACAAATAGAATAATCCCATTATACAAACTGAATGGACTGATCCAAACACAAATAGAATAATCCCATTATACAAACTGAATGGACTGATCCAAACACAAATAAGGATAATCCCATTATACAAACTGAATGGACTGATCCAAACACAAATAGAATAATCCCATTATACAAATTGAATGGACTGATCCAAACACAAATAGAATAATCCCATTATACAAATTGAATGGACTGATCCAAACACAAATAGAATAATCCCATTATACAAACTGAATGGACTGATCCAAACACAAATAAGGAGAATCCCATTATACAAATTGAATGGACTGATCCAAACACAAATAGAATAATCCCATTATACAAACTGAATGGACTGATCCAAACACAAATAGAATAATCCCATTATACAAACTGAATGGACTGATCCAAACACAAATAAGGAGAATCCCATTATACAAACTGAATGGACAGATCCAAGCACAAATAGAATAATCCCATTATTCAAATTGAATGGACTGATCCAAACACAAATAGAATAATCCCATTATACAAATTGAATGGACTGATCCAAACACAAATAGAATAATCCCATTATTCAAATTGAATGGACTGATCCAAACACAAATAAGGAGAATCCCATTATACAAATTGAATGGACTGATCCAAACACAAATAGAATAATCCCATTATACAAACTGAATGGACTGATCCAAACACAAATAAGGATAATCCCATTATACAAATTGAATGGACAAATCCAAACACAAATAGAATAATCCAATTATTCAAATTGAATGGACAGATCCAAACACAAATAGAATAATCCCATTATACAAATTGAATGGACTGATCCAAACACAAATAAGGAGAATCCCATTATACAAACTGAATGGACTGATCCAAGCACAAATAAGGAGAATCCCATTATACAAATTGAATGGACTGATCCAAACACAAATAGAATAATCCCATTATACAAACTGAATGGACTGATCCAAACACAAATAAGGAGAATCCCATTATACAAATTGAATGGACTGATCCAAACACAAATAGAATAATCCCATTATACAAACTGAATGGACTGATCCAAACACAAATAAGGATAATCCCATTATACAAATTGAATGGACAGATCCAAACACAAATAGAATAATCCCATTATACAAATTGAATGGACAGATCCAAACACAAATAGAATAATCCCATTATACAAATTGAATGGACTGATCCAAACACAAATAAGGAGAATCCCATTATACAAACTGAATGGACTGATCCAAACACAAATAGAATAATCCCATTATACAAACTGAATGGACTGATCCAAACACAAATAGAATAATCCCATTATACAAACTGAATGGACTGATCCAAACACAAATAAGGAGAATCCCATTATACAAATTGAATGGACAGATCCAAACACAAATAAGGAGAATCCCATTATACAAATTGAATGGACAGATCCAAACACAAATAAGGAGAATCCCATTATACAAATTGAATGGACTGATCCAAACACAAATAGAATAATCCCATTATATAAATTGAATGGACTGATCCAAACACAAATAGAATAATCCCATTATACAAATTGAATGGACTGATCCAAACACAAATAGGAGAATCCCATTATACAAATTGAATGGACTGATCCAAACACAAATAGAATAATCCCATTATACAAACTGAATGGACTGATCCAAACACAAATAGAGAATCCCATTATCAAATGAATGACGATCCAAACACAAATAAGAAATCCCATTATACAATTGAATGGACGATCCAAACACAAATAGAATAATCCCATTATACAAACTGAATGGACTGATCCAAACACAAATAGAATAATCCCATTATACAAACTGAATGGACTGATCCAAACACAAATAAGGAGAATCCCATTATACAAACTGAATGGACTGACCCAAACACAAATAAGGAGAATCCCATTATACAAACTGAATGGACAGATCCAAACACAAATAAGGAGAATCCCATTATACAAACTGAATGGACTGACCCAAACACAAATAAGGAGAATCCCATTATACAAATGAATGGACTGATCCAAACACAAATAAGGAGAATCCCATTATACAAACTGAATGGACTGACCCAAACACAAATAAGGAGAATCCCATTATACAAACTGAATGGACAGATCCAAACACAAATAAGGAGAATCCCATTATACAAATTGAATGGACAGATCCAAACACAAATAAGGATAATCCCATTATACAAATTGAATGGACTGATCCAAACACAAATAGAATAATCCCATTATACAAACTGAATGGACTGATCCAAACACAAATAGAATAATCCCATTATACAAATTGAATGGACTGATCCAAACACAAATAGAATAATCCCATTATACAAATTGAATGGACTGATCCAAACACAAATAGAATAATCCCATTATACAAACTGAATGGACTGATCCAAGCACAAATAAGGAGAATCCCATTATACAAATTGAATGGACTGATCCAAACACAAATAAGTATAATCCCATTATACAAATTGAATGGACTGATCCAAACACAAATAGAATAATCCCATTATATAAATTGAATGGACTGATCCAAACACAAATAGAATAATCCCATTATACAAATTGAATGGACTGATCCAAACACAAATAAGGAAAATCCCATTATACAAATTGAATGGACTGATCCAAACACAAATAGAATAATCCCATTATACAAACTGAATGGACTGATCCAAGCACAAATAAGGAGAATCCCATTATACAAATTGAATGGACAGATCCAAACACAAATAGAATAATCCCATTATACAAACTGAATGGACTGATCCAAACACAAATAAGGAGAATCCCATTATACAAATTGAATGGACAGATCCAAACACAAATAGAATAATCCCATTATATAAACTGAATGGACAGATCCAAACACAAATAAGGAGAATCCCATTATACAAACTGAATGGACTGATCCAAACACAAATAGAATAATCCCATTATACAAACTGAATGGACTGATCCAAACACAAATAGAATAATCCCATTATACAAACTGAATGGACTGATCCAAACACAAATAGAATAATCCCATTATATAAATTGAATGGACTGATCCAAACACAAATAGAATAATCCCATTATATAAACTGAATGGACTGATCCAAACACAAATAGAATAATCCCATTATACAAAATGAATGGACTGATCCAAACACAAATAGAATAATCCCATTATACAAACTGAATGGACTGATCCAAACACAATAATGGGTCATCCCCCTTTAAAAAATACAGCAGAAGATTTCTGTTGCTGCTTTTAATTTTCTGTATGGCCTGTAAATAAATCTGTCTCTAAATTAACAAGTAATTAGCTTAGCTGTTGTAATGAAGCAGACACAACATTTAATTTGGTTCAAGAAAAAATTCATGACAGTTTCGACAGTCTTTTCAAACTGTCATTCAGTTTGTAGGAGTTGACTGTAAAATGCAATGGTAAAGCCCTAGATTTGGATACAGTATTGAAACTGGCTGTCATATATTACAGTGTATATTACAAACAAATACAATGGCATACATGTGAGTGGGGGGTGTTGTAGTGTCAGCCATGACAGATACCCGGGTTTGAATCTCGAACCGAGCAGTATGTGAGATTGTATGTTGATCGCCAGATCGGACAGGTAGGTTTTCTCCGGTTTCTTCGCACACGAAAGACCACAAATACGCTGTCATCCGCGCCAACAAGAGTGATTAATATAAGTTGTTACAGCTTGTTTCGCAATCGTTGTAAAATAAATAAAGTTTATTTATAACCATGACAGAATCCCAAATTTTACAAATTAATTCTTTTAATTTTTCCCTTGTTCTTCTATATTAATATTTTAAATGTCCCCGTTTGCAATGAGATTGTCCCACCTTGGACCCTACACATGATTCACTGTCTACAGGCGTGTGGTTCTTTTTCCAGTTTCTCTAGTGTAGTTTGTGTATGTATCATGTTTAGCAGCTACTTCGTGGGACATATCAACTGTATTATGTTTATTTTCTTCTTTTTTTCTGTCATTCCAACTAACCAAGGTGTAACAATAGTCTCTTATAAAGGTAATTATAGGACGTGTATGTGTAAAGTGCATTTTGTTATTCACCTGTAAACCAGAGAAACAAGCCAACAACATATGTGTCGATTTCGGACCAATAAATGTCTATGACTAACAATCTGAAGTTCTGGGAGAGGAAAGAAGTTGTAGGGAGTTGGAAATGGGGAAATAATGTTGATTTATGTTTATCAATAGGGGAGGGAGGGGCAGGGGTGTATCTGAAAGTATGTAACTCCTACAAACCTTACCTGCCCCTTGAATTCCTCACCATGGAGAGATATCAAATAAGCGTTTAGCTTTCATTTCAATCCACTTGTATTTATTGTGTACATAATTAATTGTAGTAAATTGTGTTATATAATGCGGAATACATTGTTTAAACCAAGTCCTCATAGACAGACCAGACCCCCTTGCCACTTTCTACAAACTATCATATCTTGTGACAATGTATCGTAAATATGATAATAACATGAGGTGCCATTTGCTTCAACCTACTGGGCAAATGCTGTATGAGGCCCAGTCCATCAGACTGAAATATGGCTGGACAGTTATGGTTTTCCCTGGGCAAGTGCTGTTTGAGACCCAGTCCATCAGACTGAAATATGGCTGGACAGTTATGGTTTTCCCTGGGCAAGTGCTGTTTGAGACCCAGTCCATCAGACTGAAATATGGCTTGACAGTTATGGTTTTCCCCGGGCAAATGCTGTATGAGGCCCAGTCCATCAGACTGAAATATGGCTTGACAGTTATGGTTTTCCCCGGGCAACTGCAGTTTAATTATCTGAGAACTTGATTATATGCATTGGTTGCCACCCTTAAACCCAATTTCATCACTCGAGCGCTTTAAGCTGAGCTCTCTGATTGCTCTAAACCATAAAACTGATCATCAATCGCTCATAAATGTCCTGATCATTATGATGTCTCAACCCATAACCTGCCAATCACGACTAAAGTCGCGTTTGTAAACAGCATAGCGCGAGAGAAGACGGCACAAAACGGTGCTGTCTGATCGTGTTCTAGCTGTTTTGCTATTCAGATAGTGGAGCTAAAGCACTTGTCTGAATAGCAAACAACATAGATCCTGATCAGACGCGGCATTACGCCGTGGCTGATCTGGATCTATATTATTTGCACATTCCGTCCAATTTGTTTGTTCAAATAATGACACAAACCTCAGAGAATTGTTAAGAAAGAATTCTGATAAGAAACATTGCCATTGACATTAAATTGACTATATGTACATTACAAAATGTGTTTGTATAATTGTACATTAGACGGTTAATGAGAAAATTGTGTAGGTTAAATATACGACCTGTATTGTGATATCAAGACAAGTTCAAGGTCAAATGGGTAACGGATCAGCATGTTTTTCATGTGTCTTTAACTCTTTCAGCGCCAAATAAATTAAGAGTATGTGCAAACAACATAGATCCAGATCAGCCGCGGCATAACGCCGCGTCTGATCAGGATCTATGTTGTTTGCTATTCGGACAGGTGCTTCAGCTCCACTGTCTGAAGAGCAATCAGCATATAGCCTAATCAGATGGCACGTTCTGTTCTGTCTGATCAGGTTCTCTGCATTTTGCAGTCGTTTTTCTGCGACATTGGCGGTGAAATAATCAATGAATGTGATTTATATTAACATGTCATCAAAGCTTATGATCAGAAAACTAAAAAACGGGATGATGCCGTAGGTAAAAGATAGGATTTAAACTTATACCTGCACTGCGATATATGTCCTTGCACACTCTGTTATCAACTGTGTTGTTGCCACATGACGTGGCAAGTTGTATGTAATGGTTGCCGATAGTAGTACCACCATACCTTCCACTTTAGTAGTACCACCATACCTTCCACTTTGACACAATCAGTCTTTGCTCCTTCCAGTATTTCCTCTTCTGTTGCCATGTTATTAAGATGTTCTTATGCAGGTCCTGCAGGGAGGGTTGGGGGTGCATTCTAAATCCTGCACTTATACACTATCGGGTCCTGCATTCTAAATCTTGCTCATATACAGTATCGGGTCCTACAGGGTATGCATTCTAAATCTTGCTCATATACAGTATCGGGTCCTACAGGGTGTGTATTCTAAATCTTGCTCATATACAGTATTGGGTCCTACAGGGTGTGCATTCTAAATCTTACTCATATACAGTATCGGGTCCTACAGGGTGTGCATTCTAAATCTTGCTCATATACAGTATCGGGTCCTACAGGGTGTGCATTCTAAATCTTGCTCATGTACAGTATCGGGTCCTACAGGGTGTGTATTCTAAATCTTGCTCATATACAGTATCGGGTCCTACAGGGTGTGTATTCTAAATCTTGCTCATATACAGTATCGGGTCCTACAGGGTGTGCATTCTAAATCTTGCTCATATACAGTATCGGGTCCTACAGGGTGTGCATTCTAAATCTTGCTCATATACAGTATCAGGTCCTACAGGGTGTGCATTCTAAATCTTGCTCATATACAGTATCGGGTCCTACAGGGTGTGCATTCTAAATCTTGCTCATGTACAGTATCGGGTCCTACAGGGTGTGTATTCTAAATCTTGCTCATATTCAGTATCGGGTCCTACAGGGTGTGTATTCTAAATCTTGCTCATATACAGTATCGGGTCCTACAGGGTGTGCATTCTAAATCTTGCTCATATACAGTATCGGGTCCTACAGGGTGTGCATTCTAAATCTTGCTCATATACAGTATCGGGTCCTACAGGGTGTGCATTCTAAATCTTGCTCATATACAGTATCGGGTCCTACAGGGTGTGCATTCTAAATCTTGCTCATGTACAGTATCGGGTCCTACAGGGTGTGCATTCTAAATCTTGCTCATATACAGTATCGGGTCCTACAGGGTGTGCATTCTAAATCTTGCTCATATACAGTATCGGGTCCTACAGGGTGTGCATTCTAAATCTTGCTCATGTACAGTATCGGGTCCTACAGGGTGTGTATTCTAAATCTTGCTCATATACAGTATCGGGTCCTACATGGTGTGCATTCTAAATCTTGCTCATATACAGTATCGGGTCCTACAGGGTGTGCATTCTAAATCTTGCTCATATACAGTATCGGGTCCTACAGGGTGTGCATTCTAAATCTTGCTCATATACAGTATCGGGTCCTACAGGGTGTGCATTCTAAATCTTGCTCATGTACAGTATCGGGTCCTACAGGGTGTTATTCTAAATCTTGTCATATACAGTATCGGGTCCTACAGGGTGGATTCTAAATCTTGTCATATACAGTATCGGGTCCTACAGGGTGTGCATTCTAAATCTTGCTCATATACAGTATCGGGTCCTACAGGGTGTGCATTCTAAATCTTGCTCATATACAGTATCGGGTCCTACAGGGTGTGCATTCTAAATCTTGCTCATATACAGTATCGGGTCCTACAGGGTGTGCATTCTAAATCTTGCTCATATACAGTATCGGGTCCTACAGGGTGTGCATTCTAAATCTTGCTCATATACAGTATCGGGTCCTACAGGGTGTGCATTCTAAATCTTGCTCATGTACAGTATCGGGTCCTACAGGGTGTGTATTCTAAATCTTGCTCATATACAGTATCGGGTCCTACAGGGTGTGTATTCTAAATCTTGCTCATATACAGTATCGGGTCCTACAGGGTGTGTATTCTAAATCTTGCTCATGTACAGTATCGGGTCCTACATGGTGTGCATTCTAAATCTTGCTCATATACAGTATCGGGTCCTACATGGTGTGCATTCTAAATCTTGCTCATATACAGTATCGGGTCCTACAGGGTGTGCATTCTAAATCTTGCTCATATACAGTATCGGGTCCTACAGGGTGTGCATTCTAAATCTTGCTCATATACAGAATCGGGTCCTACGGGGGTGCATTAAGCACCCAAAAAAAATGCACCCTAAAATCAACGTGAATCATGAAATCAATACACGAACAAACCCATGCAAGAATTGAAGTGAACCGCTTTAACGAAACTTATAAGTTACACAGATGTAAAGTTTAGATGTTGGCTCGTTTCACTAGTACTATTTCGTATGTGTTAAAGAGTTTTATATGTGTATGTTGTATTGTAACGTGTAGAGATCTATCAGTCTTTGCTGCGGCTGGCCGGCTGTTCACTCTAGTTTCATCTCACGATCATCATGGCTGTAGTGTTGGCAGTGTTATAATTGTATGATAAAAAATATGTATGTACAAATACATTATATATTTAAACATTGTATGCCGATGCTTTTATACGAAGCCAGTCCTACAGCTCTTTAAGTCCTACCACCATTATCAATTAAATGATGGCTTAATCTAAATTTGGGTTAAGTTTGAAATGTACCCACAGTTGTATGTCTGTCACCTAGCGTGTTTGCAAGCTCTTTCGTCGGTCAGTATTACATGTACATGTATACTGGAGGCACGAAATCACTGCTACGTAATTCAGGCTGACTCAGTTTTGGCATATGATCAGTCTCGATCTGAAATTGTGGATAGCGCAGTGGATGCGCGTTCGCTTCGGAGTTCGAGCCCCGCTGGAGCCGTTACGATTGTGCCCTTAGGCAAGGCATTTAAATTCCACATGCCTCTTCTCTCTCCTTCATGGCGATGGATTCTATCATGAATGAGGTCTCGAGAGTGATTAATATAAGTTGAAAGAACTTGTTTCGCAATCGAGCTAAAATAAATTTGTATAAACTAAATTGTGGAATATTTTGACGGTATTATGGGGATATGATCCGCACTATGTCACCAGAGACTTCGGTGCTTGTGAAATCTAATTGTTGTGTAAAGTACTAGCTGCAAGCATTGCAACTCCCACAGTTTGTAAAATACTGACTCTTATGCTACTAAAATAGAGTCATTCCTCTTGCATTTTAACATCCCCAACTGCCGAGGGAATTTTGTCCATAATTGTAATTGCTTTGTCACCGCGTAAGGAATTCCAAATGTCTCCATGTTTGTATTGAATTACCAATCTTGTTGATTTCCACGGAAATGTGAATTCTACACATCACAATATCAGGAATTTGTTTCTGACGTATATTGTACTCAGAATAAATGCTGCAATCTAATCTATATATAGTAACACTTCCATTTTTCAGTATTTATTTGACATTTATTAAAATATACATATTGTTTAACGTAGCTTAAAATCTCTGTCCAAGTGCTTTAAGTTGCTTATTTTGTAGCTTGCATACTTGAAAAAAAGTAAATTCAATTTTTCTAATGGAATGTTATTTCTTTCTAAATTCTAGGGAATGTTGCATTGGTGTGGTATCGTCACAGGCTATTTTCCCCTAATTAAATCACAATGTTCCAGGGATGGGGGGGGGTGATTTTAGATTCAAAGAATGAGAAGGGCTATTGTACACCTCCTGGCTTCGATGTTGACATCAGCGTTGACATTATCATTGCCAATGTGATTGTTAATGCTGTATTGTATGCAAGGTTATCTCCATGAATCGACTCGCTTTGTAGCATTTGACAGTCTGTTCGATATCACAAAGAGTGTTGTTGTTGTTGTGTCAGTCGAGTTTCAAAACAGGCTTATATGATTTAACAAGAATTATGCCCCCATATATATATACGTACAA
Source organism: Archivesica marissinica (assembly GCA_014843695.1). Classification (NCBI taxonomy): domain Eukaryota; kingdom Metazoa; phylum Mollusca; class Bivalvia; order Venerida; family Vesicomyidae; genus Archivesica; species Archivesica marissinica. Next base: position 58,538,876 of record CM026398.1, on the reverse strand, counting down.
AAACAGTCCATCGCCGTGGTCGAGTGGTTAGGAATGACCACATTTACGCTTTCATCCGCGCCAAACGAGAGTGATTAATATAAGTTGTTTGAACTTGCTTCGCAATCGTTGTAAAATAAATAAAGTCTAAACAATAGTTTAGGAAAGAGGTAACCATATAAGCAAGTTGCTTTCTCCTCAATCCTACATGTATGTACATAGGAAAGAGGTAACCATATAAGCAAGTTGCTTTCTCCTCAATCCTACATGTATGTACGTAGGAAAGAGGTAACCATATAAGCAAGTTGCTGTCTCCTCAATCCTACATGTATTTTCTTATTGTGATCATTATATTATGTATATTCATTGAAATAAATTATTGTTTAAACTAAAATTTAAACAATAGTTAATTGGCACACAAATAGCAAATTATCATTAACGCGCAATATAATGTCCTAGTACACCTGATTAGTGGCAGGATAGTTGGTTAGCACTGTGGATCGTTGGGAAGTTGGTGCTGGGAGGGGGATACCCAAATAATTCCATAGCTACAGTCTCATATAAGGCAATACACCAGGGTCTGAATGTCAGTAGAATAAGTCTTCAGGTGCGAAAGGTCCGGAGTTTGAGCCCCACTGGAGCCGTTACGATTGTGCCCTTAGGCAAGGCATTTAAATTCCACGTTGCCTCTTCTCTCTCCCTCGTGGCGATGGATTCCATCAGGAATGAGGTCTCGAGAGTGATTTATATAAGTTGAAAGAACTTGTTTCGCAATCGAGCTAAAATAAATTTGTATAAACTAGTAGAATAAGTGAAGCATCATTTATCGGCCGCCGTGATAACGTAGTCGTTCGCAATGGCTACACACAGGATGTTATGGGGTGGGAGGGGTTATAGCCTACTGCTGTGTCAGTACCGTGAAACAAGAAACAATTTTCACACTCTACCGTTGTAATGTAATCGTTTTGTCTTGAAACTCACACGGTTTACTGTAAATATGTGGCAAAGTACACTGCCAGAAAAGTATAAATATATGAATAAGATGAAAAGATGAAAAGAACATTTACAAAAAGAAGCAACTTCAAAGACTTTGGATTTTACCTTGTGTTTAGATTTATTTTACTCCATTTACTGAATGTCCTCCCCCCCACTTTACTCACCTCGGATGCACGAACTAGAAACCATTTTCATTGTTGTTGTTTTGAAACGTGTTTTTCATCACCCTTCTCTATTCTGTCCTACTAACATGTGTTTGGCATGCTCTGCTGTCACGATGTCACTCCTACTACAAAAGCGTAAATGAACGTTATCATTATCTGCATTTACAGCTAGACCATGTTCAGTGTCTGGGTAATCACACTCATCCAAACTGTTCATGTGTTCGTAAAAACTCTTAGTCGGTTCTGTATTAGATGAGAAAATATTAAAATTGGTGCAAAAACCGTACAATTCATTTCGGACTCTCATTAAGTTGACACCCTCTGCAAGGTGACACCCTACTTCCCCCTACATACAGTCAAGTTAGATCCTTGACAGAAAGTCCCATGTTTTGAAATGAGTTTAATGTGCTTCATTGACATAAAGCGTTTCACAGCACGTCTTTCACTTTTTACTGGAACATTGGATGTATATTTAAAGTGTAGCGTAGGGGGCCGAATGGTGCTAGCTTGTTTAAATTGCATCAGGCAGTCTGAAGGGGTCGGGTGTTCTGGAATGGAGTAAAAAATTTGCGGGAAATCTCGGTATATTGCACAGAATATTAAAGTATAGACAATTTAACATAGAACCTCGCTTGGCTTGCAGGCTACAAGGCACCAGGACCTACACAACCATGTGAGTTAATCCCCTTTATTTTCAACCTATTTACCATTATTATTATTGTTTGTGTTTATAGTTTCATTACTAGTTTTATGATGTTAATGTCACAAGATAAAGGATAATCTGTATGAGTATCTGAAGGATTTGCCAATCCAGTCATGGACAGCATGCAAGTTAAGAATCAAGGATACAAGACAAAGTAAGGAATCATGATGCAAGACAACTAAGCAAACATGACACAAGACAGACCAAGCAATATTGACACAAGACAAACCAAGCAATATTGACACAAGACAGACCAAGCAAACATGATACAAGACAGACCAAGCAAACATGATACAAGACAAACCAAGCAAACATGATACAAGACAAACCAAGCAATATTTACACAAGACAAACCAAGCAATATTGACACAAGACAGACCAAGCAAACATGATACAAGACAGACCAAGCAAACATGATACTAAACAGACCAAGCAAACATGATACTAGACAGACCAAGCAATATTGATACAAGACCAACCAAGCAATATTGACACAAGACAGACCAAGCAAACATGATACTAAACAGACCAAGCAAACATGATACTAGACAGACCAAGCAAACATGATACAAGACAGACCAAGCAAACATGATACTAAACAGACCAAGCAAACATGATACAAGACAGACCAAGCAAACATGATACAAGACAGACCAAGCAAACATGATACTAGACGGACCAAGCAAACATGATACTAAACAGACCAAGCAAACATGATACTAGACAGACCAAGCAAACATGATACAAGACAGACCAAGCAAACATGATACAAGACAGACCAAGCAAACATGATACTAGACGGACCAAGCAAACATGATACAAGACAGATCAAGCAATATTGATACTAGACAGACCAAGCAAACATGATACAAGACAGACCAAGCAAACATGATACTAAACAGACCAAGCAAACATGATACTAGACAGACCAAGCAAACATGATACAAGACAGACCAAGCAAACATGATACAAGACAGACCAAGCAAACATGATACTAGACGGACCAAGCAAACATGATACAAGACAGATCAAGCAATATTGATACTAGACAGACCAAGCAAACATGATACAAGACAGACCAAGCAAACATGATACTAAACAGACCAAGCAAACATGATACTAGACAGACCAAGCAAACATGATACAAGACAGACCAAGCAAACATGATACAAGACAGACCAAGCAAACATGATACTAGACGGACCAAGCAAACATGATACTAGACAGACCAAGCAAACATGATACAAGACAGATCAAGCAATATTGATACTAGACAGACCAAGCAAACATGATACTAGACAGACCAAGCAAACATGATACAAGACAAACTACGTAATCGGGAACAGTCTACAATAGTAACTTTAGCCAATCAGGACTTATTCATTCATTGACTCTACATATATATATCAATTAGCCAATCGGGAATATTAGTTAGACATTATAGTCAATCTGACACCAGGCAAACTAAATAAACCCTGAAACATGGCTGATTAAAACAACGAAAATAATATTGGAACAAATTAATAAAACGTTGGGAGAATCTTTCGAAAAAGAAAAAATGAATAGACTGTGAGGCTGCCTGCAAATGTTTTGAATCTTTCTAAAGTTTGCCTATGCTTGAAACATAAACTTGAACGAATACATATTCATAGAGGTAAAAGAGGAGAGCTGGATGATGCTTGCTGTGGGAATCATTGTGCATGTATATGTACATAGCATGCCTGTGTAGCACCCATGTTGTGTATGCGCATTATCGTGCATGTTGCCTTTCATAGATTGAATGTATTTTATTATGACATATACTTGTACTAACAGCTTCATTTTCAGAATGTAATAATAGAGTAAGTATGGTAACTCTTCAATTACGTGAATATCACAATTATTTTAGTGTCACGACTGTGAAGGTCACAGGTTCAGGCCGGGTCAGACATTACAATCTTGAGCGCAAGTGATACGATTGGTGGAGTCTGAGATTTGCTCTTGGCTAAGCCAATGAGTAGTCTAGCATTTGTGTCTGAGAGTGGAGAAAAGTTTGATAACCTCCTGACCACCAGGTCCTGTGACCTATCAATGGTACTTATATATTGAAAAATATGTGCCAAACACCATTGTCTGAGGATGTTCCTGGATTATCGTCAAAAAGTTGGCCATGTTTGTAATGATGGACGTTGTACAGAAAACTTTGGACCATTCCACTCTGTGTAATGTTTCTGGACTGTTGGCAAAAAGTTGGAAGTGGTGATAGCGCAGTGGTAGCGCATTTGCTTCAGGTGCGAAAGGCCATGAGTTCTAGCCCCGCTGGAGCTGATACGATTGTGAGCTTAGGCAAGGCATTTATATTCCAATTTGCCTCTTCTGTCTCTCCCTCGTTGCGATGGATTCCATCAGGAACGAGTTCTCGAGAGTGATTAATATAAGTTTTAAGAATTTGTTTCACAATCGAGCTAAAACATAAATTTGTATAATAAGTTGGCCAACTTTCTTACAACATTCTAACATAAAACCTGGTAGCAAACTACTATATGTAGTTCATGGACTGTTGACAAGAAGTAGACCACATTTCTGACAAGGGTCCTTGTACATAAAACCTGGTAGCAAACTACTATATGTAATGTTCATGAACTGTTGATAAGATGTTGGCCACATTTCTGACAAGGGTCCTTTACATAAAACCTGGTAGCAAACCACTATATGTAATGTTCATGAACTGTTGATAAGACGTTGGCCATATTTCTGACCAGGGTCCTTGTACATAAAACCTGGTAGCAAACCACTAAGCATAATGTCCAGGGAATGTTTGTTGTGGTCATGTTCCTGACGAGAGCACTGAGAAAGTGAAATAAAATACATGCGTTTATTGTACATGTACACACTTCTATTACTGGCTAATTGTTACTAACACTGCATATAATATGATGGACGTGTTTTTAGGAGCTTATATTATCGAAAACAACCATAGCAACAATACGCACACAACGTTGGCAGTTTCTTACGGAGGTTGGTGCACCCAAGTACTGGTTAACCGCTGGAGCCTGCCCAGGAAAGGTGTTGTTAGGTAAACTGCCCGCTGGCGATATAGCCCAAAATGGTGCTGATGCAGGCGTAAAACCCGAAATATAACATAAAAATATAACATAACAAAAAACATTTGTTCATAATATTATAGTCATTAATGGTGAAAAAGTGACCTATCTTCATTGTATCAACGTCTCACTGTTGAAGACATATATGTTATTGCTGGTTGCATTGGGTTGTGCAAAGACTAGGTTACCTGATAGCATGCAGCCATGCCATTCTCACAGAGCCATGCCATTCTCACAGGACACAGTTAGTGTTCTCATGCAAGAAGATAATTAACATTTTTCTCTTGTTGCTAGCTTTTAATTCAGTAGAGATTGTGTAGTAATGGTTTGCATTATGTATGAGATCGCTGCGGTCTGGTTGAGTTTTTTAAAGTCTCGTCATAGCGTTGGTCTTACCAAAACCTCTTTGAACATGTTCAAAACTGCACACTGCATTATAAATAATTCTGTGATAAATGTGCACATGGCGTATAACTGGTATGAAACAGAAATAATTGTATAGGATTTCGATACTGCGTACACAACTGCTCTGCTTGAGAGGTTATTGCTGTCTATGAATAATATTGCTTGGTTACAGACGTGTGAGGTAGCCGTAATGACACCCAAAATGATGGTTACACTTAACCGTCCCTTTTTTAGATTTGTTATTGTTATCAGGCGGCACAGAATGTGTAGTCCCATCAGGCTTTATACTGTTTGCTATTTTGATAGTGGGGTCAAGGTATTTGGCTGAATAGCAAACAACATAGATCCTGATCAGACGCGGCATTAGCATTTGAAATTTTCTTCTAAAACACTTCTCTCCAGATACTGCATGCATAATTTTGGTAATTGGGTAATTTTTATTAGAATTTTATATATCTGCAAATAGCTATAGTTGCTTAATGGAATCGGGGTCTAGACCTAACTGTTTAATGGAATCGGTCAAGACCTAGCTGTTTAATGGAATCAGTCAAGACCTAGCTGTTTAATGGAATCAGTCAAGACCTAACTGTTTAATGGAATCAGTCAAGACCTAACTGTTTAATGGAAACGGTCAAGACCTAACTGTTTAATGGAATCTGTCAAGACCTAACTGTTTAATGGAATCAGTCAAGACCTAACTGTTTAATGGAAACAGTCTAGACCTAACTGTTTAATGGAATCGGTCAAGACCTAGCTGTTTAACCCATTCAACACCAAGTAACTCACATGGACTGGTCCAGAGGTCTGTGGTGTTGAAAGGGTTAATGGAATCAGTCAAGACCTAACTGTTTAATGGAATCTGTCAAGACCTAACTGTTTAATGGAATCAGTCAAGACCTAACTGTTTAATGGAAACGGTCTAGACCTAACTATTTAATGGAATCGGTCTATATAATTGTAATGTTTTAATGACGTTTTTGTTTAAGTTGTCAGTACGATGTTATAAGTTGGTAAGGGAAACCAGTAATTAATATAGTGTTTGTTTTTCGTCTTATATTCAGATTGCTGCGGATAACTTTATTATTGCAGCTAAAATATATAAAGATTCATTAATATCAATGTGTTCTTATTTGTTAGTGCTTAGCGATCCAGGCAGAGTGGGTATGTGTCTTGGTACTTGTATAGCATGTTTTGCTGTCTCTTGCTGTGACCTCTAATCGTTATTTTGACAATGCACAAATTGTTGTCCCCCTTTTCATTTTCCCACCATTTACAGATTATTTGCATACCGGTACATTGATTGATTTAATAAATGGTATTGTTCTATGAGTAAAGAGTTTATGATGGCATGACTGTCATTCTCGTTGTTAAAATCAAAATCAATGCAACGTTTTACATACATATTTAGTAAGTTTTTGAACAGTGCAAATGGTGTGAAATGTTAGAAGGGAGACAACTTTTAAATTTCTTTTTTCTATCATATAATTCACCTACTGCTCTCTCGCTCTCTTACGGTGTATGTTCACATGTATTTGATGCATTGTCCTCAAACATTGTACTCAATGATCTACTATTAGATTGGCAGCTAGGATTTATTATTTTCTATTGGTATCTTCTGTTGCATTTAGTTCTGTTTTCAGCTCCCAACTTTTCAAAAGATTTACTTTACCCATTTAGTCATTAAACATCTGTGAATCTCGCGCTAATTTTTTTATGAATTAACTGCAACTGTGAAAATAAATTGTTAAAATGAAATAAGAAATTGTTGATTGAAGTTTTTAGAGTTAAAAAATAAGATCCCATTAGTAAAAAGTTTGTGTAAAATGTAATGAGAAACTGAAGATATTTTCAGGAAGTATTTTGTAGTATTAGAGGTGTAATGCTTATGTATAATTATGCTTGTAACAATTTTTGTTATTCCCTTCTCTATATGTACGCCTTTCTTTCTTTTTACCTAGAAATAGGTCTTTAACTGTATGAAAATGATTTATTTCTGCTGTTATTTCATTCATGCAAAGTTTAGCTGTGTTAAAAGATATTATACGGTGTAAGATTTCATTAATGTCTATGTAATTCTGGGCTTACGAAATAGAGAGAGGTTTAAGGTATGCAAGGGAGAGGTTTAAGGTGTGCAAGGGAGAGGTTTACGGTGTGCAAGGGAGAACTGTAAGGTATGCAAGGTAGAAGTGTAAGGTATGCAAGGGAGAAATGTAAGATATGCAAGGGAGAAGTGTAAGGTATATAAGGGAGAGGTGTAAGGTATACATGGGAGAAGTGTAAGGTATGCAAGGGATATGTTTAAGGGATAAGTGTAAGGTATGCAAGGGAGAAGTTTAAGGTATATAAGGGAGAGGTGTAAGGTATACATGGGAGAAGTGTAAGGTATGCAAGGGATAAGTGTAAGGTATGCAAGGGAGAAGTTTAAGGTATACAAGGGAGATGTTTTTAAGGTATACAAGGGAGAGGTTTTTTAAGGTATACATGGGAGAAGTTTAAGGTATACAAGGGAGAAGTTTTTTAAGGTATACATGGGAGAAGTTTTTTAAGGTATACAAGGGAGAAGTTTATTGACTCAGCTAATGATCCTCTATAGATTCCATATGGAAAATAACCATCTCCCTGAGCTCAACATGGGAGATGGGAGACTGGTATTTACGTAGTAATGATTGTCCATTGAAAACATCGGGGGAAATAACCAGAAAATATATACACATATTTATTCAGCTACATATTTTTACAATCCTTGCATGAATGAAATAAAGCACTGTATTATAGTGATTATCCTTGTTGTCATATGTGTTTTTAAAAAAGCACTATAATATAGTGATCAATGTCATTTTATATGTACACGATAGAGCACTATAATACAGTGATCATGGTTGCTGTTATATCACCAGTATTATTTTATATGTACGGGATATAACACTATAATATAATAGTGAACACTGGTGCTATTTTCACATGCTTAACATAGAGCACTATAATACAGTGATCACTGGTGTTATTTTATATGTACACGATAGAGCACTATAATATAGTGATCAATGTCATTTTATATGTACACGATAGAGCACTATAATACAGTGATCACTGTTGTTATTTTATATGTACACGATAGAGCACTATAATACAGTGATCACTGTTGTTATTTTATATGTATGTGATAGAGCACTATAATACAGTGATCACTGGTGTTATTTTATATGTACACGATAGAGCACTATAATACAGTGATCACTGGTGTTATTTTATATGTACACGATAGAGCACTATAATATAGTGATCACTGGTGTTATGTTATATGTACACGATAGAGCACTATAATATAGTGATCACTGTTGTTATTTTATATGTACACGATAGAGCACTATAATACAGTGATCACTGTTGTTATTTTATATGTACACGATAGAGCACTATAATACAGTGATCACTGTTGTTATTTTATATGTACACGATAGAGCACTATAGTACAGTGATCACTGTTGTTATTTTATATGTACACGATAGAGCACTATAATATAGTGATCACTGTTGTTATTTTATATGTACACGATAGAGCACTATAGTACAGTGATCACTGTTGTTATTTTATATGTACACGATAGAGCACTATAATATAGTGATCACTGTTGTTATTTTATATGTACACGATAGAGCACTATATACAGTGATCACTGTTGTTATTTTATATGTACACGATAGAGCCTATAATAATGATCACTGTGTTATTATATGTACACGATAGAGCACTATATACAGTATCACTGTTGTATTTTATATACACGATAGAGCACTATAATACAGTGATCACTGTTGTTATTTTATATGTACACGATAGAGCACTATAGTACAGTGATCACTGTTGTTATTTTATATGTACACGATAGAGCACTATAATATAGTGATCACTGTTGTTATTTTATATGTACACGATAGAGCACTATAATACAGTGATCACTGGTGTTATTTTATATGTATGTGATAGAGCACTATAATACAGTGATCACTGTTGTTATTTTATATGTACACGATAGAGCACTATAATACAGTGATCACTGGTGTTATTTTATATGTACGTGATAGAGCATGAAGATGAGCATTCTTGTTATTTTAATATATTTATGTTTGGCGTCTCTTCCTTCTGGTGGAAGGACCTAGCTTTAAGGTGTTGCGTCTACCAACAGATGTGAGTCCGCCTCCGTGATCGAGTGGTTATTGTCGCTGACTTGTATACCACTGTGACCTATCATCACTGATGGTCACGGGTTCGAGTCCCGCTCAGACCGTGTCTCATTTATATGAAAACGTTGGCAGTTTCTTACGGAGGTTGGTGCACCCAAGTACTGGTTAACCGCTGGAGCCTGCCCAGGAAAGGTGTTGTTAGGTTAAACTGCCGATGCAGGCGTAAAACCCGAAATACAATATAACATAACCACCAGATGTTGTACCATAGAGTTCATACTAATCTCACCGCATTTCTTAACATAGATTCAACATTATCACTTAACATAGATTCAACATTATCACTTAACATAGATTCAACATTATCACTTAGCATAGATTCAACATTATCACTTAACATAGATTCAACATTATCACTTAATGAAGATTCAACATTATCACTTAACATAGATTCAACATTATCACTTAGCATAAATTCAACATTATTACTTAACATAGATTCAACATTATCACTTAACATAGATTCAACATTATCAACACACGATCTGACATTTTGTTCAGGTACAGCGTCTTTGCATTCATTCTTGTAATGTAACCAATTCCTCGATAGCGCAGAAAAACAAAACCAATTTCAACATCGGAGAAAATTAATTGTCTATTGATTTTTGGTGCAGTGTAATTTGAAGCATGTTCTTTGTGATAAAAATCATCGGTAACTGTTTTGTTCTCGAGCAGTACATCCTTATCTGTTGTTAGTACTTCAATGCCTGTCTTTGAATCGGCACCATTCTCTTTGCTTTCAGTATCAGTATCCAGATTTATATGCCTCGTTCTTTCCCACCCCCTCCTCGCTTTCTTCTTGTAATTAAATTACCTCCATTTATATTGCTGTAATTTAATTAAATTATCGCCATGTATATATTGCTACAATTTAATTAACATGTTTTCCATTTTCTCTCTCAAATGTTTTGTTCCTGTTTTATCGTTTCATCTAATGATTCAATTATATTAGATCATGTTGTTAGGGATGGCAATGTCAGAATTCTGTGTATTTGTGAGGTACAGCCGATTGAATTAGTAGTCTCCTATAGGTTGGGACCGGGGTGTGGTTGGGGTTGGGGTCCTCCGTCCATCTGTCAGTAATTTTTTGTCCTGGCCATAACTTTGTTATATTGGTTTTTGATAATAATTTAGCACACATGGTCAACAGTATGGGAGAAATTGCTGTGTTCAAGACCCACATCCATTACTCAAAGGTCAAGGACACAAGTCATAGTGGTCAGAGGGTTCAAAATGTCTTGTCACGTTCGCTTTAGGAGCTAAAGTCCCGGAGTTCGCGCCTCGCTGGAGCCGCTACGATTGTACCCGTAGGCAAGGCATTTAAATTCCACACGCCTCTTCCTCTCTCCGTCGTGGCGATGGATTCCATCAGAAATGAGGTCTCGAAAGTGATTAATATATAAGTTGTAAGAACTTGTTTCGCAATCGAGCTTAAAGAAATTTGTATACACTAAAATATACTTCTACCCGACAAGTTACTGTATTATGCAGCATTTTTTTATACGTTATATCTGATACGTTGAATGGTTATATCATACTTACAGAGCAAACGCCAAGCTTGTATGAAACAAGATGTATTTGTGTGAAGCACAGATTATTTGCAGGTCCCGTATTTGAGCTGGATAGTTTTTTTACTAAGATCATACAGACAATTAAGTTATTGAGAAGTCTTGGAAAATAATCACATTTTCCTAATATAGTAGGGCATGCTCAAACAAATAATCAGGTTTTCTCTTTTCTTCAATTGTAAAGGGCTTGTTATTTCTTGGATAAATATTTTAAGTACAGATATGCAAAGCTAGTTATATTCTAGTGCAAAACCAGAAATAGAATATGGTTTATTACGTTAGCGCCCCCGCCTCCCACTCAAGGTTCAAAATCTGTTTTCTATGAATGTCGTACAATAGATGCTATATACAGTATTTTGTAATATTAACAATTTTCTATTTACAAAATGAAATTTAGACACGGAAGCAATCAACCTTGAGATGACTGGCAACTCACATCACTCCAACGCAAGCCACACAGTGAGCGACAAGATCCCGGAGGAAGGCGAGGAGGGCACCGATGCTCCCAAGCCGAGCAGGAAGGAGAAGTCTGTCCTACAATCCAAGCTTACCAAGCTAGCTATACAGATAGGCTATGGAGGTACGTATTAGTATGTGTAATTTACTGCGTGCATGGTGAGTACGCCACCAACGCTCCTATTCCACTCGCAGCCAGACACGAGAATGAGTGGCTTTGTTGGACGAAATATTTAAGTTTGAGGGAAAAAATTGGTAAGGTGAAAGTTATGATGGTGCATGAGACAGAATTTAGTTAAAGTGTGAGAACCAAATCAAATTTATTTAAAATTCTGTAAAAACTGTCCTTTTTTAACCAATTTTTTTACCAAAACGAGTAGCTTTTGTAGACTGTGATGGATGGCCCGAGGCATTCGCAGTACCAGAAAATTCAGCAGAAGCCGTTGATCACCTATTATAGAAGAAACAAGATTTGGCTTCCCATTACAAAAATGTAACAGATAATTGTACAGAAATTATAAAGCACCTTTAGTGTTCGTTTTATAATTATGTTGTACAGAATCAAATAAAACTGCCATGCTTCACTTGCAATTACAGTATGTGATATATTATACAAAAGTGTGTATGTGATGGGGGGGGGGCAACGATATATCGGTATTTGATATATTATACAAAGTGTGTATGTGATGGGGGGGGGGGGGGCACGATATATCGGTATTTGATATATTTACAAAAGTGTGTATGTGATGGGGGGGGGGGGGGGCACGATATATCGGTATTTGATATATTATACAAAAGTGTGTATGTGATGGGGGGGGGCACGATATATCGGTATTTGATATATTATACAAAAGTGTGTATGTGATGGGGGGGGGCACGATATATCGGTATTTGATATATTATACAAGTGTGTATGTGATGGGGGGGGGCACGATATATCGGTATTTGATATATTATACAAAAGTGTTAGTATGGGTGGGGTGGGGGGGGGGGGGGGGGGGGCACGATATATCGGTATTTGATATATTATACAAAAGTGTGTATGTGATGGGGGGGGGGGGGGGCACGATATATCGGTATTTGATATATTATACAAGTGTGTATGTGATGGGGGGGGGGGGGGGGCACGATATATCGGTTGCCAATCTGGATTTTTTAAAATTTAATCGTATTTTATTGCTCGATTCGTTTTACATATACATGTGAATACAAAACATGACAAATTAAAGACAGACAAAGGGGTCAGGCCTACACGATCCTACAACATTAGTTACAACCCTTCCGTGAAAAGATCTGGATTGTACTGCAATATGAAATTGACTTACTTGTTTTCAACGATATATTTTCCGCTTTCGTGAGGATATCGGTCTTTTTATGATTTTCTCGACTTTTAACTCTTTCAACACTACATACTTCTAAATAAGCTTACAAAAAGTGTAGATCCAGATGAGTCGGCTTGTGACGGTTTATTTAGGTTTAGCTACATGCATATGATATAGAAATACCACATTTTTCACAGTATAATAATACTGTAGATCACATGAAATTATCAACCATTTGCATTTGTCATGGCTATAGCTTTCTGACCTGTAGGCCTGTAGGTTAATGGATTGCTGGACATTTGATTAATTCTATGTTGCTTATCACGAACGATGCTGGTCTGAGTTTTTGGATATTCTTTCAACATTGTGAGAGGTTTAGAGATTAGACCACGTTTTCACAAGTGTTTACCATCGGCAAAGCTATCGACACATCGAGAGGTTTCACAGGACCTGATAAAGCTATCCACACATCGAGAGGTTTCACAGGACCTGATAAAGCTATCCACACATCGAGAGGTTTCACAGGACCTGATAAAGCTATCCACACATCGAGAGGTTTCACAGGACCTGATAAAGCTATCCACACATCGAGAGGTTTCACAGGACCTGATAAAGCTATCCACACATCGAGAGGTTTCACAGGACCTGATAAAGCTATCCACACATCGAGAGGTTTCACAGGACCTGATAAAGCTATCCACACATCGAGAGGTTTCACAGGACCTGATAAAAGCTATCCACACATCGAGAGGTTTCACAGGACCTGATAAATAAATATGCCTAGTCCTTGAAAATTGTTCGTTTGTATTTTCTGTATGTGACAGTGACCCATTTATAAATTTTGGATTAACTGAATTGGCAATCGGAATCGCATCTATGCCCGGTATTTATTTCTCGGTGTCCTAGACAGTCATTGCTGCGATATCATGTATTTATTTCTCGGTGTCCTAGACAGTCATTGCTGCGATATCATGTATTTATTTCTCGGTGTCCTAGACAGTCATTGCTGCGATATCATGTATTTATTTGTCTGTGTCTTCTAGACACCGTCATTGCTGCGATATATCACGTATTTATTTGTCTGTGTCTTCTAAACACCGTCATTGCTGCGATATATCATGTATTTATTTCTCGGTGTCCTAGACAGTCATTGCTGCGATATCATGTATTTATTTGTCTGTGTCTTCTAGACACCGTCATTGCTGCGATATATCACGTATTTATTTGTCTGTGTCTTCTAAACACCGTCATTGCTGCGATATATCATGTATTTATTTGTCTTTCCTCTAGGCACAGTTATTGCTGCGATAATTAATGTATTTATTTGTCTGTTTCCTCTAGACACAGTTATTGCTGTGATAATTTATGTATTTATTTGTCTGTTTCCTCTAGGCACAGTTATTGCTGCGATAATTAATGTATTTATTTGTCTGTTTCCTCTAGACACAGTTATTGCTGCGATAATTAATGTATTTATATGTCTGTTTCCTATAGGCACAGTTATTGCTGCGATAATGTCTTGTTTCCTCTAGGCACAGTTATTGCTGCGATAATTAATGTATTTATTTGTCTGTTTCCTCTAGACACAGTTATTGCTGTGATAATTTATGTATTTATTTGTCTGTTTCCTCTAGGCACAGTTATTGTTGCGATAATTAATGTATTTATTTGTCTGTTTCCTCTAGACACAGTTATTGCTGCGATAATTAATGTATTTATATGTCTGTTTCCTCTAGGCACAGTTATTGCTGCGATAATGTCTTGTTTCCTCTAGGCACAGTTATTGCTGCGATAATTAATATATTTATTTGTTGTTTTCCTCTAGGCACAGTTGTTGCTGCGATAATTAATGTATTTATATGTCTGTTTCCTCCAGGCACTGATATTGCTGCGATAATTAATGTATTTAGTCCGCCTCCGTGGTCGAGCGGTTAAGGTCGCTGACTTGTATACCACTGTAACTTATCATCACTGATGGTCACGGGTTCGAGCCTCGCTCAGGCCGTGTCTCATTTATATGAAAAAGTTGGCAGTTTCTTACGGAGGTTGGTGCACCCAAGTACTTGTTAACCGCTGGAGCCTGCCCAGGAAAGGTGTTGTTAGGTAAACTGCCCGCCGGCGATATAGCCCAAAATGGTGCTGATGCAGGCGTAAAACCCGAAATATAACATATAAATATAACATATATATTAATGTATTTATTTGTCTGTTTCCTCTAGGCACAGTTATTGCTGCGATAATTATGTATTTATTTGTCTGTTTCCGCTAGGCACAGTTATTGCTGCGATAATTAATGTATTTATTTGTCTGTTTCCCTAGGCACAGTTATTGCTGCGATAATTAATGTATTTATTTGTCTGTTTCCTATAATTAATGTATTTATATGTCTGTTTCCTCTAGGCACAGTTATTGCTGCATAATTAATGTATTTATTTGTCTGTTTCCTTTAGGCACAGTTATTGCTGTGATAATTAATGTATTTATTTGTCTGTTTCCTCTAGGCACAGTTATTGCTGCGATAATTAATGTATTTATTTGTCTGTTTCCTCTAGGCACAGTTATTGCTGCGATAATTAATGTATTTATTTGTCTGTTTCCTCTAGGCACAGTTATTGCTGCGATAATTAATGTATTTATTTGTCTGTTTCCTCTAGGCACAGTTATTGCTGCGATAATTAATGTATTTATTTGTCTGTTTCCTCTAGGCACAGTTATTGCTGCGATAATTAATGTATTTATTTGTCTGTTTCCTCTAGGCACAGTTATTGCTGCGATAATTAATGTATTTATTTGTCTGTTTCCTCTAGGCACAGTTATTGCTGCGATAATTAATGTATTTATTTGTCTGTTTCCTCTAGGCACAGTTATTGCTGCGATAATTAATGTATTTATTTGTCTGTTTCCTCTAGGCACAGTTATTGCTGCGATAATTAATGTATTTATTTGTCTGTTTCCTCTAGGCACAGTTATTGCTGCGATAATTAATGTATTTATTTGTCTGTTTCCTCTAGGCACAGTTATTGCTGTGATAATTAATGTATTTATTTGTCTGTTTCCTTTAGGCACAGTTATTGCAGTGTTGACTATCCTTATACTCATCATCAAGTTCTCTGTGAGGAAATTTGCTTTTGAAGGCCGCACTTGGGACTGGGGATACGTCGAG
The DNA here is from genome assembly GCA_014843695.1 of Archivesica marissinica. Taxonomy (NCBI): domain Eukaryota; kingdom Metazoa; phylum Mollusca; class Bivalvia; order Venerida; family Vesicomyidae; genus Archivesica; species Archivesica marissinica. The sequence continues at coordinate 58,522,792 of CM026398.1, read as the reverse complement.
TACTTCGTTAATCATTTCATCATCGGTGTCACAGTGCTGGTCGTCGCTGTTCCGGAAGGTCTCCCTCTTGCCGTCACCTTATCGTTAGCTTACTCTGTTCGGGTAGGTATTTAGTCTATTTAAGTATGTGCAATAAAGCCTGTGAAGAAAGACCACCCTTGGTACAGAAAACAGTTTTTGTGTAGACAGGTTGCCTTTATTCGCAGAATTCAAAGAAAACAGTTGGTCTTTGTAGACAGGTAGCCTTTATTCCCAGAATTCAAAGAAAACAGTTTGTCTTTGTAGACAGGTAGCCTTTATTCCCAGAATTCAAAGAAAACAGTTGGTCTTTGTAGACAGGTAGCCTTTATTCCCAGAATTCAAAGATTCGGTAAAGTCTAGGCAACGGATCCAGGTGGATGTTCTTTGATCAAAGATTGGTGTTTTATGGATGTGGTCTTAAACACTACATTATTTCAACGTATTTGTTGCTAATTGTGTTGATGTAATTATACGCCCCGCAGGTTGTGTAGTTTTGATTACATTTGTAATATTTTTATGTTGATGTAAATTATGTATAGGGCTTAATTCACTCGTCCTTTTGAGGGGTTATTTAGTTACCGGAGTTGTGGTTGCTCATTATAACCAACAAACATAATCCTTTCGCTCCTAGACATAAAACAAGCAATCACTTAAATCCTAAACAGAAACAAATGCTCGTAGTACTCCAAAGCAGAAAATAAACAAAATAATATCGGTATTACTCGTAAATATAAAGATAAACAAAATAATATCGGTATTACTCGTAAATATAAAGAAAAACAACATCATATCGGCATTACTCCTAAATATAAAGATAAACAACATCATATCGGTATTACTCGTAAATATAAAGACAAACAAAATCATATCGGTATTACTACTAAATATAAAGAAAAACAACATCATATCGGTATTACTCCTAAATATAAAGAAAAACAACATCATATCGGTATTACTCGTAAATATAAAGACAAACAAAATCATATCGGTATTACTCCTAAATATAAAGAAAAACAACATCATATCGGTATTACTCGTAAATATAAAGACAAACAAAATCATATCGGTATTACTCCTAAATATAAAGACAAACAAAATAATATCGGTATTACTCCTAAATATAAAGACAAACAAAACAATATCGGTATTACTCCTAAATATAAAGACAAACAAAATCATATCGGTATTACTCCTAAATATAAAGACAAACAAAATCATATCGGTATTACTCCTAAATATAAAGACAAACAAAACAATATCGGTATTACTCCTAAATATAAAGACAAACAAAATCATATCGGTATTACTCCTAAATATAAAGACAAACAAAATCATATCGGTATTACTCCTAAATATAAAGACAAACAAAACAATATCGGTATTACTCCTAAATATAAAGACAAACAAAATCATATCGGTATTACTCCTAAATATAAAGACAAACAAAATCATATCGGTATTACTCCTAAATATAAAGACAAACAAAACAATATCGGTATTACTCCTAAATATAAAGACAAACAAAATCATATCGGTATTACTCCTAAATATAAAGACAAACAAAATCATATCGGTATTACTCCTAAATATAAAGACAAACAAAACAATATCGGTATTACTCCTAAATATAAAGACAAACAAAATCGGTTCATTCCTAAATATAAAATACATAATGATAAGGATAGGTTTTTAAAATCAGTTTCCTGTTTTCATCTTAGTATCCTCTGTCTTAATTGTTGTATCCTCTGTTTCCATTGTAGTATCCTCTGTTTTCATCCTAACATCCTCTGTTTGTATCATAACATCCTGTTTCCATCGTATTATCCTCTGTCTTAATCGTGGCATCCTCTGTTTACATCATATTATCCTCTGGTTTTTATCGTAACATCCTCTGTTTTCATCATAGCATCCTCTGTTTTCATCATAGTATCCTCTGGTCTTAATCATAGCATCCTCTATTTTCATTGTAGTATACTCAATTTCCATTGTATTATCCTATGTTTCATCGTATTGTCCTCTATTTTCATCGTATTGTCCTGTTTTATCGTAGTATCCTCTGTATTCATCATAGCATCCTCTGTTTCCATCATAGCATCCTCTGTTTCCATCGTAGCATCCTCTGTTTCCATCGTAGCATCCTCTGTTTCCATAGTAGTATCCTCTGTTTCAATAATAGTGTCCTCTGTTCCCATCATAGTATCCTCTGTTCCCATCGTAGTATCCTCTGTTTCCACCATAGTATCATATGTGTCCATTGTAATATCCTCTGTTTCCATCATAGTATCCTCTGTTTCCATCGTAGTATCCTTTGTTTCCATCGTAGTATCCTCTGTTTCCATTGTGGTATCCTTTGTTTCCATCGTAGTATCCCCATCGTAGTATCCTCTGTGTACATCATATTATCCTCTGTGTCCATCTTAGTATCCTCTGTTGACATCATAGTATCCTCTGTTTGCATCACATTATCCTCTATGTACATCATATTATCCTCTGTTTGCATCGCATTATCCTCTATGTACATCATATTATCCTCTGTTTCCATCATAGTATCCTCTGTTTACATCATAGTATCCTCTGTTTCCAGCGTGGTATCCTCTTGTTTCCATCACATCATCCTCTGTTTCCATTGCAGCATCCTCTGTTTCCATAGTATTATCCTCTGTTTCCATCGTAGTATCCTGTTGTCAGTTTCCATCCATTTCTTCACCTGTAATGTAATTAACTTATTAACAAACTAGCCGGATATCCTACAGTTTGCTCTTGTATATGCGTGGTTAATTCCAACGCATGAGAATTCCAAGCCGTGTTATATTCGCCAATGAACGCCGGCAAGACAAATATTATTTCCTAAGTATATCCAATGGATACACGAGTCAATGAATTTGCTATCAATCAACATGATTGTGATAAAATCACTTTTATCATATCTCGTTAGGGAACAACGGTAAAAACAAAGGCTTCAATTTACATTTCGGGATAAATGAGACTTTGTCTGGTGGTAATAGAAAAGCCAGCACTGTTGCTCTTTGTTACGTTCTTCATGGCGATATAGCAGCCAAGCACAGCAGATGATCTTTGACATTACGTTTGTCACATCGAGCCTTTTTAACCCATTCAACACCAAGTAACTGACATGGACTGGTCCATGATATTTTTAGACCAATAAATTAATAACAAAATTACATTTGGATCAGTTCATTTATCAAAATGGGTAATTTTTTTTCTAAAAATAGTTATATTACTTGAAAAAAGTGCAGATCCTGATGAGACGGCTCGTCACGAGCCGGCTCATCTGGATCTACACTTTTTTGTAAGCCAATTTAGAGGTCTGTGGTGTTGAAAGGGTTAAAGGTAATATACTCGTTAAATATGTAGCTTCTGGAACTCTTACGTATGCTGTATTCATTGTACAGTATTTAGAAATGCAGACAGTTTCCTTACAATATGCAAATTATGACATTGGAATTTCTATGTTCTGCTGCAATTCGTAAATGTTGAATGGTGCTGGAGAACTCTTTGATATATGTTGAATTAGATTTGTAGATTGGGATTGAATGTTACGATGCCATAAGTTTGAGAGACATGTTTTAATGAGCATCTTTTTCTGGCATTTCGTCCCTTTTAAGTGTTTCTGGTGTACTTTACATATTTGCTAATAGAAACAATTATTTAAGTATATGTGTACTTGGAAAACGTATTGTCATCACAGACGGATCTGTAGTCCAGTGGTAACACGCTGGACTGGTAATCCAGGGATCGCAGGTTCGATCCCCCGTCTGACCCTAATAAAATTTAAGTCTATCAGATGGGACTTTAAACCGAGGTCTTGTGTCGGTGCTGTACACCGCGCACGTAAAAGAACCAGAGGAGACTCTGGAATGGGTCTCTTGTCTGTATCATTGCACTATCCTCCAAAAATCTAAAATGACTAATCTCTTCAGGAGGCGTCGCTCATATGGGCAACCGGTAGCGACAATAAATAAACGTAAAACACAAAAAAAATATTTTCATCAGATGGTTTAACATCATGTAGGGATTTTGTTTGTCTTGTTCCCTTATTCCTATGTTTCTATCGCTATATGTATATACGGTTAATATCTTCACATAATTGCAAAGCTCGCCGCCTCCGTTGTTGAGTGGTTACGGTCACTGACTTGTATACCACTGTAACCTATCATCACTGATGGTCACAGGTTTGAGGCTCGCTTAGGCCGTGTCTCTTTATACGAAAACAGTTGGCAGTTTCTTACGGAGGTTGGTGTACACAAGTACTGGTTAACCGCTGGAGCCTGCCCAGGAAAGGTGTTGTTAGGTAAACTGCCCGCCGGCGATATAGCCCAAAATGGTGCTGATGTAGGCGTAAAACCCGAAATATAACTTACGGAGGTTGGTGCACCAAGTACTTGTTAACCGCTGGAGCCTGACCCGGAAAGGTGTTGTTAGGTAAACTGCCGCCCGGCGATATAGACTAAATGGTGCTGATGAAGGCGTAAAACCCAAACAAACATTAAACAAACAAATCTCGCGATCAAAAAATAAAATATGTAGCCTGTTTGTACCGTGACAAAACTTGTATACGGTTTTAATTTTGGGATTATATTTGCATCTATGGATACATTAATTACAATCAAAAGCTGTGATATGTATATGTTTTTATTTACAACATACAATGCTGATATGTAATTATATTAACCAATGTTGACGAATAAATTTGATAGAATGTGCAAACAACATAGATCCAGATCAGCCACTGTTTGCTATTTGGACAAGTGTTTTAGCTCCACTATCCAAATAGCAAACAGCATAGAGCCTGATCGATGCTGTTTGCAAAAGCGACTTTAGTCGTGATTGACAGGTTATGGGTTAAGTTTATTTGCATACTTCACATGATAAATAAATTTTAAGAAAAGAATTTCAATTTTAGTTTTTTGGGTTTCTCGACCATAAGTCGACATTTTACTTTCATTACTTTTTCTTAATGAGAAAAATGTCGACTTGTGGCCGGGTATATATATGGTAGGTGACAGTATGATGTAATATTGTCGATACTATCTGATCGACAAACTGACCAAACTGTAAATTAGCACTATACTAAGCTTGCCTGTTGTAATTAGCACCATAAGCATGAATAACATGGCGATCGATGAAACTACCGGTACGTCGTCAATAAAGATGCACTGTATGATTTAGGATTTCATACTATCGATCAACCCAGTTTTAAAAATTACTAATGAAAACATTATTAAAACAAATGTTTGCTGTTCTAATTTTGTGGATATAAAGGTGCACGTCAATAAAGCGAAAATTAGATTGTCGCAAAAACAACCCAGATACGGTGTAAAGTAGGTGTATTTTGTTGTAAATTTATGTAGAAAGGCTGGTGTGGTAGCTGGGTTTGTTAATACTTGTGTATTCACATCCAAAGACGATGGCTTCCACCTTGTATCCACCTGCACTGCTCCTGTATGAATGGCTACGTGCTCGTGTATTAATGGCTACATGCTCTGCTCCAGTATGAATGGCTACGTGCTCCTGTATGAATGGCTACGCACACCTGTATGAATGGCTACGTGCTCTGCTCCTGTATGAATGACTACGTGCTCCTGTATGAATGGCTACGTGCTCTGCTCCTGTATGAATGGCTATGTGCTCCTGTATCAATGGCTACGCGCGCCTGTTTGAATGGTTAGTCATAACCATAATCCTGTTGAAGTCATTAATTATGCAATTATTCTTTATTTTTGTAGAAAATGATGCACGATAATAACTTAGTGCGGCATTTAGATGCTTGTGAAACCATGGGAAATGCCACAGCAATTTGTTCTGATAAAACTGGTACACTGACCACCAACAGAATGACCGTCGTGCAGAGCTATATCGGAGGTAACTGCTCCATTACAGTGCCTAGCATGTATATATACACAGTCTACATCCGTTATGTCAAAGTCGGTTATGTCGAATTCTCCGGTTATCTCGAAGTCGGATCAAAGTCCAGTTTCAGACACTATCATTTTACATACAACTGGATCCGTTTATATCAAATTTCGTTAAGTCAAACTTCGGTTATGTCGAGGTATTTTGTTCGGTCCGACGGAATCCGACATATCGGATGTAGACTGTATACACAATTACAAGACACCCAAAATAATACGAGTCCCTTTCCCTAAATCTTTCTCAAGAGCTTGCCAAGGTTTGTAGCATGCTTAGAAAGACAAAAATCCTCTTTCATACAGAAAGCTCCACTTCATATGCTAGTAAATACGGTACTTATGGAAGAACGTTCAGAAATATATCTAGTAAATACGGTACTTATGGAAGAACGTTCAGACATATTGCACAATGCAGTCACAAAGGACAACAGTCAAGCATGTCTTAAAGCAGCCATCTGAGAGAATCACAGAAAGTGGTTGCTCGACCCCCCCCCCCCAAGTATTTATAAATACCCCCCCCCCCCTAACACATGTTTACTGTACATGCAGACATCGCCCACCCCCCCCCCCCCCCCCCCCCTGCTCGCTATGACCATTAAATACCTGTATTGGAGATCTCTATGTAGGCGTGTTTCCAGTAAAAACCATACAAAATGGTCTTAGAACAGATTTCGTGGTCGAGTGGTTAAGGTCGCTGACTTGTATACCACTGTAACCTATCATCACTGATGGTTACAGGTTAGAGCCAACAATTTATTCTTAAAATTAAGGAATATTTTTGTAAAATTATACATTTTCATCAATTCTGGACATAATGAGGCAATTTGTACAGCTGCAAAAATATTCAACACGCACCAGAATGGATTTGTCACCCGAGACACTGTTACTGGTTTCAATTTTATTTAATTTGTCTTCCGTATCTTCCTGTTCAAAACTATATGGCAACAGGCCCGAATAAATAATTCCAGTTTCCATTACACACAAATACGTTTTAGGGAATAAAAAATGTGACTAACGTAAATTACTGTACATGATTAATTTTTTTGTTAAATATATGTAATCAATTGCATGCCATGCGAATGTTGTTGATGTTTTTCCTTTAAAGCTTAAAATACCTAGTTTGAATAGTTTCCAGACTAAATGGTGTTTGAGAAACCATTTCTTAAAATATTAAAATAAACCAGTTGTGCACACAATCTCATAAATAGAAACAACACATTGATTTGAATTTATATTGCGAGTTTGCGACCATGCCCCAGACAGTTTTATAGGATCAGATTTAGCTGTCTATGACATAGGACTATGTGTTGTACATTTATAGCCTATCGGTGATTTATTGGAAAATATATTTCATTTACATGCGAATGTGGTATATTGGTTCCCGGCTTGATGTATATATTGCCGAGTCATAGAACATGAATTTCTTTTCTAAATCCCAAGAGGCCTGCTGTCATTTTCAGAGCGGGGGGGGGGAGGGGTGGGGGAGGTTTATTGTAAAAATATATTAAATGAAGGAAAAGCACATCGCATTTTTACCTCTTGGTGAATATACATTTGTATCTTGTTGGACTGGATCTCTTTATAGGGGCCAATCCATACTGCAGGTGCTTGATGGGGGCCAATCCATACTGCAGGTGCTTGATGGGGGCCAATCCATACTGCAGGTGCTTGATGGGGGCCAATCCATACTGCAGGTGCTTGATGGGGGCCAATCCATACTGCAGGTGCTTGATGGGGGCCAATCCCATACTGCAGGTGCTTGATGGGGGCCAATCCATACTGCAGGTGCTTGATGGGGCCAATCCATACTGCAGGTGCTTGATGGGGCCAATCCATACTGCATTGCTTGATGGGGTCAATCCATACTGCATTGCTTGATGGGGTCAATCCCTACTGCAGGTGCTTGATGGGGCCAATCCCTACTGCAGGTGCTTGATGGGGGCCAATCCCTACTGCACTGCTACTGGTGCTTGATGGGGGCCAATCCCTACTGCAGGTGCTTGATGGGGGCCAATCCCTACTGCATTGCTTGATGGGGGCCAATCCCTACTGCATTGCTTGATGGGGGCCAATCCATACTGCAGGTGCTTGATGGGGTCAATCCATACTGCAGGTGCTTGATGGGGCCAATCCATACTGCATTGCTTGATGGGGTCAATCCATACTGCATTGCTTGATGGGGTCAATCCCTACTGCAGGTGCTTGATGGGGCCAATCCCTACTGCAGGTGCTTGATGGGGGCCAATCCCTACTGCAGGTGCTTGATGGGGGCCAATCCCTACTGCAGGTGCTTGATGGGGGCCAATCCCTACTGCAGGTGCTTGATGGGGGCCAATCCCTACTGCATTGCTTGATGGGGCCAATCCCTACTGCATTGCTTGATGGGGCCAATCCTACTGCAGGTGCTTGATGGGGGCCAATCCCTACTGCAGGTGCTTGATGGGGGCCAATCCCTACTGCAGGTGCTTGATGGGGGCCAATCCCTACTGCAGGTGCTTGATGGGGGCCAATCCCTACTGCATTGCTTGATGGGGGCAATCCCTACTGCAGGTGCTTGATGGGGGCCAATCCCTACTGCAGGTGCTTGATGGGGGCCAATCCCTACTGCAGGTGCTTGATGGAGACAATCCCTACTGCAGGTGCTTGATGGGGGCCAATCCCTACTGCAGGTGCTTGATGGGGCCAATCCCTACTGCAGGTGCTTGATGGAGACAATCCCTACTGCAGGTGCTTGATGGAGACAATCCCTACTGCAGGTGCTTGATGTGGATAATCCCTACTGCAGGTGCTTGATGGGGCCAATCCCTACTGCAGGTGCTTGATGGGGGCCAATCCATACTGCAGGTGCTTGATGGAGACAATCCCTACTGCAGGTGCTTGATGGAGACAATCCCTACTGCAGGTGCTTGATGGAGACAATCCCTACTGCAGGTGCTTGATGGAGACAATCCCTACTGCAGGTGCTTTATGTGGCCAATCCCTACTGCAGGTGCTTGATGGGGCCAATCCCTACTGCAGGTGCTTGATGTGGCCAATCCCTACTGCAGGTGCTTGATGGAGACAATCCCTACTGCAGGTGCTTGATGGAGACAATCCCTACTGCAGGTGCTTGATGGGGCCAATCCATACTGCAGGTGCTTGATGGGGCCAATCCCTACTGCAGGTGCTTGATGGGGCCAATCCCTACTGCAGGTACTTGATGTGGCCAATCCATACTGCAGGTGGTATTTACACATATTTATTGTAATTTGGTTCCCAGCTTGGTGTATTTATATCAGCTTATTTCTCATATATTTACAGCCGTGCATTATCAAACCACTCCAAACTTCCAAACACTGTCTAGTAGAATACAAGATGTGTTGATCAAAGCCATATCCATCAATAGTGGTTACACATCGATAGTTGTGGTAAGTATTTGTTTTTACCTAGTCACAGATTTATATGTACCGTACTTACTCTCCTATAAGACGGCATTTTTATCACCAGTCTCTCAAAAGTGGCTTCCCGTCTTATACGCGAATTTTGTTTTTTAAATCAATATGTTCCAACACGATCGACCTTTGAAATAAATGAAAGGGTGTAAAAAAAAATAGACTTTCACAGCTCTGTCTGTAAACTGAACTGGTGAATAACATTTTAGCAAATCATATTTTTTGGATTTTACATAATATACAGTGCTTTTACAGTACAATTTTTTTATCTTTACTTCCGAGTGGTATCCATTTTCTCAACCCGTCTTATACGCTGGTCTATGCAAAGTGCCATTGATTTAAGACCACAAAGTTGGGGGTTGTCTTATACGCTGGTCTATGCAAAGTGCCATTGATTTAATACCACAAAGTTGGGGGTTGTCTTATACGCTGGTCTATGCAAAATGCCACTGATTTAAGACCACAAAGTTGGGGGTGTCGTCTTATACGCTGGTCTATACAAAATGCCACTGATTTAAGACCACAAAGTTGGGGGTTGTCTTATACGCTGGTCTATGCAAAATGCCACTGATTTAAGACCACAAAGTTGGGGGTTGTCTTATACGCTGGTCTATGCAAAATGCCACTGATTTAAGACCACAAAGTTGGGGGGTCGTCATATAGTCGAGTACATATGGTAAACAGATCGGACAGGTGGGTTTTCTCCGGGTACTCAGGTTTCCTCCCACACGAATGACCACATTTACGCTTTCATCCGCGGCAACAAGAGTGATTAATATAAGTTGTTAAAACTTGCTTCGCAATCGTTGTAAAATAAATAGTTATAGTTAGACAGACAGACGTAACTAAGTTAAGCATGGTAAGCATTATTGTGTTTACATTGCAGAAAGATGAAGACGGTGGTCTTCCCAGACAGCTCGGCAACAAAACAGAATGTGCACTGCTTGGCTTCGTCCTCGACCTGGGGCAGAGTTACATGGCAGTACGAGAGGACCACCCACAGGATACGCTTGTCAAAATATATACGTTCAACTCATTAAGGAAGTCTATGAGCACGGTGATACACTTGCCCGGAGGAAGCTTCAGACTGTTTACCAAAGGAGCTTCAGAAATGGTCCTTAGCAAGTAAGTAGGGAATCAACCAGTCAGTGTTCGCGAAGACTTAAGTTATACAGTCAAACCTGTCTTAAGCAGCCAGTCAAGGGAATCTCAGAAAGTGGCTGCTTAGCACAGGTGGCCAAATAGAGGTCAAATATATAATAAAACAGCATAATGGGAAATATGAAAACTGGCTGCTTAATACAGGTTGGCTGCTTAATAGAGGTCAAATATATAATAAAACAACATAATGCGCTCACCCATATGGTTCGCCGGAGGCGAGGGTAAATAAGCTCGATCATCATCATCATAATGGGAATATGAAAACTGGCTGCTTAATACAGGTTGGCTGCTTAATGGAGGTTGGCTGCTTAATACAGGTTGGCTGCTTAATACAGGTTGGCTGGTTGGCTGCTTAATGGAGGTTGGCTGCTTAATATAGGTTGGCTGCTTAATACAGGTTGGCTGCTTAATACAAGCTGGCTGCTTAATACAGGTTGGCTGCTTAATACAGGTTGGCTGCTTAATGGAGGTTGGCTGCTTAATACAGGTTGGCTGCTTAATACAGGTTGGCTGCTTAATGGAGGTGGCTGCTTAATACAGGTTGGCTGCTTAATGGAGGTTGGCTGCTTAATACAGATTGGCTGCTTAATACAGGTTGGCTGCTTAATGGAGGTTGGCTGCTTAATACAGGTTGGCTGCTTAATACAGGTTGGCTGCTTAATGGAGGTGGCTGCTTAATGGAGGTTGGCTGCTTAATACAGATTGGCTGCTTAATACAGGTTGGCTGCTTAATACAGGTTGGCTGCTTAATGGAGGTTGGCTGCTTAATACAGGTTGGCTGCTTAATACAGGTTGGCTGCTTAATGGAGGTTGGCTGCTTAATGGAGGTTGGCTGCTTAATACAGGTTGGCTGCTTAATGGAGGTTGGCTGCTTAATACAGGTTGGCTGCTTAATGGAGGTTGGCTGCTTAATACAGGTTGGCTGCTTAATGGAGGTTGGCTGCTTAATACAGGTTGGCTGCTTAATGGAGGTTGGCTGCTTAATGGAGGTTGGCTGCTTAATACAGGTTGGCTGCTTAATGGAGGTTGGCTGCTTAATACAGGTTGGCTGCTCAATGGAGGTTGGCTGCTTAATACAGGTTGGCTGCTTAATATAGGTTGGCTGCTTAATGGAGGTTGGCTGCTTAATGGAGGTTGGCTGCTTAATACAGGTTGGCTGCTTAATGGAGGTTGGCTGCTTAATACAGGTTGGCTGCTTAATGGAGGTTGGCTGCTCAATGGAGGTTGGCTGCTTAATACAGATTGGCTGCTCAATGGAGGTTGGCTGCTTAATACAGGTTGACTGCTCAATGTAGGTTGGCTGCTTAATACAGGTTGGCTGCTCAATGGAGGTTGGCTGCTTAATGGAGGTTGGCTGCTTAATGGAGGTTGGCTGCTTAAGGGAGGTTGGCTGCTTAATACAGGTTGGCTGCTCAATGGAGGTTGGCTGCTTAATGGAGGTTGGCTGCTCAATGGAGGTTGGCTGCTTAATGGAGGTTGGCTGCTTAATGGAGGTTGGCTGCTTAATGGAGGTTGGCTGCTCAATGGAGGTTGGCTGCTCAATGGAGGTTGGCTGCTCAATGGAGGTTGGCTGCTCAATGGAGGTTGGCTGCTCAATGGAGGTTGGCTGCTCAATGGAGGTTGGCTGCTTAATGGAGGTTGGCTGCTCAATGGAGGTTGGCTGCTTAATGGAGGTGACCACTAACACAGGTTTAACTGTATATACATGATAATTATGTGTTTTTGAATTCTATGAAAAATATGTTCTTTACATATGCATAATTATTGAGATAAATTCTGCAACTATTTGATCTCTCTTGCCATCATGCCGTTTTGTAATGCCTGTGCACTCTTGTAGATGCGACTATATCTTGGACTGTAACGGGGAGCCGCAAAGGTTCAGCGTGGAGCAGCAAGAGAGAGTAATCAAGCAAGTTATTGAACCCATGGCCGGAGACGGCCTCAGAACTATCTGTATGGCTTACAAGGACTTCACGAAAGGTAAGAGAGAGAAAATCCTGTTATATTGCTTTTAGTAATGTCCACTAGTGTTCAATTGGTTTTGGGAACCATGGGTTAAAATGTTTATTTCTTGATTACTTACATGTACAAATACTGAAATAAATAATGTTTAAACTAAAATCTTGACTACATTCACCCGACATGGCACCGATTGATTTCGCCATCTTTACGGAAGTCAATTTACATAGATCTGACTGGTCACAGATTCACGACTTTGCCCTAACGCCCTAACATTTTCACAACACTAGCACAAATGATTATTGAATTAGCAAATGTAATAGTAAAATTGCTGTCAGCAATTTCTGCTAGTCCAAAATGAAATTGACCACCACGGCAGGCTTTGGGTTAATGGGTAACAGTGAAAACGTCCTTTGTAACCCACGACCTTATCAGAACTGCGTGCAGCTACTGTGAATCTGGTACAGAAACTTAGTGAACAGATGGATCGTACGACCCAGGTTCCATGTTTTGTACAATGATGATTTCTTTGAGAACTATGTTGCAAGCAAATACGGTAATGTGAAATCTACTAATGTCATTGAAATTGGGAAATGCGTTAGTTTAGTTTGATCCTATTTTATTGCTCGATTCGTTTTACATATACATGTGAATACAAAACTTGACAAATTAAATAAAGGCAAACAGGTCGGGCCACAAGTTCTAGCAACATTAGTTACAGCCCTTCCCGAATTAAATATAATTCCGGGAAATGTGTTGCCGTATGACCTAAGAACAAACTGGGGACTTCATTACCGGTACTTATAATATCTGCTACGTGTAGTCGACACGTATATTAATTTTGGTATCCATATAAACCCTGGCTTTCTTGAAAATTCCCCCGTCTCTGGTTGATTGTATTTGTCTGTGCCATTGATCTGCAAATCACAAAATATTCAAATCATATTTTCCTGCTTGGCTTCTTCCAATAATTACTGTATAGTAGCCGTTAGCTTGGCAGCTTCCTCATTTCAATGAATATAACTGCATGATAATCTAACGGTAAACGTTCTATCTCATTTACAGGCACAAAAAATGGTGACAATGACACTGTGTTTGATGATGAGCCGGATTGGGATGATGAGGACGGAATTATACGCGGGCTTACCTGTATCTGTATAGTTGGCATTGAGGACCCAGTCCGACCAGAGGTACGTCTAAATACAACCACCGTTTTATAGTGGACTCGCCCTGGTCTGTGTAGTTTTATATAGAGAATCCATCCTACAGAGGTAAATCTCAAATCATTCGCGGTATTAGATATAGACCCGCCAGTGTCTGTGCAGTTTTATATAGAGAACACATCCTTCAGAGCTAAATATCTAATAATCCGCGGTATTACACGTAGACTTGCCCGTGTCTGTGTAGTTTTATATAGAGAACATATCCTTCAGAGCTAAATATCTAATAATCCGCGGTATTACACGTAGACTTGCCCGGGTCTGTGTAGTTTTATATAGAGAACCCATACTACAGAGCTAAATATCTAATAATCTGCAGTATTACACGTAGACTTGCCTGTGTGGTTTTATATAGGAACCCATCCTACAAAGCTAAATATCTAATAATCCGCAGTATTACACGTAGACTTGCCTGTGTCTGTGTAGTTTTATATAGAGAACCCATACTACAGAGCTAAATATCTAATAATCCGCGGTATTACACGTAGACTTGCCCGGGTCTGTGTAGTTTTATATAGAGAGCCCATACTACAGAGCTAAATATCTAATAATCTGCAGTATTACACGTAGACTTGCCTGTGTAGTTTTATGTAGGAACCCATCCTACAGAGCTAAATATCTAATAATCCGCGGTATTACACGTAGACTTGCCCGGGTCTGTGTAGTTTTATATAGAGAACCCATACTACAGAGCTAAATATCTAATAATCTGCAGTATTACACGTAGACTTGCCTGTGTGGTTTTATATAGGAACCCATCCTACAAAGCTAAATATCTAATAATCCGCAGTATTACACGTAGACTTGCCTGTGTCTGTGTAGTTTTATATAGAGAACCCATACTACAGAGCTAAATATCTAATAATCCGCGGTATTACACGTAGACTTGCCCGGGTCTGTGTAGTTTTATATAGAGAGCCCATACTACAGAGCTAAATATCTAATAATCTGCAGTATTACACGTAGACTTGCCTGTGTAGTTTTATGTAGGAACCCATCCTACAGAGCTAAATATCTAATAATCCGCGGTATTACACGTAGACTTGCCCGGGTCTGTGTAGTTTTATATAGAGAACCCATCCTACAGAGCTAAATATCTAATAATCCGCGGTATTACACGTAGACTTGCCTGTGTAGTTTTATATAGGAACCCATCCTACAGAGCTAAATATCTAATAATCCGCGGTATTACACGTAGAATTGCCCGTGTCTGTGTAGTTTTATATAGAGAACCCATCCTACAGAGCTAAATATCTAATAATCCGCAGTATTACACGTAGACCCGCCCGGGTCTGTGTGATTTTAAATATGGAATCCCTACTACTGAGCTAAATATCTTAATAATCCGCGGTATTGTCAGGTTTGGGGTAAGCTGCTCAGAAGATATTTTGTTCACATTTTAGGTGGGGGATCCTCTCTTTGTGTCCGGATTTTGGCATATTTCTCTTTCGCTCTCAATTTTCCATCACAGCGACTCGTCGTCTGTGTCTATGAGGTCAACATTGATCAACACAAACAAATAGAAAAAGCTTTTGTCCGACAGCTGAAAGAGGCTGTTATTACATTGTGTAGTTACGTAAACAGTTCCCGAGTTGTATGTACCTATTAATATAGGTACCTAATGTAGATGTGTATTATATAGGTACCTAATGTAGATGTGTATTATATAGGTACCTAATGTAGATGTGTATTATATAGGTACCTAATGTAGATGTGTATTATATAGGTACCTAATGTAGAGGTGTATTATATAGGTACCTAATGTAGATGTGTATCATATAGGTACCTAATGTAGATGTGTATTATTATATAGGTACCTAATGTAGATGTGTATTATATAGGTACCTAATGTAGATGTGTATTATATAGGTAGCTAATGTAGATGTGTATTATATAGGTAGCTAATGTAGATGTGTATTATTATATAGGTACCTAATGTAGATGTGTATTATATAGGTACCTAATGTAGATGTGTATTATATAGGTAGCTAATGTAGATGTGTATTATATAGGTACCTAATGTAGATGTGTATCATATAGGTACCTAATGTAGATGGTACCTAATGTAGATGTGTATTATATAGGTACCTAATGTAGATGTGTATTATATAGGTACCTAATGTAAATGTGTATTATATAGGTACCTAATGTAGATGTGTATTATATAGGTACCTAATGTAGATGTGTATTATATAGGTAGCTAATGTAGATGTGTATCATATAGGTACCTAATGTAGATGGTACCTAATGTAGATGTGTATTATATAGGTACCTAATGTAGATGTGTGTTATATAGGTACCTAATGTAAATGTGTATTATATAGGTACCTAATGTAGATGTGTATTATATAGGTACCTAATGTAGATGTGTATCATATAGGTACCTAATGTAAATGTGTATTATATAGGTACCTAATGTAACTGTGTATCATATAGGTTTCTAATGTAGATGTGTATCATATAGGTACCTAATGTAAATGTGTATTATATAGGTACCTAATGTAGATGTGTATTATATAGGTACCTAATGTAGATGTGTATCATATAGGTACCTAATGTAGATGTGTATTATATAGGTACCTAATGTAGATGTGTATCATATAGGTACCTAATGTAAATGTGTATTATATAGGTACCTAATGTAGATGTGTATTATATAGGTACCTAATGTAACTGTGTATCATATAGGTATCTAATGTAGATGTGTATCATATAGGTACCTAATGTAGATGGTACCTAATGTAGATGTGTATTATATAGGTACCTAATGTAAATGTGTATTATATAGGTACCTAATGTAGATGTGTATTATATAGGTACCTAATGTAGATGTGTATCATATTGGTACCTAATGTAGATGGTACCTAATGTAGATGTGTATTATATAGGTACCTAATGTAGATGTGTATCATATAGGTACCTAATGTAGATGTGTATCATATAGGTACCTAATGTAGATGTGTATCATATAGGTACCTAATGTAGATGTGTATTATATAGGTACCTAATGTAAATGTGTATCATATAGGTACCTAATGTAGATGTGTATCATATAGGTAGCTAATGTAGATGTGTATCATATAGGTACCTAATGTAGATGTGTATTATATAGGTACCTAATGTAAATGTGTATCATATAGGTACCTAATGTAAATCTGTATTGTATAGGTACCCAATGTAAATCTGTATTATATAAGTACCTAATGTAAATCTGTATTATATAAGTACCTAATGTAAATCTGTATTATATAAGTACCTAATGTAAATCTGTATTATTATTTATATAGGTACCTAATGTAAATCTGTATTATATAAGTACCTAATGTAAATCTGTATTATATAAGTACCTAATGTAAATCTGTATTATATAAGTACCTAATGTAAATCTGTATTATATAAGTACCTAATGTAAATCTGTATTATATAAGTACCTAATGTAAATCTGTATTATTATTTATATAGGTACCTAATGTAAATCTGTATTATTATTTATATAGGTACCTAATGTAGATGTGTATTATATAGGTACCTAATGTAGATGTGTATTATATAGGTAGCTAATGTAGATGTGTATCATATAGGTACCTAATGTAGATGGTACCTAATGTAGATGTGTATTATATAGGTACCTAATGTAGATGTGTATTATATAGGTACCTAATGTAGATGTGTATTATATAGGTACCTAATGTAGATGTGTATCATATAGGTACCTAATGTAAATGTGTATTATATAGGTACCTAATGTAACTGTGTATCATATAGGTTTCTAATGTAGATGTGTATCATATAGGTACCTAATGTAAATGTGTATTATATAGGTACCTAATGTAGATGTGTATTATATAGGTACCTAATGTAGATGTGTATCATATAGGTACCTAATGTAGATGTGTATCATATAGGTACCTAATGTAAATGTGTATTATATAGGTACCTAATGTAGATGTGTATTATATAGGTACCTAATGTAACTGTGTATCATATAGGTACCTAATGTAAATGTGTATTATATAGGTACCTAATGTAGATGTGTATTATATAGGTACCTAATGTAGATGTGTATCATATAGGTACCTAATGTAGATGTGTATCATATAGGTACCTAATGTAAATGTGTATTATATAGGTACCTAATGTAGATGTGTATTATATAGGTACCTAATGTAACTGTGTATCATATAGGTACCTAATGTAAATGTGTATTATATAGGTACCTAATGTAGATGTGTATTATATAGGTACCTAATGTAGATGTGTATCATATAGGTACCTAATGTAGATGTGTATCATATAGGTACCTAATGTAGATGTGTATTATATAGGTACCTAATGTAAATGTGTATCATATAGGTACCTAATGTAAATCTGTATTATTATTTATATAACTACCTAATGTAAATCTGTATTATTATTTTTATATAGGTACCTAATGTAAATCTGTATTATATAGGTACCTAATGTAAATCTGTATTATTATTTATATAACTACCTAATGTAAATCTGTATTATTATTTTTATATAGGTACCTAATGTAAATCTGTATTATATAGGTACCTAATGTAAATCTGTATTATTATTTATATAACTACCTAATGTAAATCTGTATTATTATTTTTATATAGGTACCTAATGTAAATCTGTATTATATAGGTACCTAATGTAAATCTGTATTATTATTTATATAACTACCTAATGTAAATCTGTATTATTATTTTTATATAGGTACCTAATGTAAATCTGTATTATATAGGTACCTAATGTAAATCTGTATTATTATTTATATAACTACCTAATGTAAATCTGTATTATTATTTTTATATAGGTACCTAATGTAAATCTGTATTATATAGGTACCTAATGTAAATCTGTATTATATAGGTACCTAATGCGATCAAGAAATGTCAGAAGTCTGGTATATGTGTACGGATGGTGACTGGCGACAATATAAACACGGCACGCTCTATCGCCGCCAAGTGTGGTATCCTGCGCATGAATGATGATTTTCTCGTAATGGAAGGCAAAGAGTTCAACAAACGTATCAGAGATCCGGCCACAGGAGAAGTAGGTTATTCTTGATGTTGTATGTCTAAGTTTATAAATCTTGTTATTCCCCTGAGTCTTGCTTTGGAGTATGTCTGGTGTTATTGCAGTCATGAATTGGAATATATTTGGTGCATTGAACCTATGCATTATTGGAGTATGTCTGGTGTTATTGCAGTCATGAATTGGAATATATTTGGTGCATTGAACCTACACATTATTGTAGTATGTCTGGTGTTATTGCAGTCATGGATTGGAATATATTTGGTGCATTGAACCTATGCATTATTGTAGTATGTCTCGTGTTATTGCAGTCATGGATTGGAATATATTTGGTGCATTGAACCTATGCATTATTGTAGTATGTCTCGTGTTATTGCAGTCATGGATTGGAATATATTTGGTGCATTGAACCTACGCATTATTGTAGTATGTCTGGTGTTATTGCAGTCATGGATTGGAATATATTTGGTGCATTGAACCTATGCATTATTGTCGGAAATTTGTATATCGATCTACCGAGACTAAAATATCGACTATGCATCAATATTTTGATGATAATATCCGAGACTAAAATATCGACTATGCATCAATATTTTGATGATAATATGCAGCACGAATATATTTTTCTGTGTTAGTTTTGGGAACATGGCCATACCCGTGGAAGTGGAAAGTTAGAAGCCATGGTCCACGTGGAGCCGTGGAGTGGACACATCACTGACCGCCTTGACCACAGGCGTTTACCGATTTCTCCCAATATTGAACCGCTTCCTCCTAGGCCAACCCTCCATATATCCACACAGTTTCACCACAATCCATCAACGCATATTTGAGTTGAGGTTCAAATACCAGCGTGGGGGTTTGCATCTCTCCGAGTTGAGGTTCAAATACCAGCGTGGGGGTTTGCATCTCTCCGAGTTGAGGTTCAAATACCAGCGTGGGGTTTTGCATCTCTCCGAGTTGAGGTTCAAATACCAGCGTGGGGGTTTGCATCTCTCCGCGTTGAGGTTCAAATACCAGCGTGGGGGTTTGCATCTCTCCGAGTTGAGGTTCAAATACCAGCGTGGGGTTTTGCATCTCTCCGAGTTGAGGTTCAAATACCAGCATGGGGTGCATCTCTCCGAGTTGAGGTTCAAATACCACATGGGGGTTTGCATCTCTCCGAGTTGAGGTACAAATACCAGCGTGGAGGTTTGCATCTCTCCGAGTTGAGGTTCAAATACCAGCGTGGGGGTTTGCATCTCTCCGAGTTGAGGTTCAAATACCAGCATGGGGGTTTGCATCTCTCCGAGTTGAGGTTCAAATACCAGCGTGGGGGTTTGCATCTCTCCGAGTTGAGGTTCAAATACCAGCGTGGGGGTTTGCATCTCTCCGAGTTGAGGTTCAAATACCAGCGTGGGGGTTTGCATCTCTCCGAGTTGAGGTTCAAATACCAGCGTGGGGGTTTGCATCTCTCCGAGTTGAGGTTCAAATACCAGCGTGGGGTTTGCATCTCTCCGAGTTGAGGTTCAAATACCAGCATGGGGGTTTGCATCTCTCCAAGTGCTAATCTCTAAGTTATTGTTGAAGTCGTGATAGCGCAGTGGTAGTGCATTCGCTTCAGGTTCGAACGGTCTGGTGTACGCGCCCCACTGTAGCCGTTGCGATTGTGCCCTTAGGCAAAGCATTTAAATTCCACATTGCCTCTTCTCTCTCCTTCGTGGCGATGGATTCCATCAGGAATGAGATCTCGAAAGTGATTAATATAAGTTGTAAGAACTTGTTTCGCAATCGAGCTTAAATAAATTTGTATAAACTAAAATATACTTCTACCCGACAAGTTACTGTATTATGCAGCATTTTATACGTTACATCTGATACGTTGAATGGTTATATCATACTTATAGAGCAAACTTGTAAGAACTTGTTTCGCAATTGAGCTATTATAAAGTTGTATAAACTAAGTTATCGTGTGTTTTGTATTGTAGGTATCCCAGAAGTTACTGGATCAGGTATGGCCTAATCTGAGAGTATTGGCCAGGTCTTCCCCACAAGATAAATACATACTTGTTAAAGGAATTATAGACAGCAAGATCTCGTCCAGTCGCGAGGTGGTAGCCGTTACAGGAGATGGCACTAATGATGGTCCAGCTTTAAAGAAGGCCGATGTCGGATTTGCTATGGTAAATACAAAACTTTTATTTTTTGATGTATCTGACAGTTTTTTTAAAAAGCTGGCGATTGATATGATAAATTCACTGTGATATAATTTAAATGCTTATGCGACACTAAGGGAGAAGTTTAACCCTTTCCCTCATAGAAGCACCTCTTGAAGCCATTACCAATACGACATACATTGACGATGTAGTAGCCAAACCAATGTTCATAATAAAGGCCAGAATCTCATGTAGTCCCAGTAATATCTATGGAGGTGGGATAGATATGGTGACTACTTATCCACTGCATGATAGCTAAATGGCTGTCGTTTGTATGGAGATATAATAGTATATTAACCTAAATCTCTGTAAAGGAAAGGGTTATGGTATGCAAGGGAGAAGTTTAAGATATGCAAGGGAGAAGTTGAATGTATGTAAGAGAGAAGTTTAAGGTATGCAAGGGAGAAGTTTAAGATATGCAAGGGAGAAGTTGAATGTATGTAAGAGAGAAGTTTAAGATATGCAAGGGAGAAGTTGAATGTATGTAAGAGAGAAGTTGAATGTATGTAAGAGAGAAGTTTAAGGTATGCAAGGGAGAAGTTTAAGATATGCAAGGGAGAAGTTGAATGTATGTAAGAGAGAAGTTTAAGATATGCAAGGGAGAAGTTGAATGTATGTAAGAGAGAAGTTTAAGGTATGCAAGGGAGAAGTTTAAGATATGCAAGGGAGAAGTTGAATGTATGTAAGAGAGAAGTTTAAGGTATGCAAGGGAGAAGTTTAAGATATGCAAGGGAGAAGTTGAATGGATGTAAGAGAGAAGTTTAAGGTATGCAAGGGAGAAGTTTAAGGTATGCAAGGGAGAAGTTTAAGATATGCAAGGGAGAAGTTGAATGGATGTAAGAGAGAAGTTTAAGGTATGCAAGTGAGAAGTTTAAGGTATGCAAGGGAGAAGTTTAAGGTATGCAAGGTAGAAGTTTAAGGTATGCAAGTAAGGGAGAAGTTTAAGATATGCAAGGGAGAAGTTTAAGATATGCAAGGGAGAAGTTGAATGTATGTAAGAGAGAAGTTTAAGGTATGCAAGGGAGAAGTTTAAGGTATGCAAGGGAGAATGGGAACTCGGCCATTTTTCTCTGTATATTCTATATTGTATTGGTTGCGTATTTACAGGGTATCTCAGGTACTGATGTGGCAAAGGAGGCATCCGATATCATTCTAACGGATGACAACTTCACCAGCATAGTTAAAGCAGTGATGTGGGGAAGGAACGTTTATGACAGCATTGCAAAATTCCTGCAGTTCCAGCTGACCGTGAATGTTGTTGCTGTACTCGCAGCTTTCCTTGGTGCTTGTATTATAGATGTAAGTTCTCCTGTATTTATACACATTTATTTTAGCTCGATTGCGAAACAAGTTCTTACAACTTATATTAAGATGAAGTCATGATAGTGCATTGGTAGTGCGTTCGCTTCAAGAGCGAAAAACCTGGAGTTCGAACCCCACTGGAGCCATTACGCTTGTGCCCTTAGTCAATGCATTCCATGTTGCCTCTTCTCTCCCTCGATGGATTTCATCATGAATGAGGTCTCGAGAGTGATTAATATAAGTTGTAAGAACTTGTTTCGCAATCTAGCTAAAATAAATTTGTTTAAACTAACTTTATATTAAAAAGTTCTTGTTATATCTCTCCGGTCTTCCTTGTGTGACTTGAACCCATTAATGGTAACATATCTGTACACAAGTAACTGGTTTAACCCATTAATGGTAACATATCTGTACACAAGTAACTAGTTTAACCCATTAATGGTAACATATCTGTACACAAGTAACTGGTTTAACCCATTAATGGTAACATATCTGTACACAAGTAACTGGTTTAACCCATTAATGGTAACATATCTGTACACAAGTAACTGGTTTAACCCATTAATGGTAACATATCCGTTTACAAGTAACTGGTTTAACCCATTAATGGTAACATATCTGTACACAAGTAACTGGTTTAATCCATTAATGGTAACATATCTGTACACACGTAACTGGTTTAACCCATTAATGATAACATATCTGTACACACGTAACTGGTTTAATCCATTAATGGTAACATATCCATTTACAAGTAACTGGTTTAACCCATTAAATGGTAACATATCTGTACACAAGTAACTGGTTTAACCCATTAATGGTAACATATCTGTACACAAGTATCTGGTTTAACCCATTATTGGTAACATATCTGTACACAAGTAACTGGTTTAATCCATTAATGGTAACATATCTGTACACAAGTAACTGGTTTAATCCATTAATGGTAACATATCCATTTACAAGTAACTGGTTTAACCCATTATTGGTAACATATCTGTACACAAGTAACTGGTTTAACCCATTAACGGTAACATATCTGTACACAAGTAACTGGTTTAACCCATTATTGGTAACATATCTGTACACAAGTAACTGGTTTAATCCATTAATGGTAACATATCTGTACACAAGTAACTGGTTTAATCCATTAATGGTAACATATCTGTACACACGTAACTGGTTTAATCCATTAATGGTAACATATCTGTACACAAGTAACTGGTTTAATCCATTAATGGTAACATATCTGTACACTGTACACAAGTAACTGGTTTAACCCATTAATGGTGACATATCTGTACACAAGTAACTGGTTTAACCCATTATTGGTAACATATCTGTACACAAGTAACTGGTTTAACCCATTAATGGTAACATATCTGTACACAAGTAACTGGTTTAACCCATTAATGGTAACATATCTGTACACAAGTAACTGGTTTAACCCATTAATGGTAACATATCTGTACACACGTAACTGGTTTAATCCATTAATGGTAACATATCTGTACACAAGTAACTGGTTTAATCCATTAATGGTAACATATCTGTACACAAGTAACTGGTTTAATCCATTAATGGTAACATATCCGTTTACAAGTAACTGGTTTAACCCATTAATGGTAACATATCTGTACACAAGTAACTGGTTTAACCCATTAATGGTAACATATCTGTACACAAGTAACTGCCAGATAATTGGTCAAAAGTTAATATTTTAATTAAAACTTAGTTCCTTTTCATAATCGAATATTTCTATAAAGAACTAGGTCAACATAAACAGGACATTTGGAAGCATTAGCAAGTCTGTTTTCGATAGATATAAACTTGATAAATATCTTCATTGTTTTATAATACTAGTCATTTGACTTTTACATGCGCAGGCATTGTTTTGTGATTTTATAGTACGGGCCTCCGTCGTTCCGATTGTTGGCTCCAAATCACTTGCCCCTCACCATTGCAGGTTCTAATCCCACTTGGGGTGTCAAATTCTTTCATGTGAGGAAGTTATCTAGCTGGCTTGCGGAAGCTTGGTGGTTCTACCCGGGTGCCCGTCCGTGCCTGTAGTACTGTTCGAAGCGGCATCCGGAGTCTTCCTCCACCAATAATAGTTGGAGAGTCGTCGTATATCCTAAGCTGTTGGTGCCACTCTAAGCCACAAAACCAAACAAACAATGTATTTGATAGTGTTTATGTACATAATATTTTCAAGAGGGTCTTATGGAAACTTGAAGTTACAGTCAAACCTGTTTTAAGCAGCCAGCTAAGGGAGTCAGAGAAAGTGGTTGCTTAACACAGGTGTCTGTTTAATAGAGGTCAAATGTATAATAAAGCAGCAAATTGGGAATCTGGCAACTGGCTGCTTAATACAGGTTGACTGCTTAATGGAGGTGACCACTAACACAGGTTTGACTGTAGTTAAATGTGTTACCCTCTATGAATAAAGAATTGTGTTACTCGCTTACATACTCCAATTTTGTTAAAACTTAGTAATAACGTAGATTAAATTGTTTGTGTTTATAGGACAGTCCTCTGAAGGCGATACAGATGTTGTGGGTAAATCTGATCATGGACACGCTGGCTTCCCTCGCCCTTGCTACCGAACTGCCGAGTGAGGAACTGCTAGAACGCAAACCATACGGACGTACAAAACCACTGATATCGAGAACTATGATGAAGAACATCTTCGGACACGCCGTCTATCAGCTTACTGTAGTATTTGTCTTATTGTTTGCTGGTGAGTGAATCAACTATTTATCCTTCATTCATTCACAGATTAACCCGTAACCTGCCGAATAAATTGGACAGAATGTGCAAACAACATAGAGTCAGATCAGCCGTGTCGTTGCGCCTCACCTGATCAGGACCTATGTCGTTTGCTATTCAGACAAGTGTTTTAGCACCACTATCCGAATAGCAAACAGCATAGAGCCTGATCAGACGGCACGTTCTGTGCCGTCTGTTCTGGCTGTTTGCAAAAGCGACATTAGTAGTGATTGGCAGGTTACGGGTTAACCCTTTCAACACCACAGACCTCTAAATTGGCTTACAAAAAAGTGTAGATCCAGATGAGCCGGCTCGTGACGAGCCGTCTCATCAGGATCTGCACTTTTTTCAAGTAATATAACTATTTTTAGAAAAATATTACCCATTTTGATAAATGAACTGATCCAAATGTAATTTTGTTATTAATTTATTGGTCTAAAAATATCATGGACCAGTCCATGTCAGTTACTTGGTGTTGAATGGGTTAAGAGGATATTTTTTGTTTGTTTCAGTGTATGATCGAAATATATTTTACCAAAATGAACATTGAGAGGATTATTATCACGAGTGAGTGATAAAAATAGCTTTCTATGTTCACGAGTGAAATATTATTCAATCCTTCACTTGAAGTGTTTTATGAGAGAAAATGATGCAATCGTGCGCTAAATGGCGCCAGAACGTCGTGTTTATGACTGCCATAAATGACGACATAAACTGACAGCTTGAGTCCGGAAACGTTCGCATTGAACATATTTCAACATGCAGCAGCTAGGTACCACACGTGCATAGCAGTGAGAAATAAAATGTGTTAATCAACTGTTTTCAACCAATGGATGCATCCGATATCATTCTAACGGATGACAACTTCACCAGCATAGTTAAAGCAGTGATGTGTCTATTTTCCCTGTAATTTGAGCAGGGAGAATTGTAAATTGATGTGATTTTGCTATATATTTCAGGTCACAACATATTTGGTATCACGGACGGTCGAAGTAGTGTGCTCCATTCTCCACCCACACAACATTTTACCATTATATTTAATACATTTGTTATGATGACTTTATTTAATGAAATTAATGCTCGAAAGATCCATGGGCAGCGAAATATATTCGAGGGTTTGCAGCGTAACCCAATATTTATTGGAATTTGGATAGGAACCATGATTGGACAGGTATGAAACTTGTTGTGTCGAACGTCCTTAAATCATAGGCAGGTTGAGTTTACTTAGTGAATATTATGTGTTTAACCCTTTCCCTCATAGAAGCACCTCTTGATGCCATTGCCAATACCACATACATTGACAATGTAGTAGCCAAACCAATGTTCATAATAAAGGCCAGAATCTCATGCAGTCCCAGTAATATCTATGGAGGTGGGATAGATATGGCGACTACTTATCCACTGTATGATAGCTAAATGGCTGTCGTTTGTATGGAGATATAATAGTATACTAACCTAAATCTCTATGTAGTCCCAGTAATATCTATGGAGGTGGGATAGATATGGCGACTACTTATCCACTGCAGGATAGCTAAATGGCTGTCGTTTGTATGGAGATATAATAGTATACTAACCTAAATCTCTATGAAGGAGAGGGTTAAATGGCTGTCGTTTGTATGGAGATATAATAGTATACTAACCTAAATCTCTATGTAGTCCCAGTAATATCTATGGAGGTGGGATAGATATGGCGACTACTTATCCACTGTATGATAGCTAAATGGCTGTCGTTTGTATGGAGATATAATAGTATATTAACCTAAATCTCTATGAAGGAGAGGGTTAAATGGCTGTCGTTTGTATGGAGATATAATAGTATATTAACCTAAATCTCTATGAAGGAAAGGGTTAAATAAATCTGTTGGCATTGCTCACTGTCCACCTGTAGGTTTCAGCCCTACCAGTATCGGATTCCTTCCAGTGAGGTATCGGGCTTGTGTTGGTGCTGCCAGAGTGGTTGCCCCTTGCATGTTTATTTTACATTGTATATAAGCATACATATGAGACTTCCAAAGCAGTGGACAGATTTAGCTGATTGTGTAACATGTAATTAACATTGGTATATCGGTCCTGGCCGAAATCGGACCTCCCCTGCCCATAATTTTGTGTTATTTGATTATTGAACAGTGAAGTGCGGGTGAAGTCAGTAGTATATAGAGGATATATGTAACGCCACGCGGCGAAATACAAATTTCAGTGATCACTCGATGAAATAAAATCCTATTTTACACTAATAAACAAATCATTTTCTTTTATGAATTCCAATGATTTTGAATAATATAATATTTGTTATCAAATTTAATTCATTTCATCAGCCCCGGAGCCTCATTTCACTACAATATGCAACCGCACAACCACTTATGTTAGTGTGAACGTCTGTAATAAGAAATAGTTCCGGTATAATTTTCAAGTTAGTTTCTGTTTGCTGTCAAAATTAAAAACTACAGACAAAACAAATTCAATAGAATATATTACTTTAAAATGAGATGTTCATTATTGTCAGAAAATAGCTAAGATACTAAAGTACATCCAACCGCAGAGGAATACGAAACCCAAGCAGTGACTGAGAAAATGCCATCTTCCACTGTTTGAAAACAATGAAAGATAGTATTTTCTATCACTGAGAAATTCAATCATTCATTGGGAAGCATAACAGAAATTACATTTTTCACATAAGCCATGTAGAGTAAAACCTGTGTTAGTGGTCACCTCCATTAAGCAGCCAACCTGTATTAAGCAGCCAGTTGCCAGATTCCCAATTTGCTGTTTTGTTTTATTATACATTTGACCTCTATTAAGCAGCCACCTGTGCTAAGCAGCCACTTTCTCTGATTCCCTTGGCTGGCTGCTTAAGGCAGGTTTGACTGTAGATGATAGTTTGTGTATTTCATGCAATCTATGTGACTGTAGTTTGTGTAGCGTTGTATACTGTGTACATTGTATTTCATGTAATCTATGTGACTGTAGTTTGTGTAGCGTTGTATACTGTGTATTTCATGTAATCTATGTGACTGTAGTTTGTGTAGCGTTGTATACTGTGTATTTCATGCAATCTATGTGACTGTAGTTTGTGTAGCGTTGTATACTGTGTACATTGTATTTCATGTAATCTATGTGACTGTAGTTTGTGTAGCGTTGTATACTGTGTACATTGTATTTCATGTAATCTATGGGACTGTAGTGTGTGTAGCATTGTATACTGTGTATTTCATGTAATCTATGTGACTGTAGTTTGTGTAACGTTGTATACTGTGTACATTGTATTTCATGTAATCTATGTGACTGTAGTTTGTGTAGCGTTGTATACTGTGTACATTGTATTTCATGTAATCTATATGACTGTAGTTTGTGTAGCATTGTATACTGTGTACATTGTATTTCATGTAATCTGTGTGACTGTAGTTTGTGTAGTGTTGTATACTGTGTACATTGTATTTCATGTAATCTATGGGACTAGTTTGTGTAGTGTTGTATACTGTGTATTTCAGGTAATAATTGTACAGTTTATGGGTGTAGCGTTTTATACCAAGGCACTAACCATAGACCAATGGTTATGGTGTATATTTTTGGGCGTTGGAACATTGGTTTGGGGGCAGGTAAGTCATCGTAAAGTAACGCTTCAGTAATGCTTCCTATTCTTATACTTTCAGTTAGTTTAAACTTTATTTATTATTATTTATTTAACGATTCCGAAGCAAGTTTTAACAACTTATATTAATCACTCTCATTGGCACAGATGAAAGCGCAAATGTGGTCATTCGTGTGGGAGGAAACTGGAATACCCGGAGAAACCCCACCTGTCCGATCTGGCGACCACCGTACCATCTCCCATACTTCCCGGTACGAGGATCGAACCCGGGTTGCATTGGTGAAAAGCGAGCGCAATAACCACTGCGCTAATCGGACAGATATACTTTCATTTGAGGTTTTATTTACGATAACAAAATCCTTTGTAATGTAGCTGTCTGTGTATGCGGATTGAGTTTCAAAACCACTGGAACGGCAACATTTTTGTGACTGGATTCTCGGTGTTTATGCGATACTCTTAATCTAGTCCATTTTGGTCATAGATGAGTGGATGGGTGCTGGGTGACCTTGAGTGGACGGGTGGCCTAAAGTGTGGGGAATTTGTTAAATTTATTGAATAGTTCCAAATACGAGGTGTATGGGCCATATGTCAAGGGTACGACTTTAAAGTGTATTAGAAGATAACAGTTTGACTTATGTGAAGAGTATTTAAAATAATTACTCAATATTTTCTGCATTCTGTTTTCTTTGAAGGTGATTTGTTGTTTGTGAGAGATTGTTTGTGAGAGACTTGTTTGTTAGAGTTTGTTTGTGAGAGTTTGTTTGTGAGAGATTGTTTGTTAGAGTTTGTTTGTGAGAGTTTGTTTGTGAGAGATTGTTTGTTAGAGTACACACTCTTTGTTTGAAGTTTGATTAATTTCTTGAATTATTGATATTTACTGATTGGCCCTTTGCCACACAACACCTTAATCACTTCCCATCCATTTCCATGGTCGAATGCTTACTGTCGCTGACTTGTATACCACTGTAACCTATCATCACTGATGGTCAGAGTTCGAGCTCCGCTCAGGCCGTATCTCATTTATATGAAAATGTTGGCAGTTTCTTACAGAGGTTGGTGCACCCCAAGTACTGGTTAACCACTGGAGCCTGCCCAGGAAAGGTGTTAGGTAATCTGCCTGCCAGCGATATAGCCCAAAATGGTGCTGATGCAGGCGTAAAACCTGAACAAACAAATTATCGCTTCCCACATATAGACGGTGGGCGGAATGCCATTGTCTACTTCAATGGATACGGAGTATAATATGGCTTATCAGCAGTATGCAAATTAGTAATTAGTTTATACAAAACATTTTTATCGATTGCGAAACAAGTTCTTGCAACTAATTAATCACTCTCGAGACTCCATTCCTGATGGAATCCATCGCCACGAGGGAGAGAGAAGAGGCAACGTGGAATTTAAATGCCTTGCCTAAGGAAACAATCGTAATGGCCACAGCTGAGCTCGAACTCCGGATCGTTGGCACCTGCGCTATCACGACTTCCACTGAAATGCATTTCACCTGTGTTTATTGTCTTCAGCTCGTTACGTCGATACCCACACGGAGTTTACCTAAACATTTATGCAGTTGGGGTAAAGGGGAACCAGAGGATGTTGATGAACTGGACGCTGCAGCTGAGCCTGGTCAATCCAATGAAGGTGTTGGCCGGCGTGGCCAGATTCTCTGGGTGAGAGGCTTGACACGGCTTCAACAGCAGGTAAGTGGTTCTCTCCGTTGGTGCTATATTATATCACAGTTGCTTCCCCTGATTACTGGTGTGCTACCACGTCACATGTGTGCATTGAAATACCTACTCCTTCCCTCACTATGAACCACAGTTTTCCTTATTTCATACAAAATATAATATAATATAATTTGGATTGTTACGTTTGGGCATCGGGTTTCTGTTGAGTTTCACTTCTAGTATTCACAAGATGTGTAGTCAGAATTGGCGTGTGCCCATGGGTACAATCTTTCCCATATTTACTTGTCTATAGCACAGGAGTGGGCACCATGCACTTACAAATATGCCAAGATGTAATCAAGCGAAAATTGATGCAGTTGAATTTTTTCTCCATTGTAACATTAGATGAAACAAAAAAGTGTCGTCTTAGTGAATACTGATCATGGTAGGATACCATATATACCCTATTGTAATACGGACATATATCCTCTGGGATTTTATGTATGTTGCAGATATACAGGAATCTCGTTTATTAGGTTTATTGGAGGGGGGGGGGGTATATGAAAATTGAAGATCCGTCTTACAAAAATTTGATCCTCCCTTATAATGGAGTAGATTTGGTAAAGTGGGGAAATAGATTTATACAATTGGGAGTCGGAAACGAGGAAAATTGGGCAGGGAGGAAGCAGCTGGGATTCTGGGAAATAATATGGTAGAGCCGGGGGGAAAACCGCAAACGAGGCACGGAGGAAGCAGCTGGGATTCTGCATGGTGTTTTCATTGATTTTTGTGAAATATATAATGATTGAATATTGTAGGATGTAGAAACCAGGTGTTTTCTAACAGTATAACCAATTGTCTTAACTATAACGAACAGTTTTTGAGTTGTTTTGTTCATGTATGAAGCTAGGCGTTTTATACACAATACCATAGTTGTAAGCGATGCCACTCGTATAGGGCATCATAGGCTGACGTTTAGATGACTGTTGGGTACTATATTATCTATATTATCTGCCTCACTTTAGTTGTGTTTTTAGTCCTAGGCATAGTATTTTCTGTAAATATCCGTACTCTGCTGGTGCCAATTTCTCAGCCAGTATTTACCCTTTCAACTCTACAGGCCTCTAAAAATGCTTACAAAAAGTGTAGATCCAGATGAGCCGGGTCATGACGAGCCGTCTCATCAGGATCTGCACTTTTTGCCAGTAATATTACTCTTTTTTTTGTTAGACAAAATTACCCATTTTGATAAATGAACTGGTCCAAATGTAATTTTCTTATTAATTTATTGGTCTAAAAAATATCATGGACCAGTCCATGTCAGTTACTTGGTGCTGAATGTGTTAATGGCTCAATGTGTGTTTTTACTTCATAATCCAAACTTAAAACTACTGAGGTCGATTTATCTCTTATTTATTTTGGCAAACGTCCAGACGTACAGACGTACAACGTACAGACTTATTATCGATTATTATATGATTTTTGTTAATAGATACCATGCCCCATTTAAGGAGAGAATTTACAAAATTCTAATTTTGTAAACTCGAGTTCCTTTGTGGGCGGTTCCTTCTCTTTTATTAAATATGAATAAAAAATTTTTTTCAAATAATGGAAATTCAATGGGGTAATCGTGAATCCAACTTGGGGGTATAACAATTGTTTCAGCAATTCTTTGCTTGCAAAAGGTCGGTGAACCTTACTTCGCTGACAAATACCAAATTTTTATTAGGGGGGTAACAAACTACAGTAAAACCTGTGTTAGCAGTCACCTCCATTAAGCAGCCAACCTGCATTAAGCAGCCAGTTGCCAGATTCCCAATTTACTGTTTTATTATACATTTGACCTATTAAGAAACCACCTGTGCTAAGCAGCCACTTTCTTTGATTCCCTTGGCTGGCTGCTTAAGACAAGTTTGACTGTATAAATATTGTTAAACAAACATTTGCTGAGAAATTGCATTTCAGTGTACAGGATTTCTTCTCATGAATATTTACTGTCTGCTTTTTAGCTTATGTGAACCAAAGGTTCTAGTAAGCCACTGTGATTGGGTTTGTCCACCCATAACTGTTCGCGTTACTTCATGTTTGCTCAGCTTAGTTTTAGTTTAATCATATGTTATGCATTCATTCTATATATACAATTACAGAAAAACAATGAACACACTTATAATTATGCATATATATAAGTTTAATCATATTATTGCATTCATTCTATATATACAATGTACAGAACAATACAAATGAACACACTTGTATAATTATGCATAGTATATAAGTTTAATCATATATTATTGCATTCATTCTATATATACAATGTACAGAACAAAACAAATGAACACACTTGTATAATTATGCATAGTATATAAGTTTAATCATATATTATTGCATTCATTCTATATATACAATGTACAGAATAAAACAAATGAACACACTTGTATAATTATGCATAGTATATAAGTTTAATCATATATTATTGCATTCATTCTATATATACAATGTACAGAATAAAACAAATGAACACACTTGTATAATTATGCATAGTATATAAGTTTAATCATATATTATTGCATTCATTCTATATATACAATGTACAGAACAAAACAAATGAACACACTTGTATAATTATGCATAGTATATAAGTTTAATCATATTTTATTGCATTCATTCTATATATACAATGTACAGAACAAAACAAATGAACACACTTGTATAATTATGCATAGTATATAAGTTTAATCATATTTTATTGCATTCATTCTATATATACAATGTACAGAACAAAACAAATGAACACACTTGTATAATTATGCATAGTATATAAGTTTAATCATATTTTATTGCATTCATTCTATATATACAATGTACAGAACAAAACAAATGAACACACTTGTATAATTATGCATAGTATATAAGTTTAATCATATTTTATTGCATTCATTCTATATATACAATGTACAGAACAAAACAAATGAACACACTTGTATAATTATGCATAGTATATAAGTTTAATCATATTTTATTGCATTCATTCTATATATACAATGTACAGAACAAAACAAATGAACACACTTGTATAATTATGCATAGTATATAAGTTTAATCATATTTTATTGCATTCATTCTATATATACAATGTACAGAACAAAACAAATGAACACACTTGTATAATTATGCATAGTATATAAGTTTAATCATATTTTATTGCATTCATTCTATATATACAATGTACAGAACAAAACAAATGAACACACTTGTATAATTATGCATAGTATATAAGTTTAATCATATTTTATTGCATTCATTCTATATATACAATGTACAGAACAAAACAAATGAACACACTTGTATAATTATGCATAGTATATAAGTTTAATCATATTTTATTGCATTCATTCTATATATACAATGTACAGAACAAAACAAATGAACACACTTGTATAATTATGCATAGTATATAAGTTTAATCATATTTTATTGCATTCATTCTATATATACAATGTACAGAACAAAACAAATGAACACACTTGTATAATTATGCATAGTATATAAGTTTAATCATATTTTATTGCATTCATTCTATATATACAATGTACAGAACAAAACAAATGAACACACTTGTATAATTATGCATAGTATATAAGTTTAATCATATTTTATTGCATTCATTCTATATATACAATGTACAGAACAAAACAAATGAACACACTTGTATAATTATGCATAGTATATAAGTTTAATCATATGTTATTGCATTCATTCTATATATACAATGTACAGAACAAAACAAATGAACACACTTGTATAATTATGCATAGTATATAAGTTTAATCATATTTTATTGCATTCATTCTATATATACAATGTACAGAACAAAACAAATGAACACACTTGTATAATTATGCATAGTATATAAGTTTAATCATATTTTATTGCATTCATTCTATATATACAATGTACAGAACAAAACAAATGAACACACTTGTATAATTATGCATAGTATATAAGTTTAATCATATTTTATTGCATTCATTCTATATATACAATGTACAGAACAAAACAAATGAACACACTTGTATAATTATGCATAGTATATAAGTTTAATCATATTTTATTGCATTCATTCTATATATACAATGTACAGAACAAAACAAATGAACACACTTGTATAATTATGCATAGTATATAAGTTTAATCATATTTTATTGCATTCATTCTATATATACAATGTACAGAACAAAACAAATGAACACACTTGTATAATTATGCATAGTATATAAGTTTAATCATATTTTATTGCATTCATTCTATATATACAATGTACAGAACAAAACAAATGAACACACTTGTATAATTATGCATAGTATATAAGTTTAATCATATTTTATTGCATTCATTCTATATATACAATGTACAGAACAAAACAAATGAACACACTTGTATAATTATGCATAGTATATAAGTTTAATCATATTTTATTGCATTCATTCTATATATACAATGTACAGAACAAAACAAATGAACACACTTGTATAATTATGCATAGTATATAAGTTTAATCATATTTTATTGCATTCATTCTATATATACAATGTACAGAACAAAACAAATGAACACACTTGTATATTATGCATAGTATATAAGTTTAATCATATTTATTGCATTCATTCTATATATACAATGTACAGAATAAAACAAATGAACACACTGTATAATTATGCATAGTATATAAGTTTAATCATATATTATTGCATTCATTCTATATATACAATGTACAGAACAAAACAAATGAACACACTTGTATAATTATGCATAGTATATAAGTTTAATCATATATTATTGCATTCATTCTATATATACAATGTACAGAATAAAACAAATGAACACACTTGTATAATTATGCATAGTATATAAGTTTAATCATATATTATTGCATTCATTCTATATATACAATGTACAGAATAAAACAAATGAACACACTTGTATAATTATGCATAGTATATAAGTTTAGTCATATATTATTGCATTCATTCTATATATACAATGTACAGAATAAAACAAATGAACACACGTGTATAATTATGCATAGTATATAAGTTTAATCATATATTATTGCATTCATTCTATATATACAATGTACAGAATAAAACAAATGAACACACTTGTATAATTATGCATAGTATATAAGTTTAATCATATATTATTGCATTCATTCTATATATACAATGTACAGAATAAAACAAATGAACACACGTGTATAATTATGCATAGTATATAAGTTTAATCATATATATTGCATTCATTCTATATATACAATGTACAGAATAAAACAAATGAACACACTTGTATAATTATGCATAGTATATAAGTTTAGTATATATTGCATTCATTCTATATATACAATGTACAGAATAAAACAAATGAACACACGTGTATAATTATGCATAGTATATAAGTTTAATCATATATTATTGCATTCATTCTATATATACAATGTACAGAATAAAACAAATGAACACACGTGTATAATTATGCATAGTATATAAGTTTAATCATATATTATTGCATTCATTCTATATATACAATGTACAGAATAAAACAAATGAACACACTTGTATAATTATGCATAGTATATAAGTTTAATCATATATTATTGCATTCATTCTATATATACAATGTACAGAATAAAACCAATGAACACACTTGTATAATTATGCATAGTATATAAGTTTAATCATATATTATTGCATTCATTCTATATATACAATGTACAGAGCAAAACCAATTAACACACTTGTATAATTATGCGGTATATACGATTTATGTTATTGTTTTGCATAAGAATTGTCAATAAATGTTGAAGCAAATGGGTTGGGCCACAAGTTTTAACAACATTAATGATGGCCCTCCTCAAAATACTAGATTGTAACAAACAAAGTGACTGAATATATGAGTTGTGCAAATACTAAAATTGATGATTAAAATAATATAAAGGGAAAATGAAGAAGAAAATTAGGAAAATATAGTTTAACAAGAATTTAGAACCAAAAAAACTAACAATACAAACAAAAAAAGGATTACGAAATGCAATTGATTATATGTTTGCTCAAATTTTATTCCGACTCGCAATTTGTATCTATGAAAATGTGTTACCTAGCAACCAGCTATTTCAATCCTGCATAGTCCACTAGACCCAGTTAGGCTACATTAAGAGTGAACAACACCCTCCTTGCAGCTTCATGTTTTTGAATTAGTATCTCTTGATAACGGTAATTGTCGTGTCAGTATCCTGAATTCACACGTTATTCAATTAAATAAAGATGTTTGTATCACATTACTGAACACAGTTAATCACAGGGTATATATTGGTAACAGCCTTGATTCACTAATTAGTTTCATTATTTAATGAACAATTTGTATTTCGATTGAAAACAAGGCCATTAGGGCCAAATCTTCAGTGTTATTTGATCCAATTATGTTCAAATTGTTGTCACATAAATGTTGGTTTGTTAGATTCAGGTGAGCACCTCCTCTCTTGTTTTTTTAGTTTGTTGGCTGCATTTTGTAAAAAAAAAAAAAATGTTTTTTAAGAATATTGTCTTTAAGAAGTACAGCAGTTTAATGTAACCAGCGAGATTTTCTTACTGAACGTTTAACATGCATAAATAACACAAGCTTTTAAATGCCCCCACAATGATAAAAATGCTTCATTTCTATATTTTTCCCCCCCACCAATTTTATTTTGTGTTTCTTTTATTTTGTGTTTCTCATTTATGTTGTTACAACTTTACTTACAAATATTTCTTCCAAGTTTCGTTTCTTCTAATGTTCTCCTTGTTTTTCTGTTTTCCCCATCGGGTTTTGTATTCCCTTTCGTAATTATTTCGTCTGAATCTCTGCCGTAAACTATTGCATTACACCAACGAACGAAAATGACGGATAATTGCAAAGTTCTTATAGCAGCTACATGATTAATAGTTTGAAGTGAACTAACCGCCTGATTATTGACTGACTGGCCTCATGTGCTTGTTTGGCTTTCTCTTTGATTTTAGTTGCTGTTATTAGTTTTGAGTTGATTTTGGTTTTGTGTTAACCCTGTAGATAGTTCCAAACAACTTGTTTATACATGTAGTTGTGCGACAATCGAGTTTGGAAACCATTTCCTCGTGTCATCATTTTCAGTTTAATGTATTGTTTACTAGCACTCTTTTGCTTAGAACAGTCAGATTGTGTCTGCGGTTTTGTGTGAATGAGGCATATACTAATACACCACAAACTAAATATAGAACTGCATAACGCGCATTATTTTTTTAACCCATTTTGTACACCAGGCATATAGGGGGCTTGAAGAAGAAGAAACCCATTTAGATTATGACAGAACGAACGCCTGGTATTTTGTTTTTCTCTATTTTAACAGCTGCGAGTCGTGAAGGCATTTAAGTCCACTTTGGAAGACTTAGAAGAAAAACGCAGTGTACAGAGTTTTCAAAGTCTTCATACATTACGCACTTCCCGTAGCCACCACGGGCATCGCCCGATCAGTGAAGAAGTGTTTAATAATCACCTTCTACGTACAACGTCATTTCCAATACGCAACCAGTACCAATACGCTTCGTTTCATGTGCAATCCCCGGACCGCGAGGCTACGACTCCAGTGGAGCATTTTAAAACTCGGTCTCAGTCGTGTGAGAACGTACCCCTTGTGATTAAGCAACCCTCCCCTCTCCTAGCCACTACAAACCCTGCACTCAAAACATCTCCGCCAAAAACTGTTGCTAGAGCCATGGAGGTGGGTGGAGACCAGACGGAGACGTGTATCTAACACAACCTTGTGAAAAACAGCAAGCACATAGACTTCACAGTTGACAAAAAAACAATGAACCTTTAAACCTTCGAGTCATATTGGGGGTTTATAATTGAGCCAGTGAGTCATATAGGGGATAAGCCATCGAGTGATTTTAAGGGGTTGATAATTGAGCCATGAAGATATATAGGTGTGTAAGCCGTTTAGTAATTTATGGAGTTGATTTTTCAGCCGGTGAATTATGTAGGGGGGGGGGGGTGTAAGCCATTTAGTAATTTATGGAGTTGATTTTTCAGCTGGTGAATTATGTAGGGGGGGGGGGGTAAGCCATTTAGTAATTTACAAGAATTGATTATTCAGCCATTAAATTATGTAGGGGGGGTAAGCCATTTAGTAATTTACAAGAGTTGATTATTCAGCCATTAAATTATGTGGGGGGGGGGGTAAGCCATTTAGTAATTTACAAGAGTTGATTATTCAGCCATTAAATTATGTAGGGGGGGGGGGTAAGCCGTTTAGTAATTTACAAGAGTTGATTATTCAGCCATTAAATTATGTAGGGGGGTAAGCCGTTTAGTAATTTACAAGAGTTTATTATTCAGCCATTAAATTATGTAGGGGGGGTAAGCCGTTTAGTAATTTACGGAGTTGATTTTCAGCCATTAGATTATGTAGGGGGGTAAGCTATTTAGTAATTTACAGAGTTGATTATTCAGCCATTAGATTATGTAGGGGTGGGGGTAAGCCGTTTAGTTGGATGGTAATTAGTGCAAATAAGGAATTTATTCACAT
The DNA here is from genome assembly GCA_014843695.1 of Archivesica marissinica. Lineage (NCBI taxonomy): Eukaryota > Metazoa > Mollusca > Bivalvia > Venerida > Vesicomyidae > Archivesica > Archivesica marissinica. The sequence continues at coordinate 58,483,915 of CM026398.1, read as the reverse complement.
AGTAGTGTATAAAGTTACAGATTTAGAATGTTTGTATGTAGTTTAAGAACATTGTTCAACATCTATTGTCATGTTCCTGATTGGTTGCTTATCAGTAAACATTGTGTAAGAATGAAGCGTGCATAAACTAGGCACTATTGTCATGTTCCTGATTGGTTGCTTATCAGTAAACATTGTGTAAGAATGAAGCGTGCATAAACTAGGCACTATTGTCATGTTCCTGATTGGTTGCTTATCAGTAAACATTGTGTAAGAATGGAAGCGTGCATAAACTAGGCACTATTGTAAAGTACTTCTAGTTACTCGGTCTGTTACTTTGCACTTGTACAGTATGTAATTTGAATTTTACACGAGATTATGTTATGTGCTTTGATTATTGATTATTTTATATGTGAAAACGATGGTTAGATGGAAGAAGAAATGTTTGATGGCTGTATGAATGATTGTTCAATGTTTTATGAGAAATGTTTGATGGCTGTGCGAATGATTGTTCAATGTTTTATGAGAAATGTTTGATGGCTGTGCGAATGATTGTTCAATGTTTTATGAGAAATGTTTGATGGCTGTGCGAATGATTGTTCAGTGTTTTATGAGAAATGTTTGATGGCTGTGCGAATGATTGTTCAATGTTTTATGAGAAATGTTTGATGGCTGTGCGAATTATTGTTCAGTGTTTTATGAGAAATGTTTGATGGCTGTGCGAATGATTGTTCAGTGTTTTATGAGAAATGTTTGATGGCTGTGCGAATGATTGTTCAATGTTTTTATGAGAAATGTTTGATGGCTGTGCGAATGATTGTTCAATGTTTTTATGAGAAATGTTTGATGGCTGTGCGAATGATTGTTCAGTGTTTTATGAGAAATGTTTGATGGCTGTGCGAATGATTGTTCAATGTTTTATGAGAAATGTTTGATGGCTGTGCGAATGATTGTTCAGTGTTTTATGAGAAATGTTTGATGGCTGTGCGAATGATTGTTCAATGTTTTATGAGAAATGTTTGATGGCTGTGCGAATTATTGTTCAGTGTTTTATGAGAAATGTTTGATGGCTGTGCGAATGATTGTTCAATGTTTTATGAGAAATGTTTGATGGCTGTGCGAATGATTGTTCAGTGTTTTATGAGAAATGTTTGATGGCTGTGCGAATGATTGTTCAATGTTTTATGAGAAATGTTTGATGGCTGTGCGAATGATTGTTCAATGTTTTATGAGAAATGTTTGATGGCTATGCGAATTATTGTTCAGTGTTTTATGAGAAATGTTTGATGGCTGTGCGAATGATTGTTCAGTGTTTTATGAGAAATGTTTGATGGCTGTGCGAATGATTGTTCAATGTTTTATGAGAAATGTTTGATGGCTGTGCGAATGATTGTTCAATGTTTTATGAGAAATGTTTGATGGCTGTGCGAATGATTGTTCAGTGTTTTATGAGAAATGTTTGATGGCTGTGCGAATTATTGTTCAATGTTTATATGTTGATAGTCAAATCCTTTGTTTAGGAGAGATGTTTGATGGCTGTGTGTTACATGTTTAGGAGTGATGTTTGATGGCTGTGTGTTACATGTTTAGGAGAGATGTTTGATGGCTGTGTGTTACATGTTTAGGAGCGATGTTTGATGGCTGTGTGTTACATGTTTAGGAGAGATGTTTGATGGCTGTGTGTTACATGTTTAGGAGAGATGTTTGATGGCTGTGTGTTACATGTTTAGGTGTGATGGCTGTGTGTTACATGTTTAGGAGCAATGTTTGATGGCTGTGTGTTACATGTTTAGGAGAGATGTTTGATGGCTGTGTGTTACATGTTTAGGAGCGATGTTTGATGGCTGTGTGTTACATGTTTAGGAGCAATGTTTGATGGCTGTGTGTTACATGTTGAGGAGAGATGTTTGATGGCTGTGTGTTACATGTTTAGGAGAGATGTTTGATGGCTGTGTGTTACATGTTTAGGTGTGTGTGTTGCATGTTTAGGAGAGATGTTTGATGGCTGTGTGTTACATGTTTAGGTGTGATGGCTGTGTGTTACATGTTTAGGAGCAATGTTTGATGGCTGTGTGTTACATGTTTAGGAGAGATGTTTGATGGCTGTGTGTTACATGTTTAGGAGCGATGTTTGATGGCTGTGTGTTACATGTTTAGGAGCAATGTTTGATGGCTGTGTGTTACATGTTGAGGAGAGATGTTTGATGGCTGTGTGTTACATGTTTAGGAGAGATGTTTGATGGCTGTGTGTTACATGTTTAGGTGTGATGGCTGTGTGTTGCATGTTTAGGAGAGATGTTTGATGGCTGTGTGTTACATGTTTAGGAGAGATGTTTGATGACTGTGTGTTACATGTTTAGGAGTGATGTTTGATGGATGTGTGTTACATGTTTAGGAGAGATGTTTGATGGCTGTGTGTTACATGTTTAGGAGATATGTTTGATGGCTGTGTGTTACATGTTTAGGTGTGATGGCTGTGTGTTACATGTTTAGGAGAGATGTTTGATGGCTGTGTGTTACATGTTTAGGAGAGATGTTTGATGGCTGTGTGTTACATGTTTAGGTGTGATGGCTGTGTGTTACATGTTTAGGAGCAATGTTTGATGGCTGTGTGTTACATGTTTAGGAGAGATGTTTGATGGCTGTGTGTTACATGTTTAGGAGTGATGTTTGATGGCTGTGTGTTACATGTTTAGGAGCGATGTTTGATGGCTGTGTGTTACATGTTTAGGAGAGATGTTTGATGGCTGTGTGTTACATGTTTAGGAGAGATGTTTGATGGCTGTGTGTTACATGTTTAGGTGTGATGGCTGTGTGTTACATGTTTAGGAGAGATGTTTGATGGCTGTGTGTTACATGTTTAGGTGTGATGGCTGTGTGTTACATGTTTAGGAGCAATGTTTGATGGCTGTGTGTTACATGTTTAGGAGAGATGTTTGATGGCTGTGTGTTACATGTTTAGGAGAGATGTTTGATGGCTGTGTGTTACATGTTTAGGAGCGATGTTTGATGGCTGTGTGTTACATGTTTAGGAGAGATGTTTGATGGCTGTGTGTTACATGTTTAGGAGAGATGTTTGATGGCTGTGTGTTACATGTTTAGGTGTGATGGCTGTGTGTTGCATGTTTAGGAGAGATGTTTGATGGCTGTGTGTTACATGTTTAGGAGAGATGTTTGATGACTGTGTGTTACATGTTTAGGAGTGATGTTTGATGGATGTGTGTTACATGTTTAGGAGAGATGTTTGATGGCTGTGTGTTACATGTTTAGGAGATATGTTTGATGGCTGTGTGTTACATGTTTAGGTGTGATGGCTGTGTGTTACATGTTTAGGAGAGATGTTTGATGGCTGTGTGTTACATGTTTAGGAGAGATGTTTGATGGCTGTGTGTTACATGTTTAGGAGTGATGTTTGATGGCTGTGTGTTACATGTTTAGGAGAGATGTTTGATGGCTGTGTGTTACATGTTTAGGAGAGATGTTTGATGGCTGTGTGTTACATGTTTAGGAGTGATGTTTGATGGCTGTGTGTTACATGTTTAGGAGTGATGTTTGATGGCTGTGTGTTACATGTTTAGGCGTGATGTTTGATGGCTGTATGTTACATGTTTAGGCACGATGTTTGATGGCTGTGTGTTACATGTTTAGGAGTGATGTTTGATGGCTGTGTGTTACATGTTTAGGAGCAATGTTTGATGGCTGTGTGTTACATGTTTAGGAGAGATGTTTGATGGCTGTGTGTTACATGTTTAGGAGTGATGTTTGATGGCTGTGTGTTACATGTTTAGGAGAGATGTTTGATGGCTGTGTGTTACATGTTTAGGAGCGATGTTTGATGGCTGTGTGTTACATGTTTAGGAGCGATGTTTGAATGCTGTGAGAATAGTTGTTACCCGTGTTGGAGAAATATTTGATTGCTATATGAAGAATTATGTTAAAGAGAGATGTTTGATGTTGTCTAAAGGTTACAATGAGATGAACATATTAGCTGTTGTAATCACAGATATCAAATGAATGTGAGATTAGTACTGTTACCATGGCCACTTCAATATGTAATATCATCTTGAATTGGATTAGACAGGAAATTTGTGCAGAATCTCATCCTGGATTGGTTAGTAACTTGGTTAGTAACTTGGGGCAGAATCTCATCCTGGATTGGTTAGTAACTTGGGGCAGAATCTCGTACTGGATTGGTTAGTAACTTGTGGCAGAATCTCATCCTGGATTGGTTAGTAACTTGTGGCAGAATCTCATCCTGGATTGGTTAGTAACTTGGGGCAGAATCTCGTCCTGGATTGGTTAGTAACTTGTGGCAGAATCTCGTCCTGGATTGGTTAGTAACTTGAACAGAATATCATTCTTATTTGGTTATAGTAATGCATACAGAATCTCGTCCTGGATTGGTTAGTAACTTGAACAGAATATCATTCTTATTTGGTTATAGTAATGCATACAGAATCTCGTCCTGGATTGGTTAGTAACTTGAACAGAATCTCATCCTTATTTGGTTATAGTAATGCATACAGAATCTCATCCTTATTTGGTTATAGTAATGCATACAGAATCTCATCCTTATTTGGTTATAGTAATGCATACAGAATCTCATCCTTATTTGGTTATAGTAATGCATACAGAATCTCAATCTACAGAATATCATCTAGAGTTGGTTAGTAACATAGTCCCGGTATCTTGTCCTCATATTGATAACTTTCAGAATTCCATTATTATTATCTTCGGCAGACAGTCAGGCAGAATCAGTTTAGTGTTCAGTCCATGTATTACAAACATTGGGGCCCACCGCCTCTGAAATCAGCAGTCATTTTACACAAAAAATGGGGGACAAACATAAATATCACTGAAATTAGCTTTCATTATGAAATGGTGTATTAATTAACCCTTTCAACCCCACAGGCCTCTAAATAGGCTTATGAAAAGTGTAGATCCAGATGAGCCGGCTCGTGACGAGCCGTCTCATCAGGATCTGCACTTTTTTTGCCAGTAATAATTATTACTATTTTTAGATAAAATTACCCATTTTGATAAATGAACTGGTCCAAAGGTAATTTTCTTATTAATTTATTGGTCTGAAAATATCACGCACCAGTCCATGTCAGTTACTTGGGGTTGAATGGGTTAATGTTCAATAATAATGACATACAGCAATGATTGTACTGGATCTTCAGTCGTCGATTTTCGTTGAAAGTCCCTTTACTAACGGCTTTGACAACACTATTGTCTACCATAGGATGCTAAAAACACTAGAAATATATGAAAACCTCACACTATCCTAGTATTTTCACATTAACCAGGCATACAACATATTTTATTCTTGATACAAAATGTAATATTTATCATCAGTGAAACGTCTTTCGGGGATACTTTGGGGGAATACAGAGACTTATTACAGAGAAATATTTCATGTTGTGGTGGTCTCTGTTGCAGTGTGGTTATGGTCTTTGGTTGAAATCCCTCACTGTAGATTCAAATCCCATCAAGTGTGTCAAATTCTTTCATATTAGGAAGCTACACATCTGAGGTCAGTGGTTCTACATGGGTGCCTGCCTGTGTCTTCCTCCACCAGTTATAGTTGGGAAATAACATTAACTGTTTGTAAGGATCAACAGCAACACATTTTTCATGGTAAATGAGTGCGTCTTCTATCGGGGTTGGTGATCTAATTTGAAATGATTTGTGGAGAAGTCGACTCCACAGAGCATCACAGAGCATCACAGAGCATCAGTCTTACCACGTGTATTTCATTGATAATTTTGGTACCGGGAATTATCTTGAAGAATATTGCTGTGTCGTCTGTCAGAGTTTGCTGGTGTCGTCTGTCAGAGTTTGCTGGTGTCGTCTCTCAGAGTTTGCTGGTGTCGTCTCTCAGAGTTTGCTGGTGTCGTCTCTCAGAGTTTGCTGGTGTCGTCTCTCGAGAGTTTGCTGGTGTCGTCTCTCAGAGTTTGCTGGTGTCGTCTCTCAGAGTTTGCTGGTGTCGTCTCTCAGAGTTTGCTGGTGCCGTCTCTCAGAGTGTGATGTGCCGTCTCTCAGAGTTTGCTGTTGTCGTCTCTCAGATTTTGCTGTTGCCGTCTCTCAGAGTTTGCTGTTGCCGTCTCTCAGAGTGTGATGTGCCGTCTCTCAGAGTGTGATGTGTCGTCTCTCAGAGTTTGCTGGTGCCGTCTCTCAGAGTGTGATGTGCCGTCTCTCAGAGTGTGATGTGCTGTCTCTCAGAGTTTGCTGGTGCCGTCTCTCAGAGTTTGCTGGTGCCGTCTCTCAGAGTTTGCTGTTGCCGTCTCTCAGAGTGTGATGTGCCGTCTCTCAGAGTTTGCTGTTGCCGTCTCTCAGAGTTTGCTGGTGTCGTCTCTCAGAGTTTGCTGTTGCTGTCTCTCAGAGTTTGCTGGTGCCGTCTCTCAGAGTTTGCTGTTGCCGTCTCTCAGAGTTTGCTGGTGTCGTCTCTCAGAGTTTGCTGTTGTCGTCTCTCAGAGTTTGCTGTTGCCGTCTCTCAGAGTGATGTGCCGTCTCTCAGAGTTTGCTGTTGCGTCTCTCAGAGTTTGCTGTTACCGTCTCTCAGAGTTTGCTGTTGCCTCTCTCAGAGTTTGCTGTTGCCGTCTCTCAGAGTGTGATGTGCCGTCTCTCAGAGTTTGCTGTTGCCGTCTCTCAGAGTTTGCTGTTGCTCTCTCTCAGAGTTTGCTGTTGCTCTCTCTCAGAGTTTGCTGTTGCTCTCTCTCAGAGTTTGCTGTTGCTCTCTCTCAGAGTGTGATGTGCCGTCTCTCAGAGTTTGCTGTTGCTCTCTCTCGGAGTTTGCTGTTGCTCTCTCTCAGAGTTTGCTGTTGCTCTCTCTCAGAGTGTAATTTGCCATCTCTCAGAGTGTGATGTGTCGTCTCTCAGAGTTTGCTGTTGCTCTCTCTCAGAGTGTGATGTGCCGTCTCTCAGAGTTTGCTGGTGTCATCTCTCAGAGTTTGCTGTTGTCGTCTCTCAGAGTTTGCTGTTGCTGTCTCTCAGAGTGTGATGTGCCGTCTCTCAGAATTTGCTGTGGCTAGGTGTTGTGAAATAGTTCTGGGTTTTGTATGACTTAGTTACAATGTAGGTTTATAAAATACAGTTGAAACATACAGTCTGGTGTACATACACGCCTATATCAAGATCGTGCAGTTAAATATTGTACAAAGTTCATAGGTAACAATGAAAGCAATAGCTAAAATCTTATCCCCCCCGCCCAATAGTATATGGGCCATTGTGGTTTATCACCTGGGTTTGTGCGGGCAGTCCTTGTTTTATCCCCCATGTGTGTAGGGGCAGTCCTCGTGTTTTATCCCCCATGTGTGTACGTACGGGCAGTCCTCATGTTTTAACCTTTGAGAGCGTACGGGCTGGTCCTCCGGATGACAGAAATCTTATTGACATCCATGCGGAAAGGTATATTTGAGTTTTCATGTCACCACATTCAGCATGGTTGCCGTCGATACTCGCCTATAAGACATGTTTTTACCACCAGATTATGGCCCACAAAGTGGCTCCCCGTCTTATAAATAAGTGCTAAAACAAATATTTATATGTTAAATGGTATCCATAATTACATTTAACCCTTTCAACCCCACAGGCCTCTAAATAGGCTTACAAAAAAGTGTAGATCCAGATGAGCCGGCTCATGACGAGCCGTCTCATCAGGATCTGCACTTTTTGCCAGTAATATTACTATTTTAGACAAAATTACCCATTTTGATAAATGAACTGGTCCAAATGTAATTTACTTATTCATTTTATTGGTCTAAAAATATCAATGGACCAGTCCATGTCAGTTACTTGGTGTTGAGTGGGTTAAGAAAAGAATGCAAGCCCCCTAACACTGAAAATGTCTTCAACTTGCACTCGCCAAACATGCAATTTGTACTTGTGTCTGTTGTCCATATTATCAACCCGTCTTATATGCGAGTGCATGTAAAAAAAAAAGTCACAAATTTCAGGACCAAAGTGGGGGGTCGTCTTATAGGAGAGTATGGACAGTATGTTGTGATTCGGACACCTATTGTTATATATATATATGGACATACTCTACTGTAGTAGATTATACATTAGTTAGCTCACCTCACATAGACCCGCACAGTATGTGTAGTAGAATAGAGAATGTAGTAGACTGCATCACGTAGATGAAGCATTACATATCCTGGATCATTAAAATAATTAAATTGGGGATTGATACTTCGTTTCGCACTCACTTGTATACCACTGTAACCACGGTAACCTATCATCACTGATGGTCAATGGGTTCGAGCCCCACTCGGGCCGTGTCTATTTATATGAAAAAGTTGGCAGTTTCTTACGGAGGTTGTGGCACCAAGTACTGGTTTACCGCTGGAGCCTGCCCAGGAAAGGTGTTATTAGGTATAATGGCCCAAAATGGTGCTGATGAAGGCAGGCGTAAAACCCGAACAAACAAAGAAACCATATTTTCTGTATTAATTTTTTTTGAGAGAGATGTGCCCCCACCCCATACAATTCTTGCAGTATAAAAATATTCAAATTTTAAAGCAGGTGATAGGTGAAAGTGGGGGTCTTTTAAAATAGCATAGTCCGTCCATCCAAACACATACGTTTCCAAATCTATGAAATCTATTCATTGTAGCCTCACCAAACTTGGCATAGATAACCACTAGTAAGGAATGACATGTCAGACTGTAATTGGTTACTACACCAGCTGAAAGTCAATTCGTTTTAAGAATGTCTCGTTCTATCCTGTTCTAACCACAATTATGTGGAAGTCGTGATAGCGCAGTGGATGCGCGTTCGCTTCAGGTGCAAAAGGTCTGGAGTTCGAGCCCCACTGGAGCCGTTACGATTGTGCCCTTAGACAAGGCATTTAAATTCCACGTTGCCTCTTCTCTCCCTCGTGGCGATGGATTCCATCAGGAATGAGGTCTCGAGAGTGATTTATATAAGTTGAAATAACTTGTTTCGCAATCGAGCTAAAATAAATTTGTATAAACTAACCACAATTATCAACAAAAGTCACTAATAACTTAAGCGATGTATCTGGAACCTAGTTAGTCTGGGAGATAATGGCAGATTAAACTAAGCGTTAATATTCATTTTTCATATTGTTTTTAACTGAATCAAAACGACAACAATGTAAAAAGAAAAATGTTTACAAACTCGTGCTGTCATGTGGGGGCAGAGTTTGCTGGTGTTCTAGGTGGAATATCTAGGTGGAATATTGTATCTGTGATTTTGGATTGGAGTTTACTCAGGTGAGTTATCCGAGCCTACGTTGGCGTTGTAATACATTCTGTTGTTGCCTAGTCTTAAGAGAGCTTTCGGTAATTTGTTGTCTCCCTTCCCGTTAGTAATACGATATTGTGTAATTATAACCTCATCTCTGTTTATCGCTGTAATTAAGTTTTCTACGGTATGTACTTTATCATCAATTAATAATAACTGTATGGACTACTTTGCAAACACAGAGGAAGTATGTAATCTTTTTTAAAATAAATGTTTGAACTTTATATTAAAACTTGACTTTTTTTATTAAATAAGCCTACATAACTTACTTCCCTTTTATCAAAAACCACCATTTGCACACCGTTTATGCATGTTGAAGCAAACTTCGATTGGACTTATCGGTTATAATTCAGAAGTGTTTGTATGACAGTTACAAGTGTATTACATGGAAATTATTTGGGAATGTGTTTTGTTTTAAGTAGTTGAAAACATTATTAAGACAAATGTGCTAATCATAATGAAGCTGGCTGGATGCTGCCATGTTAGATAAAACACCAGGTTGAGAACAGTTTGACTGTATTTCAGAATATACAAGTTTGTTTTCTATCTCTCTGTTTGCTTTATTTGGTTTCCCTTAAATTATGACAATGACGTTTCATTTACGATTCGATTTCTAATGTCATTAATAAATCTCGGATAAAATGCACGATGTACGACATAGGCAGTAATTAGTGTTAATGTACAACAATGACTTAATTAGTGTTAATGTACAACAATGACTGTATTTCTGCAATATGTGCCGCGCCATAAAGCACCCAGGTTGGTTGTGACAAGTCTGTGAGTTATAGAATCAATTTGTTCAGTGCCGTTTGCTGCACGATGCTGGTACCACCACCGTGAATCTCCACAATGCAACCTCTTTATCAAGTCATTGTGAAGTTTGTACTATATCCTATGTTGACTGCACAGTCTGTACGATGCTTGTACCACCACCATGAAACTACACAATACAACCTGTCCAGGTAGTTTGTAATGTGATAGTTCTGTATCCTCATGTTCTACTACAACTTTACATAGAACTGCTAGAGCATCAAGTCTTTGCTCTGTCAGTCCGCTAGCAATATCTTGCTCGAGTATTATCTCTATGAAGCGGGGGGAATCTCATCAAGTCTTTGCTCTGTCAGTCCGCTCGCAATATCTTGCTTGAGTATTATCTCTATGAAGCGGAGGGAATCTCATCAAGTCTGCTCTGTCAGTCCGCTCGCAATATCTTGCTTGAGTATTATCTCTATGAAGCGGAGGGAATCTCATCAAGTCTTTGCTCTGTCAGTCTGCTCGCAATATCTTGCTCGAGTATTATCTCTATGTGTGGAGGCAATCTCATCAAGTCTTTGCTCTGTCAGTCCGCTCGCAATATCTTGCTCGAGTATTATCTCTATGAAGCGGAGGGAATCTCATCAAGTCTTTGCTCTGTCAGTCCGCTAGCAATATCTTGCTCGAGTATTATCTCTATGAAGCGGAGGCAATCTCTCATCAAGTCTTTGCTCTGTCAGTCCGCTCGCAATTTCTTGCTCGAGTATTATCTCTATGAAGCGGAGGCAATCTCATCAAGTCTTTGCTCTGTCAGTCCGCTAGCAATATCTTGCTCGAGTATTATCTCTATGAAGCGGAGGGAATCTCATCAAGTCTTTGCTCTGTCAGTCCGCTCGCAATATCTTGCTCGAGTATTATCTCTATGTGTGGAGGCAATCTCATCAAGTCTTTGCTCTGTCAGTCCGCTCGCAATATCTTGCTCGAGTATTATCTCTATGAAGCGGAGGGAATCTCATCAAGTCTTTGCTCTGTCAGTCCGCTAGCAATATCTTGCTCGAGTATTATCTCTATGAAGCGGAGGCAATCTCTCATCAAGTCTTTTCTCTGTCAGTCCGCTCGCAATTTCTTGCTCGAGTATTATCTCTATGAAGCGGAGGCAATCTCATCAAGTCTTTGCTCTGTCAGTCCGCTAGCAATATCTTGCTCGAGTATTATCTCTATGAAGCGGAGGGAATCTCATCAAGTCTTTGCTCTGTCAGTCCGCTCGCAATATCTTGCTCGAGTATTATCTCTATGAAGCGGAGGCAATCTCTCATCAAGTCTGCTCTGTCAGTCCGCTCGCAATTTCTTGCTCGAGTATTATCTCTATGAAGCGGAAGCAATCTCATCAAGTCTTTGCTCTGTCAGTCCGCTAGCAATATCTTGCTCGAGTATTATCTCTATGTGTGGAGGCAATCTCATCAAGTCTTTACTTTGTCAGTCCGCTCGCAATATCTTGTTCGAGTATTATCTCTATGTGTGGAGCCAATCTCATCAAGTCTTTACTCTGTCAGTCCGCTCACAGTATCTTGCTCGAGTATTATCTCTATGTGTGGAGGCAATCTCATCAAGTCTTTACTCTGTCAGTCCGCTCACAGTATCTTGCTCGAGTATTATCTCTATGTGTGGAGGCAATCTCATCAAGTCTTTACTCTGTCAATCCGCTAGCAATATCTTGCTCGAGTATTATCTCTATGTGTGGAGGCAATCTCATCAAGTCTGCTCTGTCAGTCCGCTCGCAATATCTTGCTCGAGTATTATCTCTATGTGTGGAGGCAATCTCATCACGTCTTTGCTCTGTCAGTCCGCTCGCAATATCTTGCTCGAGTATTATCTCTATGAAGCGGAGGGAATCTCATCAAGTCTTTGCTCTGTCAGTCCGCTAGCAATATCTTGCTCGAGTATTATCTCTATGAAGCGGAGGCAATCTCTCATCAAGTCTTTTCTCTGTCAGTCCGCTCGCAATTTCTTGCTCGAGTATTATCTCTATGAAGCGGAGGCAATCTCATCAAGTCTTTGCTCTGTCAGTCCGCTAGCAATATCTTGCTCGAGTATTATCTCTATGAAGCGGAGGGAATCTCATCAAGTCTTTGCTCTGTCAGTCCGCTCGCAATATCTTGCTCGAGTATTATCTCTATGAAGCGGAGGCAATCTCTCATCAAGTCTGCTCTGTCAGTCCGCTCGCAATTTCTTGCTCGAGTATTATCTCTATGAAGCGGAAGCAATCTCATCAAGTCTTTGCTCTGTCAGTCCGCTAGCAATATCTTGCTCGAGTATTATCTCTATGTGTGGAGGCAATCTCATCAAGTCTTTACTTTGTCAGTCCGCTCGCAATATCTTGTTCGAGTATTATCTCTATGTGTGGAGCCAATCTCATCAAGTCTTTACTCTGTCAGTCCGCTCACAGTATCTTGCTCGAGTATTATCTCTATGTGTGGAGGCAATCTCATCAAGTCTTTACTCTGTCAATCCGCTAGCAATATCTTGCTCGAGTATTATCTCTATGTGTGGAGGCAATCTCATCAAGTCTGCTCTGTCAGTCCGCTCGCAATATCTTGCTCGAGTATTATCTCTATGTGTGGAGGCAATCTCATCACGTCTTTGCTCTGTCAGTCCGCTCGCAATATCTTGCTCGAGTATTATCTCTATGTGTGGAGGCAATCTCATCACGTCTTTGCTCTGTCAGTCCGCTCGCAATATCTTGCTCGAGTATTATCTCTATGAAGCGGAGGGAATCTCATCAAGTCTTTGCTCTGTCAGTCCGCTAGCAATATCTTGCTCGAGTATTATCTCTATGAAGCGGAGGCAATCTCTTATCAAGTCTTTGCTCTGTCAGTCCGCTCGCAATTTCTTGCTCGAGTATTATCTCTATGAAGCGGAGGCAATCTCATCAAGTCTTTGCTCTGTCAGTCCGCTAGCAATATCTTGCTCGAGTATTATCTCTATGAAGCGGAGGCAATCTCATCAAGTCTTTGCTCTGTCAGTCCGCTCGCAATATCTTGCTCGAGTATTATCTCTATGAAGCGGAGGCAATCTCTCATCAAGTCTGCTCTGTCAGTCCGCTCGCAATTTCTTGCTCGAGTATTATCTCTATGAAGCGGAGGCAATCTCATCAAGTCTTTGCTCTGTCAGTCCGCTAGCAATATCTTGCTCGAGTATTATCTCTATGAAGTGGAGGGAATCTCATCAAGTCTTTACTTTGTCAGTCCGCTCGCAATATCTTGTTCGAGTATTATCTCTATGTGTGGAGGCAATCTCATCAAGTCTTTGCTCTGTCAGTCCGCTCGCAATATCTTGCTCGAGTATTATCTCTATGAAGCGGAGGGAATCTCATCAAGTCTTTGCTCTGTCAGTCCACTAGCAATATCTTGCTCGAGTATTATCTCTATGAAGCGGAGGCAATCTCTCATCAAGTCTTTGCTCTGTCAGTCCGCTCGCAATTTCTTGCTCGAGTATTATCTCTGAAGCGGAGGCAATCTCATCAAGTCTTTGCTCTGTCAGTCCGCTAGCAATATCTTGCTCGAGTATTATCTCTATGAAGCGGAGGCAATCTCATCAAGGCTTTGCTCTGTCAGTCCGCTCGCAATATCTTGCTCGAGTATTATCTCTATGAAGCGGAGGCAATCTCTCATCAAGTCTGCTCTGTCAGTCTGCTCGCAATTTCTTGCTCGAGTATTATCTCTATGAAGCGGAGGGAATCTCATCAAGTCTTTGCTCTGTCAGTCCGCTCGCAATATCTTGCTCGAGTATTATCTCTATGTGTGGAGGCAATCTCATCAAGTCTTTGCTCTGTCAATCCGCTAGCAATATCTTGCTCGAGTATTATCTCTATGTGTGGAGGCAATCTCATCAAGTCTGCTCTGTCAGTCCGCTCGCAATATCTTGCTCGAGTATTATCTCTATGTGTGGAGGCAATCTCATCACGTCTTTGCTCTGTCAGTCCGCTCGCAATATCTTGCTCGAGTATTATCTCTATGTGTGGAGGCAATCTCATCAAGTCTTTGCTCTGTCAGTCCGCTCGCAATATCTTGCTCGAGTATTATCTCTATAAAGCGGAGGCAATCTCATGAAACTTCACACATGGTTATAAAACTTTTCTCAGATCTCAAACTGAAGCTCAAGTGATCTGATTCGTTGCTTCTGAGTGTTACTGTCAGCTGAACCAATCAAACGATTAAGACTGAGTTTTGAGATTGGAGAAAAGTTTTATAACCTCCAGGTCAAGTGTTGAGTAGAATGAGACTGCATGGTGTGTGCAGTTCAATCAGATGATGTGCATTGAATGTCTAGGTCAACTAATGGGATATATGTCAAATCTCCATGTCTTGTTTCAGCAATATCTCCGTGGAACTGAAGCAAATCGCGTGAATGCTCACTCAGTTGTTCAGTGCAATGAGATAGTTTGCTTTGTGCTAAATCGTGTCCTCACTTCAGTTTAATAATCACATTTTGCAATTGTCAAGAATCAAACTTGGGTTTAGTAAAACCTCTTTTAGTTTATGCAAATTTATGTTAGCTCAATTGCGAAGCAAGTTCTTACAAGTTAATATTAATCACTCTCGAGACCTCATTCCTGATGGAATCCATCGCCACGAGGGAGAGAGAAGTGGCATTGTGGAATTTAATTGCCTTGTTTAACCCTTTCAACACCACAGACCTCTAAATAGGCTTACAAAAAGTATAGATCCAGATGAGCTGGCTCGTGACGAGCCGTCTCATCAGGATCTGCACTTTTTGCCAGTGATATGACTATTTTTAGACATAATTACCCATTTTGATAAATGAACGTGTCCAAATGTGATTTTCTGATTCATTTATTGGTTTATGAATATCATGGACCAGTCCATGTGAGTTACTTGGTGTTGAATGGGTTACGGGCAGAATTGTAACGGTTCCAGCAGGGCTTGAACTCTGGATCTTTCACACCTGAAGCGAACTGCGCTATCACGACTTCCAAATTTCTTTTTTAAGTTCAGAACAAGAATGTAGTCTGCTGTATGCACCACACCACACCACACCTCTATATACACTCAAAAGTCCAGATCAAACACCGACATACATTTATAAAGGTCAAATATTGTTTCAATAAAAATCGAGTATTAGGCAGAATTTCAGGACACTGCACAGAAGTGTTCAACACAACACAATTAAACCTGTCCGAAGCAGCCAGCCAAGGGAGTGGCTGCATAATAGAGGTCGTTGCTTACTAGATGTTAAATGTTGCACAAATGGTGACACTGAGAATATGCCAAATAACTACTTCATACAGATTGGCTGCTTAACTCCTTCAAAGCAATGTGCAAACAACATAGATCCAGATCAGCTGCAGCGTAATGACGCGTCTGATCAGGATTTATGTTGTTTGCTATTCGGACAGGTGCTTCAGCTCCACTGTCTGAAGAGCAATCAGCATATATCGTGATCAGATGGCACGTTCTGTTCTGTCAGCATATATCGTGATCAGATGGCAAGTTCTGTTTTGTCAGCATATATCGTGATCAGACGGCATGTTCTGTTCTGTCAGCATATATCGTGATCAGACAGCAAGTTCTGTTCTGTCAGCATATATCGTGATCAGACAGCAAGTTCTGATTTGTCCGCATATATCGTGATCAGACGGCATGTTCTGTTCTGTCAGCATATATCGTGATCAGACAGCAAGTTCTGTTCTGTCAGCATATATCGTGATCAGACAGCAAGTTCTGATTTGTCCGCATATATCGTGATCAGACGGCATGTTCTGTTCTGTCAGCATATATCGTGATCAGACAGCAAGTTCTGTTCTGTCAGCATATATCGTGATCAGACAGCAAGTTCTGATTTGTCCGCATATATCGT
Organism: Archivesica marissinica; assembly: GCA_014843695.1. Lineage (NCBI taxonomy): Eukaryota > Metazoa > Mollusca > Bivalvia > Venerida > Vesicomyidae > Archivesica > Archivesica marissinica. The sequence goes on along the minus strand of CM026398.1, from coordinate 58,468,036 downwards.
GATCAGACGGCATGTTCTGTTCTGTCAGCATATATCGTGATCAGACAGCAAGTTCTGTTCTGTCAGCATATATCGTGATCAGACAGCAAGTTCTGATTTGTCCGCATATATCGTGATCAGACGGCATGTTCTGTTCTGTCAGCATATATCGTGATCAGACAGCAAGTTCTGTTCTGTCAGCATATATCGTGATCAGACAGCAAGTTCTGATTTGTCCGCATATATCGTGATCAGATGGCAAGTTCTGTTGTCAGCATATATCGTGATCAGACAGCAAGTTCTGTTCTGTCAGCATATATCGTGATCAGACAGCAAGTTCTGTTTTGTCTGATCGGGTTCTTGGCTGTTTGCAAAGGTGCTTTTATGCGACATTGGTGGTGAAAGAGTTAATAGAGGTGACCGCTAACACAGATTGTGACTGCATACACAATTCAGGTCAGGTTTATTATGACCGGGAGATCAGAATTCACATGAGTACATTTCACATAAATGTTGCGGACAAGCTCGCTCACCTCGGAAACTAACATCCTGAATATCATCTACACAGACAATCGGGTCTGTATCGTATAGGTCAATATCACACTCAAAAAGCGTAAAAAGTCAAATGATTCATCAAGAACTGGGAAAATTGCTGGAGATAATTTAATGAACTTTCACACAAGTGTTCAGCACGTTGAGACGATATTATGTTGTGGATCAAGTCTGTTGTCTCAGACATCTAGATCATACTTATGAAACGAAGGTCGAATAATATTGTTCTGCGCGCAGTTGGCACCCTCTGAGTCTGATGAAGGAATGGTTTTTTTTATCAATCTGCACAGACATATTAACCGTCATGAGAATGTTTCGTGTATAACCAGCATATCTATTTCTGTCGTTGACCCATCTAGCGGTATCTGTCGGCGTGCACCGATCTTTTGGTTTCCTAAAATCACTATTTGTAGGCATTTTTATTCCTGTGTTTGTGTATGTAGATTACGCAACATAGATATCTCTATTGTTGGTGTACATGTAGATTATGCTACGTAAATATCTGTATTGTTGGTGTACATGTGGATTATGCTTCGTAAATATCTCTATTGTTGGTGTACATGTAGATTACGCTACGTAAATATCTCTATTGTTGGTGTACATGTAGATTATGCTACGTAAATATCTCTATTGTTGGTGTACATGTAGATTATGCTACGTAAATATCTCTATTGTTGGTGTACATGTAGATTATGCTACGTAAATATCTCTATTGTTGGTGTACATGTAGATTATGCTACGTAAATATCTCTATTGTTGGTGTACATGTAGATTATGCTACGTAAATATCTCTATTGTTGGTGTACATGTAGATTATGCTACGTAAATATCTCTATTGTTGGTGTACATGTAGATTATGCTACGTAAATATCTCTATTGTTGGTGTACATGTAGATTATGCTACGTAAATATCTCTATTGTTGGTGTACATGTAGATTATGCTACGTAAATATCTCTATTGTTGGTGTACATGTAGATTATGCTACGTAAATATCTCTATTGTTGGTGTACATGTAGATTACGCTACGTAAATATCTCTATTGTTGGTGTACATGTAGATTACGCTACGTAAATATCTCTATTGTTGGTGTACATGTAGATTATGCTTCGTAAATATCTCTATTGTTGGTGTACATGTAGATTATGCTTCGTAAATATCTCTATTGTTGGTGTACATGTAGATTATGCTTCGTAAATATCTCTATTGTTGGTGTACATGTAGATTATGCTTCGTAAATATCTCTATTGTTGGTGTACATGTAGATTACGCTACGTAAATATCTCTATTGTTGGTGTACATGTGGATTATGCTACGTAAATATCTCTATTGTTGGTGTACATGTAGATTACGCTACGTAAATATCTCTATTGTTGGTGTACATGTAGATTATGCTACGTAAATATCTCTATTGTTGGTGTACATGTAGATTACGCTACGTAAATATCTCTATTGTTGGTGTACATGTAGATTACGCTACGTAAATATCTCTATTGTTGGTGTACATGTGGATTATGCTACGTAAATATCTCTATTGTTGGTGTACATGTAGATTACGCTACGTAAATATCTCTATTGTTGGTGTACATGTGGAGGCCTTCAGTTGTGTCTATATGAAGATATATCTTGTCGTATCCCAGTCTTTAGGTTTCTCTATATTTGGATTACCGTGTGTTCCTCTGTCTCCTGTGTAAATGACTTTTGTTTATTGCGTCTATTACTTTGTTTACTTTGTGCTCGTTTAGACTATCATCCACCATCCATTATTAAACAGACTACCGTATCTGCTTCTCTTGTCTAGATTATGTTAGTTTCAGGTAGATTGTTACTTCATGTGGATTATGTTAGTTTCAGGTAGATTATGTTAGTTTCATGTGGATTATGTTAGTTTCATGTGGATTATGTTAGTTTCATGTGGATTATGTTAGTTTCATGTTGGTCATGTTGATTATGTTAGTTTCATGTAGATTATGTTAGTTTCGTGTGGATTATGTTAGTTTCATGTGGATTATGTTAGTTTCATGTGGATTATGTTAGTTACATGTGGATTATGTTGGCTTCATGTGGATTATGTTAGCTTCATGTGGATTATGTTAGTTTCATGTGGATTATGTTGGTTTCATGTGGATTATGTTGGTTTCATGTAGATTAGGTTAGTTTTGTGTAGATTGTGTTAGTTTCATGTTGTTGTTCTATAAAGTACTGTAATGTTTTGTCTGCCTGTAGAATACTTCATCTCATGGTGTTGCTGAAATGTATTATGGAGTGATGTTGATGATTCAAACATGTTGATGCTGGTGTTAGTTAATCTTCAGTGAAATAGCTCCAATATAGCCTGTAAGGATGTACAAATGTTTGTACAAACAGGATATTTACTCAAATGTAGGCGTTTGTCTTAGTGGGTTACAAAACACTGACATCAGAGAACAATCTGGCATGTATTGAATATAGCAGTAGATGAGCTATGATCACTTAATGAGTTAATACAGCCATATAGGGTCTGTTGTCTTAATGAGTTAATACAGCCATATAGGGTACATTGTCTTAATGAGTTAATACAGCCATATAGGGTCCATTATCTTAATGACTAATGAGTTAATACAGCCATATAGGGTCCATTGTCTTAATGAGTTAATACAGCCATATAGGGTCCATTGTCTTAATGACTAATGACTTAATACAGCCATATAGTGTCCATTGTCTTAATGAGTTAATACAGCCATATAGGGTCCATTGTCTTAATGAGTTAATACAGCCATATAGTGTCCATTGTCTTAATGAGTTAATACAGCCATATAGTGTCCATTGTCTTAATGAGTTAATACAGCCATATAGTGTCCATTGTCTTAATGAGTTAATACAGCCATATAGGGTCTGTTGTCTTAATGAGTTAATACAGTCATATAGGATATGTTGTCTTAATGAGTTAATACAGCCATATAGGGTCCATTGTCTTAATGAGTTAATACAGCCATATAGAGTCCATTGTCTTAATGAGTTAATACAGCCATATAGGGTCCATTGTCTTAATGAGTTAATACAGCCATATAGGGTCTGTTGTCTTAATGAGTTAATACAGTCATATAGGGTATGTTGTCTTAATGAGTTAATACAGCCATATAGGGTCCATTGTCTTAATGAGTTAATACAGCCATATAGGGTCCATTGTCTTAATGAGTTAATACAGCCATATAGGGTCCATTGTCTTAATGAGTTAATACAGCCATATAGGGTCCGTTGTCTTAATGAGTTAATACAGCCATATAGGGTCCATTATCTTAATGAGTTAATACAGCCATATAGGGTCCATTGTCTTAATGAGTTAATACAGCCATATAGGGTCCATTGTCTTAATGAGTTAATACAGCCATATAGGTCCATTGTCTTTGTCTTAATGAGTTAATACAGCCATATAGGGTCCATTTCTTAATGAGTTAATACAGCCATATAGGGTCCATTGTCTTAATGAGTTAATACAGCCATATAGGGTCCATTGTCTTAATGAGTTAATACAGCCATATAGGGTCCATTGTCTTAATGAGTTAATACAGCCATATAGGGTCCATTGTCTTAATGAGTTAATACAGCCATATAGGGTCATTGTCTTAATGAGTTAATACAGCCATATAGGTCCATTGTCTTAATGAGTTAAACAGCCATATGGTCCATTGTCTTAATGAGTTAATACAGCCATATAGGGTCCATTGTCTTAATGAGTTAATACAGCCATATAGTGTCCATTGTCTTAATGAGTTAATACAGCCATATAGGGTCCATTGTCTTAATGAGTTAATACAGCCATATAGGGTCCATTGTCTTAATGAGTTAATACAGCCATATAGGGTCTGTTGTTTAATGAAACAAAATGTTGTCTTAATGAGTTAATACAGCCATATAGGGTCCATTGTCTTAATGAGTTAATACAGCCATATAGGTCCATTGTCTTAATGAGTTAATACAGCCATATAGGGTCCATTGTCTTAATGAGTTAATACAGCCATATAGGGTCCATTGTCTTAATGAGTTAATACAGCCATATAGTGTCCATTGTCTTAATGAGTTAATACAGCCATATAGGGTCCATTGTCTTAATGAGTTAATACAGCCATATAGGGTCCATTGTCTTAATGAGTTAATACAGCCATATAGGGTCCATTGTCTTAATGAGTTAATACAGCCATATAGTGTCCATTGTCTTAATGAGTTAATACAGCCATATAGGGTACATTGTCTTAATGAGTTAATACAGCCATATAGGGTCCATTGTCTTAATGAGTTAATACAGCCATATAGGGTCCGTTGTCTTAATGAGTTAATACAGCCATATAGGGTCCATTATCTTAATGACTAATGAGTTAATACAGCCATATAGGGTCCATTGTCTTAATGAGTTAATACAGCCATATAGGGTCCATTGTCTTAATGACTAATGAGTTAATACAGCCATATAGTGTCCATTGTCTTAATGAGTTAATACAGCCATATAGGGTCCATTGTCTTAATGAGTTAATACAGCCATATAGGGTCCATTGTCTTAATGAGTTAATACAGCCATATAGGGTCCATTGTCTTAATGAGTTAATACAGCCATATAGGGTCTGTTGTCTTAATGAGTTAATACAGTCATATAGGGTCTGTTGTCTTAATGAGTTAATACAGTCATATAGGGTATGTTGTCTTAATGAGTTAATACAGCCATATAGGGTCCATTGTCTTAATGAGTTAATACAGCCATATAGGGTCCATTGTCTTAATGAGTTAATACAGCCATATAGGGTCGTCTTAATGAGTTAATACAGCCATATAGGGTCCATTATCTTAATGACTAATGAGTTAATACAGCCATATAGGGTACATTGTCTTAATGAGTTAATACAGCCATATAGGGTCCATTGTCTTAATGAGTTAATACAGCCAAATAGGGTCCATTGTCTTAATGAGTTAATACAGCCATATAGGGTCCATTGTCTTAATGAGTTAATACAGCCATATAGGGTCCATTGTCTTAATGAGTTAATACAGCCATATAGGGTCCATTGTCTTAATGAGTTAATACAGCCATATAGGGTCCATTGTCTTAATGAGTTAATACAGCCATATAGGGTCCATTGTCTTAATGAGTTAATACAGCCATATAGGGTCCATTGTCTTAATGAGTTAATACAGCCATATAGGGTCCATTGTCTTAATGAGTTAATACAGCCATATAGGGTCCATTGTCTTAATGAGTTAATACAGCCATATAGGGTCCATTGTCTTAATGAGTTAATACAGCCATATAGGGTCCATTGTCTTAATGAGTTAATACAGCCATATAGGGTCCATTGTCTTAATGAGTTAATACAGCCATATAGTGTCCATTGTCTTAATGAGTTAATACAGCCATATATGGTACATTGTCTTAATGAGTTAATACAGCCATATAGGGTCCATTGTCTTAATGAGTTAATACAGCCATATAGGGTCCATTGTCTTAATGAGTTAATACAGCCATATAGTGTCCATTGTCTTAATGAGTTAATACAGCCATATGGTGTCCATTGTCTTAATGAGTTAATACAGCCATATAGGGTCCATTGTCTTAATGAGTTAATACAGCCATATAGGGTCCATTGTCTTAATGAGTTAATACAGCCATATATGGTCTGTTGTCTTAATGAGTTAATACAGTCATATAGGATATGTTGTCTTAATGAGTTAATACAGCCATATAGGGTCCATTGTCTTAATGAGTTAATACAGCCATATAGGGTCCATTGTCTTAATGAGTTAATACAGCCATATAGGGTCCATTGTCTTAATGAGTTAATACAGCCATATAGTGTCCATTGTCTTAATGAGTTAATACAGCCATATAGGGTACATTGTCTTAATGAGTTAATACAGCCATATAGGGTCCATTGTCTTAATGAGTTAATACAGCCATATAGGGTCCGTTGTCTTAATGAGTTAATACAGCCATATAGGGTCCATTATCTTAATGACTAATGAGTTAATACAGCCATATAGGGTCCATTGTCTTAATGAGTTAATACAGCCATTTAGGGTCCATTGTCTTGATGACTAATGAGTTAATACAGCCATATAGTGTCCATTGTCTTAATGAGTTAACACAGCCATATAGGGTCCATTGTCTTAATGAGTTAATACAGCCATATAGGGTCCATTGTCTTAATGAGTTAATACAGCCATATAGGGTCCATTGTCTTAATGAGTTAATACAGCCATATTATAGGGTCCATTGTCTTAATGAGTTAATACAGCCATATAGGGTTTGTTGTCTTAATGAGTTAATACAGTCATATAGGGTATGTTGTCTTAATGAGTTAATACAGCCATATAGGGTCCATTATCTTAATGACTAATGAGTTAATACAGCCATATAGGGTCCATTGTCTTAATGAGTTAATACAGCCATATAGGGTCCATTGTCTTAATGACTAATGAGTTAATACAGCCATATAGTGTCCATTGTCTTAATGAGTTAATACAGCCATATAGGGTCCATTGTCTTAATGAGTTAATACAGCCATATAGGGTCCATTGTCTTAATGAGTTAATACAGCCATATAGGGTCCATTGTCTTAATGGTTAATACAGTCTAGGGTCCATTGTCTTAATGAGTTAATACAGCCATATAGGGTACATTGTCTTAATGAGTTAATACAGCCATATAGGGTCCATTGTCTTAATGAGTTAATACAGCCATATAGGGTCCATTGTCTTAATGAGTTAATACAGCCATATAGGGTCCGTTGTCTTAATGAGTTAATACAGCCATATAGGGTCCATTGTCTTAATGAGTTAATACAGCCATATAGGGTCCATTGTCTTAATGAGTTAATACAGCCATATAGGGTCCATTGTCTTAATGAGTTAATACAGCCATATAGGGTCCATTGTCTTAATGAGTTAATACAGCCATATAGGGTCCATTGTCTTAATGAGTTAATACAGCCATATAGGGTCCATTGTCTTAATGAGTTAATACAGCCATATAGGGTCCATTGTCTTAATGAGTTAATACAGCCATATAGGGTCCGTTGTCTTAATGAGTTAATACAGCCATATAGGGTCCATTGTCTTAATGAGTTAATACAGCCATATAGGGTCCATTGTCTTAATGAGTTAATACAGCCATATAGGGTCTGTTGTCTTAATGAGTTAATACAGCCATATAAGGTCCATTGTCTTAATGAGTTAATACAGTCATATAGGGTCCATTGTCTTAATGAGTTAATACAGCCATATAGGGTACATTGTCTTAATGAGTTAATACAGCCATATAGGGTCCATTGTCTTAATGAGTTAATACAGCCATATAGGGTCCATTGTCTTAATGAGTTAATACAGCCATATAGGTCCATTGTCTTAATGAGTTAATACAGCCATATAGGGTCCATTGTCTTAATGAGTTAATACAGCCATATAGGGTACATTGTCTTAATGAGTTAATACAGCCATATAGGGTACATTGTCTTAATGAGTTAATACAGCCATATAGGGTCCATTGTCTTAATGAGTTAATACAGCCATATAGGGTCCATTGTCTTAATGAGTTAATACAGCCATATAGGGTCCATTGTCTTAATGAGTTAATACAGCCATATAGGGTCCATTGTCTTAATGAGTTAATACAGCCATATAGGGTCCATTGTCTTAATGAGTTAATACAGCCATATAGGGTCTGTGTCTTAATGAGTTAATACAGCCATATAGGGTCCATTGTCTTAATGAGTTAATACAGTCATATAGGGTCCATTGTCTTAATGAGTTAATACAGCCATATAGGGTACATTGTCTTAATGAGTTAATACAGCCATATAGGGTCCATTGTCTTAATGAGTTAATACAGCCATATAGGGTCCGTTGTCAGCAGTAACTACGGTAGCTTAAGTAAAACTGCTTCTATGTGTCTGCATTATTTCGAGCCATGAGTGTAGTACATTGCTTCCGAAACCCCCGGATCTAATGCTGACCTGGGTGTGTATAGTACAGTACCTTACTTCTGTACCCCCAGATCTAGTGCTGACCTGGTGTGTATAGTACAGTACATTGCTTCCAAACCCCCGGATCTAGTGCTGACCTGGGTGTGTATAGTACAGTACCTTACTTCTGTACCCCCAGATCTAGTGCTGACCTTGGTGTGCCGGATCTAGTGCTGACCTAGGTTTGCCGGATCTAGTGCTGACCTAGGTGTGTTTACCACTGGGTGCTCGGATTCAGCGTGAATTTTAACCTTGCTACTGTGTAGATTAGTATATCTTTCCTTGTCACTTGATTACTGTGCAAATTCTGGAATCACTTCTTGGTAGGCATCACTACATATGCTACTTACAGCTTTCTGACCTGAACTCTTTGCTTTATTTTTTTTAGCTCCTTTTTGTTGATCTTTCATTTCGTTCTTTTTTTCTATACAATTCACCGCTTTTGTGTTTTTTTCCCCTTGTTTTTTGCACCCATAATTAGTACTACAACCTTTAGTTTTAGCAGAATTGTTTTGACAGTATACCCACAGTCATCGTTAACCAATGTTTGTGAATATCATGTTTTCCTTTTGTTGTAGCTTATATATTTATAGTTTCTATATTAATTTCGCCTACCCATTAGCAGGCACGTTTAACCATTCACCATGCTTGTTATTTTGTTTTGTTGTAATTTTGCGAATGTGTTTTGTGTTTTACCCCAATTTTATGCATTTCAGATCCGTGTAGTAAATGCGTTTCGCATGGGGCTTGACACTAGGTATGACAACCATAGTCTAACCTCTGTGCGCAGCATCCACTCCATGCAGAGTGCCGCCAAACAACAGAAGCAGTCACAGCTAACCAGCCCACTTGCCTCCCCCGACACTGCCCACTCCCCTCATACCTCCATTAATATGTGAACAAACTTAAAAAAGCAACAACACCAAATTACAGCTATTGTGTGCATATAGAATCATGTTTTAATTAAAACAGGTACATTTTTAGGTAACTGATATTTAAGCCGCATACTATTGGAGATAATGAACATCTGTCAGGGTACAGCAAACTAAATTAACTTCTTAATTGGGAGTGTGACGGACACATGTCAAAAGATTTGATTGCAATTAAAAAAGGATGAAATTGTCAAAATAAAAGCAAGGTCAAGAAAGTGTCAAACCTGGGAGGATTTCATTTACTTAAACTTTCCCCTCTCTTGTTCAACAATAGTTTTAATGTGCCCAGTTCAGATTTTAATCAAATATGAGCTAATTTTCCGCGGATGCAGTTAATAATACTTACCAGTATAGCAATGTTATTATGAGATACGGTGTAGTTCTCTCCCCTGGTCCAATTTATATAATACATTCCTGTCTTACAGCCTTCATCCATCCCCCACCCACTTTGCTCATGTATGTTGTTTCTCGTAGCGACTGTTACTGCTGGGATGTGTAGTAAAATGTTGGCTCATACCGTAAACACCTGTACAATTCAAATAAGCTAGCAGTGCCGGGAACCATAGCCTTTGTAGACATTGTAGTTAAACGGATGATTGTACCAGTGAGTTTGTATGTTTATAGTATATAGAGCATTGATACAGAAGCCAGGTAGCTTGGAATTGGGACCACTCTCTAATCCCCAAATGATCGTAGTTACATACACACACTTGCTTTTCTCTATCGCCTGTGATTCCAGCTTGTATGACGGTCATGATTCTGCCAGCCATTTTAGTTTATATAAATTTATTGTAGCTCGATTGTTGTTACAACTTATATTAATCACTCTCGAGACCTCATTCCTGATGGAATCCATCGCCACGAGGGAGAGAGAAGAGGCAATGTGGAATTTAAATGGAGCCTGCCCAGCAAAGGTGTTGTTAGGTAAACTGCCCACCGAATAAACAATCAAATCTTACTGTCATATTTGAGCATGATTTGTAAAGAGGGAGTGATGTTACTCGTGCAATAGATGTTAATTGTTCCCTTGCCCACCGATAATCAAAAACTGTTCAATAATATACTATAGATAAGGAACCCATTACAGAATGAATGGAACATCAGTTATTTGAAAACATCTTCTATTTAAAACTTGTCGACTGAATTCAGTTTAACCCTTAACCCTTTCAACACCACAGACCTCTAAATTGGCTTACAAAAAAGTGTAGATCCAGATGAGCCGGCTCGTGACGAGCCGTCTCATCAGGATCTGCACTTTTTTCAAGTAATATTAACTATTTTTAGAGAGAGAAAATTACCCATTTTGATAAATGAACTGATCCAAATGTAATTTTGTTATTAATTTATTGGTCTAAGAATATCATGGACCAGTCCATGTCAGTTACTTGGTGTTGAATGGGTTAACCTGCCAATCACAACTAAAATCACTTTTGCAAACAGCATAGAGCCAGATCAGACGCCATAGAATGTTCCGTCTGATCTCGGACTCTATGCTAGTTGCTATTCGGATAGTGGAGCACTTGTCTGACTAGCAAACAGCACAGATCCTGATCAGTAAAGGCTAATCTGGATCTATGTTGTTGGCATATTCTGTCCACTTTATTCTGCAGGTTAACCCTTTCAACACCACAGACCTCTAAATTGGCTTACAAAAAAGTGTAGATCCAGATGAGCCGGCTCGTGACGAGCCGTCTCATCAGGATCTGCACTTTTTTCAAGTAATATAACTAATTTTAGACAAAATTATCCATCTTGATAAATGAACTGGTCCGAATGTAATTTTCTTATTCATTTATTGGTCTAAGAATATCATGGACCAGTCCATGTCAGTTACTTGGTGTTGAATGGGTTAAGGGTTAATTTGCTCTAAATCACCTCCATAGTGTCCATTAAGATTATAAAGTGATGATTTATAAATGGAGAATTTCAAATAAGGGAGGTAACTTTTTTCTATTGCTTGCAAAGTTGTAAGTGCTTCTCAGTTTAGACCATTCTCTTCGCCATTGACTTACATATGTTACCAAGACATAACCACATGTTTAATGGTTTGGCAGTCAATTGTTTTGTGAGGTTTCAGCCTGTCCACACACAGAGACTCCCGCAACATGTGGGGTACTCGAGTAATATACGTATAAGTCAATAGTCCCATTACTTCTAAAATGCTCACAATATCTCTAAACGTTCCCCACACAGTCAGTCACCAACCATATACATCCTTGGAGATTGCTAGCAATGCATGGAGCATGGAGAAACTGTTTGCTGAGTGTGGTTCATTATTCTGCATCCATTTCCTGCAAATGGCGTATACTTTGTAAAAATTACCATATGGTCAAAATAACTCTCTGTGCTACTGGGAAATAGTTGATACATATATATATATATAGCAGTGTGCGAGTACTGTATTTGGTATAGTTTGTAGATATATTTGTTGTATTCAGGGTATATATATGGATACATGTATTCACATGTAGCAAGTTAATTTGTTATAATGATATAATACGGTTTATATGTATGGGTGAACCATAGTAAGTAGGTCAGTAAGTAAGTAAAGTCTTCATTTAGAGAGAGTAACCCATTTAGCTAATATTCCATGGGACCCTCCTAAATATAAAACATATATATACACACATGCGATACAAAAACAACTGATATAAAATACATGTGGTAGTAGAACTAATAAAAGTAAGAACGCATCTACATACATTGTGTGCATGCATTATGAACAGTATTACAAACTATTAGACATCCAACCATTTTAAACAATTTGATTACAAAGTAAGTGAGCTTGAAGTTTTTATTTCCAAGGGTAGACAGTTCCAAACAATTGGTCCCGAGTATAAAAGGCTACCCGTAAACATCTCACAATTTGTGTTGGGTACATAAACATTTAAAAGTATTAGAACCGGGTAACACTTGCGATCATTACTTATTGTGCTTAGTTACAAAAAAACAGGTTTAACCCTTTCCTTCACAGAGATTTAGGTTAATATACTATTATATATCCATACAAACGACAGCCATTTAGCTACCATGCAGTGGATAAGTAGTCGCCATATCTATCCCACCTCCATAAATATTACTGGGACTTCATAGAGATTTAGGTTAATATACTATTATATCTCCATACAAACGACAGCCATTTAGCTACCATGCAGTGGATAAGTAGTCGCCATATCTATCCCACCTCCATAAATATTACTGGGACTTCATAGAGATTTAGGTTAATATACTATTATATCTCCATACAAACGACAGCCATTTAGCTATCATGCAGTGGATAAGTAGTCGCCATATCTATCCCACCTCCATAAATATTACTGGGACTACATGAGATTCTGGTCTGCATTATGAACATTGGTTTGGCTACTACATTGTCAATGTATGTTGTATTGGTAATGGCATCAAGAGGTGCTTCTATGAGGGAAAGGGTTAAATGTAGTAAGCAAATTTCAATGCAGTGTTTCTTAAGCTTTTGATTAAGAGACTAAATTAAATTTAAATAAGATGATAAGTATAAAGCTGACTCATTTTATAAACTTTGTGGTTAAGTTATGCAGATCTAGAAGTAATAATAATAAGTGATTTTAATCACAATTTGTTAACTATATACAATGAATGGTTACTTATACCAGCTCTCCAGGGTTAAAACAACCAACCAGACGGACAGGCACTTTGATAAGTCACATATACACAAATACACCACAAAACATTAAATGCTCTAGACATTTGGTGATACTGATAACTTTCCCATCTTCAAGAAATGAAGTAGTGTAGTAAATGTTGCACACGGAGGTATGGCAACATATAAAAGAATTTTAAGGAAGTAGTAGACTTAGATTATTATGCTATTCTTTGGGGTTATTACATCAGTAAATAATATTCAAATGATTTTAAAGCTATAAACATTAATCTAACCCCAACAGTGTTGCTGGCCTAAACAAGTTAATGTTTAACTATTCCCAGAGAGGACCCTGACAATGTTGCTGGTCTAGACAAGTTAATACTTAAGTAATGTCCCATAGAGGACCCTGACAATGTTGCTGGTCTAGACAAGTTAATACTTAAGTAATGTCCCATAGAGGACCCTGACAATGTTGCTGGTCTAGACAAGTTAATACTTAAGTAATGTCCCATAGAGGACCCTGACAATGTTGCTGGTCTAGACAAGTTAATACTTAAGTAATGTCCCATAGAGGACCCTGACAATGTTGCTGGTCTAGACAAGTTAATACTTAAGTAATGTCCCATAGAGGACCCTGACAATGTTGCTGGTCTAGACAAGTTAATACTTAAGTAATGTCCCATAGAGGACCCTGACAATGTTGCTGGCCTAGACAAGTTAATGTTTGAACTACATCCCTGCTGGCCTAGACAAGTGAATACTTAACCATTATCCCTGAGAGGACTCTGACAATGTTGTTATCTAGACAAGCTAATGCCTATACAATATTCCGGAGATGACTCTGACAGTGTTGCTAATCTAGACAAGCTATGCCTAAACAATATTCCGGAGAGGACCCTGACAGTGTTGCTAATCTAGACAAGCTAATGCCTAAACAATATTCCGGAGAGGACCCTGACAGTGTTGCTAATCTAGACAAGCTAATGCCTAAACAATATTCCGGAGATGACCCTGACAATGTTGTTATCTAGACAAGCTAATACCTAAACAATATTCCGGAGAGGACCCTGACAGAGTTGTTATCTAGACAAGCTAATGCCTAAACAATATCCCGGAGAGGACCCTGACAAATCTAGACAAACTATGATTTAAGGGACATCCCACAGAGGGCTCTGATACAGTTTCTGACATAGACTAGATACTGCTTAATCTATATCCGTGAGAGGGCTAGGACAAGTTGCTAATCAAAGGTTGGCTCGTTTGGCTCACTTCCTGATATGTTTTTTGCTCCATTGTTATTCTTTTCAAATGTCTAAAAAAAGTTTAGTTTGGTGTTGTTCGACTAGTTCAAATGAATTAACTTTTGTATTAATGTTCCGAGACAAGGTTTATAATGTGATTGCACTGCTTGCTGCTACTGCATGCACTTATATCATGTGTGGTTTTATATATTAGTACCAACTTTGCATCAGAGTTGTAATTGAAGACAAATATCACGCTTACAAGGAATTAACAGAATTTGCTTTTACATTATTCTTATTAACTTTAAATTATTCTTGGATAATTCAATCATGAAATCATGATGAGAAATGTGTTATGAAAAGTAAATAATACTATATTGTGTCTGTAATGGAAAAATGTATGATTTGTTCTGTTAGAATTTGTTATTTATACATGTACATGTTTTCGTACAAGGTAATATAATACTATGTAAACAAGTTTCGTCTATTTTTCTGTTCATTAAATGGTATGTGATTGGGTTGTTTACATTCCACAAAATTTAATAATAAATAATCCAGCAAATTGTAGTATATAATGTACACATTGTAGTATATAATGTACACATTGTAGTATATAATGTACACATTGTAGTATATAATCTACACATTGTAGTATATAATGTACACATTGTAGTATATAATGTACACATTGTAATATATAGAAATAAATGTTGAAAGTATGATATTTAAGTTGATATGTATATAACTGTATAATCAAGACAGAAAATGGCTTTGTTAACTTTGGTGCATTATTGTAGAATTGGGAAGTATCCCAAATTTACTATCCTACCCAAAGATGTATTTCTCTGTTCCAAATAAAGGGTGATTTATAATTTCAAAGTCCATAATCCAATAAAAAATATAATAGGAGAATAGTTAATGAACTGGGCTGCAAAAACTGCCGATCTGTCGGTTCTGGAAACATATTTGCCCATAAATTGTTCATAAAAACCTTCAAAACATGTTTTAATAAACAGGTCCAACCCACCACATTGAATAAAACATTGAGTAGTCAATTTTGGATAAGTAAATATTTGGATATTTATGATAATTAATTTTGCTAATTCTGCAGATTATTTGAAAACTATTTTGATATAGCCAGATGGTTCTTACATTGCTGTTAGATGCTTTTCTATACCCTTTTTATTTGATTTGGGTAGCATAATATAATATGGATGGGGTGGGTGGTAACATTATTTATGAAGAGTTATGTGGGAGTGGCAGTGGATGATTTTGGCACTGACCAATATGATTTTGGCACTGACCAATATGGTTTTGGCACTGACCAATATGATGATTTTGGCACTGACCAATATGGTTTTGGCATTGACCAATATGATTTTGGCACTGACCAATATGATTTTGGCACTGACCAATATGATTTTGGCACTGACCAATATGATTTTGAACATTTTAGCAGCCCTGGTTGTTAAAGGAGAATAGATTGGTTTCCAAATGTTCCAGATACTGTATATGGAATCGTACACAAATATACCATCAATGTGGAACCATTTTTGCCAGTGTTAATTGATCAATCCTGAGTGTTTTAGACTGCCTATACATACAATGTAATACTGGTGGGGCAGTTGAAAAAATGTAAAAAAAACAAACAAAATAACTAAATACATGTGAGTTTTTCTCAATATTTTGTAATGAACTAGAGTTTAGTGTTGTGCAAGCAGTATTCTTTTATTTCGCTTTAATACTCTTATGAATCGCAGTAGCCACTACTGTAATGTGCGCCATTCACACACCATGTGTGACTTTTTAACAATTAATTGAATAATTCATCCACTGAATCTAAATTGCAGAAACGGTTATTTCGTAATCAGGAAAGCAATATCCCGATGGTAAGGTCTGGAATGACTCGTCATGAAGTACAAAGTTTATTAACATTTTCAGTGTTTGCGTATTCATGGTAAACTGTATACTAATTAGAAACGTAGACATATTGATAAGGTAGCAGTGTTTGTAGTATTATATATCATGCACTGTATTTACTAACAGATCGCTACAGAGCACCTGATGCTTAACCCTTAACCTGCCAATCACGACTAAAGTCGCTTAAAGAGCCAGTAGCTCTATGCTGTTTCTTAGTTGGATAGTAGTGCTAAAACAGTTGTCTGAATAGCAAACAACATAGATCCTGATCAGACGCGGCTGATCTGGATCTATGTTGTTTGCACATTCCGTCCAATTTAATCGGCAGGTTACGGGTTAATGATGTTTTACAATCACAGCATCCAAGTTTTACTCAGTTCTTGTAATCAAAGTTAATGCCGCTTTACCATTCATGTGCAAGTCGAGTTAGTTCTACTCTACATGCATAATTCATATACCGGTATTATTATTTATTACCCATATTATTAAATATTATTTCCGAATGGAAAACGTGTTGCTTTAGTCTCATATTGTATTCTGTTCTCAACATTCCCATAGAGCGCTGGATTAAGAACGTGGCTGGACCGATATTGATTATACTTGGACACCGATAGAAAGTATACGAGAGTGTGAATCGTGAACTTCAGATTTGCTTCGATTGCGAGTTCAAACATGGCCGCCAGTGATGTCATAAAAATTTTAAAATAGGATTTATACGCACCACTCTGAAATCTATGTGTACGGTCTTTGATTCTTAAATGTTTGGTTAAGCAATATGATAAATATAACATGGAAGTCGTGATAGCGCAGTGGATGTGCGTTCGCTTCAGGTGCGAAAGGTCCGGAGTTCGAGCCCTGCTGGAGCCGTTACGATTGTGCCCTTAGGCAAGGCATTTAAATTCCACGTTGCCTCTTCTCTCTCCCTCGTGGCGATGGATTCCATCAGGAATGAGGTCTCGAGAGTGATTAACATAAGTTGTAAGAACTTGTTTCGCAATCGAGCTAAAATAAATTTGTATTAACTAAATATAACACGCATCATATTCAATACCTAGACATGCAACTCTAAGGTCAAGGTTAGTTTTAGTAACCAACAACAACGTTTATTTAGCAAATCAACATAATGATAAATATACCTTTGGCTAATAGACAGTAACCAAAGCATTTAGTTGTTCATACATTGCCCGTATATAGTGATCAACAATGACCGTCTGTCTGTCTTTATAAATATTAGTAATAATAATATATAACTGTTATGGAGCGTGTGGGTATATTTGTGGACAAGTTAAAATTAGAAGAAAATGTTTTTCAGTTTTCTAACGGAATGTCCACACGCTTGTAATACAAGAGGATATAGCGGCATTGTAATTGTTTTTATTAGTAATCACAGATTAAATACTATTAATTATTATACTGTATATAATTCATGATGTGTATATTTTATAATTACTGCCGGTAAGCTGATACAATTTCTAAGGACTTGTATGTTTTAAGGACTTGTATGTTCTAAGGACTTGTATGTTCTAAGGACTTGTATGTTCTAAGGACTTGTATGTTCTAAGGACTTGTATGTTCTAAGGACTTGTATGTTCTAAGGACTTGTATGTTCTAAGGACTTGTATGTTCTAAGGACTTGTATGTTTTAAGGACATGTATGTTTTGCTTGGAGACTTGCACATGATTCAATGATGATTTGTACATTTTTATCATCTCATCCGCTTCATCGAGAACGTTAATTCATTCGCCTGTTACTTGCTTAATGAAATGTTGATGTTGTCAACAGTAGCATGTTAAACGCTGCTAATCTTGGCTATCTGATTCATCCCTCCATCGAGGCTTGCAGGTATAGTTTTAGCATCGTCAGTCCATCCAGAGCCGGTCTCTTCAAATTCTTTACTTGCCAGAGAATGATTTCCACCACCATCGGAATCGACCCATCAACACAAGAGCTGTTGCCCTTTAATTGAGAGAGTTATTCCCCAAATTTTGTGTTTGAGACTACGTCTAAGTAATGACAGTGTTTATTCCCTGCCTAATATTTGAATCTCCATGTGAATTAGTTGCAACTTTCAAAGTCACAGACTAAAAAGGTAAAGAGATATGTAAGTCAATCACCTATGCTTTCACTTCCCGATTTCAACTGAGCAACATGAAGTCATGATAGCGCAGTGGGAGCGGAGCGCGTTCGCGAATGGTCCGGAGATCGAGCCCCGCTGGAGCCGTTACGATTGTACCCTTAGGCAAGCATTTAAATTCCATGTTGCCTCTTCTCTCTCCCTCGTGGCGATGGATTCCATCAGGAATGAGGTCTCGAGAGTGATTAATAGAAGTTGTAAGAACTTGTTTCGCAATCGAGCTAAGATAAATTTTTATAAACAAAACTGAGCAACATGCGCCCTAATTGACAAGATACCAGTTATCAATCATAATGCATAATTATGTAATAAGAGGATTATTCCGGATTTATAAACTCATTCATGTGTTGGCATTATACGATGAATATCCTCCATAGTCTCACAACTCCTGTGTACTAGAAACCAATTTTGCAGCGATATAGTGGTTTAAGCGAGGCATCGATATAGTGGTTTAAGCGAGGCAGCGATATAGTGGTTTAAGTGAGGCATCAATATAGTGGTTTACGCCAGGCAGCGATATAGTGGTTTAAGCCATGCAGCGATATAGTGGTTTAAGTGAGGCATCGATATAGTGGTTTAAACGAGGCAGCGATATAGTGGTTTAAGTGAGGCAGCGATATAGTGGTTTAAGCCAGGCAGTGATATAGTGGTTTAAGTGAGGCATCGATATAGTGGTTTAAACGAGGCAGCGATATAGTGGTTTAAGTGAGGCAGCGATATAGTGGTTTAAACGAGGCAGCGATATAGTTGTTTAAGCGAGGCAGCGATATAGTGGTTTAAGTGAGGCAGCGATATAGTGGTTTAAACGAGGCATCGATATAGTGGTTTAAGCCAGGCAGCGATATAGTGGTTTAAACGAGGCAGCGATATAGTTGTTTAAGCGAGGCAGCGATATAGTGGTTTAAGCCAGGCAGCGATATAGTGGTTTAAGCGAGGCAGCGATATAGTGGTTTAAGCGAGGCAGCGATATAGTTGTTTAAGCGAGGCAGCGATATAGTTGTTTAAGCGAGGAAGCGATATAGTGGTTTAAGCCAGGAAGCGATATAGTGGTTTAAGCCAGGCAGCGATATAGTGGTTTAAGCGAGGCAGCGATATAGTGGGTTTAAGCTAGGTGGAGATATAGTGGGTTTAAGCGAGGCATCGATACAGTGGTTTAAGCTAGGTGGAGATATAGTGGGTTTAAGCCAGGCAGCGATATAGTGGTTTAAGTTAGGTGGAGATATAGTGGTTTAAGTTAGGTGGAGATATAGTGGTTTAAGCTAGGTGGAGATATAGTGGGTTTAAGCCAGGCAGCAATATAGTGGTTTAAGCCAGGCAGCGATATAGTGGTTTAAGCTAGGTGGAGATATAGTGGGTTTAAGCAAGGCCGTGATATTGTGGTTTAAGCTAGGTGGAGATATAGTGGGTTTAAGCTAGGCAGCGATATAGTGGGTTTAAGCTAGGCAGCGATATAGTGGGTTTAAGCCAGGCAACAATATTGTGGTTTAAGCCAGGCAGCGATATAGTGGTTTGAGCTAGGTGGAGATATAATGGGTTTAAGCGAGGCATCGATACAATGGTTTACGCTAGGTGGAGATATAGTGGTTTAAGCTAGGTGGAGATATAGTGGTTTAAGCTAGGTGGAGATATAGTGGGTTTAAGCCAGGCCATGATATAGTGGTTTAAGCTCAGTAGAGATTAAGCCAGGTGCGATGTAGTGGGTTTAAGCTAGGCGAGATATATTGAGTTTAAGCTAGGCAGAGATATATTGGGTTTAAACTAGGCACAGATGTAGTGGGTTTAAGCTAGCCTAGATGTAGTGTGGGTTTAAGCTAGGAGAGATGTAGTGGGTTTAAGCTAGGCAGAAATGTAGTGGGTTTAAGCTAGGCAGAGATGTAGTGGGTTTAAGCTAGGCAAGATATAGTGGGTTTCATACAAACAAGCTGGCCGGCTATATAGTGGGTTTAAGTTCTGCGGAGATATAGTGGGTTTAAGCTAGACGGCGAAATAGTGGGTTTCCTATAAACAAGTTTTGACAGATAAGTTGATTTCCCATTAACATGCTTGACAGAGATATTGAAGGTTTAAATTCGGCAGTGATATACCGGGGTAGCAGGTTTCCTATAAACATGCTTGGCAGAGATATTGAAGGTTTAAATTCGGCAGTGATATACCGGGGTAGCAGGTTTCCTATAAACATGCTTGGCAGAGATATTGAAGGTTTAAATTCGGCAGTAATATACCGGGGTAGCATGGTTCCTATAAACATGCTTAGCGGAGATATGAAGGGTTTTACTAGGTGACATTGTGTAGAAATCTGGATATTGAATATTTATATACAATTTTTTTTATACAATTTGTATTACCGTTATATAATGAACAACATATGAAACTACCGCTAACTTTGCTTGAACATTACTTGATGAAAAGAAATCAGGGTGGGGTGGGTAATTGTTATATATGCGTTTAACAATGATCCATCGTTTGATACAAGAATTATAAGTGTGGTAAGATTTAAAAACAAAGATACCACTTCATAACGGGTATGACTAAACTCGCCAAAGTGTTTATTTCTGCCTGTTGAATATTGTTCCATTCCTGAATTTGGTTATTATGAAGCCCAGGCGTGTCAGCAGAAGTATTAGTGGCAGTTTGAAATCGATTGCGCAAATGTGTGTTCATGCTATAGTAGTCGTGACCATGTGGACGTCGACAACGTGGCAAGTCCTGTCATTCTAAATCGTGCATGAAGATTTCATATCGTACAGCTAAAACTACCAACATGCCTTGCAACATCTTCTGTCGACATGGCAGCGTCAAGTATGCCAATTGACCGTTCGCGTAAATGATTTGGTATTCTTGGCATAACAAGTTGACCGAATACCACACGGGACATGTTGAACCATGCATGAATACCACACGGGACATGTTGAACCATGCATGAATACCACACGGGACATGTCGAACCATGCATGAATACCACACGGGACATGTCGAACCATGCATGCACGTGCATAAGGAGATTCACGTTGGCGGCGATCAACAATGCAAAAAATAATCGCTAAAATTCATGAATCCTGATAATACAGCTCAAGGCTAATACTACCGATCTAATTAAATTACACAATGAATTCTGTAACACAACAAATACTATATGTACAGATCGGAGTTTCTTTTTTATATATACTATATGTACAGATCGGAAGTTTCTTATTTATATATACTATATGTACAGATCGGAAGTTTCTTATTTTGTTCAGTGTATATAGGTTATATTTTATTTACTAGATTTTCATTGCTATTTCGTTAATGCAAATGAGGGAGATGTTCCAAATTGGAATTTAAGCTTGATGAGATTTGCTGTTGCTAGGCGATGCTGCCATGCGGGTGTAATCAGATTTTCCCACAATTCAATACACTATATGAATGGGACCCACACAAGTCTGGTCGGATGTGATGAAAACTTATGTTATAACGTATATTATAATATTTATATGCATTGTTGATATAGTAGTGTATGTAGGCTGTGTTACTGAAGTTCATTGTTGAAACAACTAGCCACTTGTCACAAAGTATCTGTAGAGGAACACACAAGTATTGGATGTGTAGAATGTTACGGGATGAACAGAAATTTCATGCCATTGTAACGAGCATTAAGAGTTAGTGATTATGCAAATTTGATTAACTCGCCAGAGTGTATACTATGCTGCTTGCAAATTTACTTGTGATCCAAAAGTACATGTTTCTTGCGTTTTTATGCCTGGAGCACAAACCCAACAACAAAAACAACAACAACAAACAAAAACAACAACAACAAACAAAAACACACAAACTCCGATGATCTATTAGCAATGAAACTTGGTATACAGACTGATGATTCAATTAGCAATGAAACTTGGTACACAGACTGATGATTCAATTAGCAATGAAACTTTGTACACAGAATCTGATGATCAATTAGCAATGAAACTTGGTACACAGACTGATGATTCAATTAGCAATGAAACTTGGTATACAGACTGATGATTCAATTAGCAATGAAACTTTGTACACAGAATCTGATGATCAATTAGCAATGAAACTTGGTACACAGACTGATGATTCAATTAGCAATGAAACTTGGTACACAGAATCTGATGATTCAATTAGCAATGAAACTTGGTACACAGAATCTGATGATTCAATTGTGCAATGAAACTTGGTACACAGACTGATGATTCAATTAGCAATGAAACTTTGTACACAGAATCTGATGATTCAATTAGCAATGAAACTTTGTACACACAATCTGATGATTCAATTAGCAATGAAACTTTGTACACAGAATCTGATGATCAATTAGCAATGAAACTTGGTACACAGAATCTGATGATTCAATTAGCAATGAAACTTGGTACACAGAATCTGATGATCAATTAGCAATGAAACCTAGTACACATACTGATGATTCAATTAGCAATGAAACTTGGTACACAGACTGATGATCAATTAGCAATGAAACTTTGTACACAGAATCTGATGATCAATTAGCAATGAAACTTGGTACACAGAATCTGATGATTCAATTAGTAATGAAACTTTGTACACACAATCTGATGATTCAATTAACAATGAAACTTGGTACACAGAATCTGATGATTCAATTAGCAATGAAACTTGGTACACAGAATCTGATGATTCAATTAGCAATGAAACTTTGTACACAGAATTAAAATATGGAGTGTAGTTTAGATGTAATATTTGTATAAAGTTTTATTACATTTTGTGTATTGTGTGACCATTGTGTAGCTATTTTATCCTATGATAGTGCCCAATGGCACGTTTCTACCAACAGTTATGTTCTATCTAGATATGTATGTTAAATTCCTTACGGTTTTTATGAATAAATAAATTTTCATTTTATTCACCTTGTCGTTATCACTGTCACATGCTACAAAACTTCTTCATTTTAGGTGATAAGTCCTTATATATTTTCAAATTCTTGTGATTAACATTGCTGGCAATATTGTAGTAATTTAGTTATAGCGATATCATATGCGAGAGTGCAGTGTCACGCACAAGAAATTGCAGTGTCACACACAAGAAACTACGGTATCATGCCAGAGTTACTGCGTTACTATGGCAACATGCCAGAATTGCTGCGTTACTACGGTATCATGCCAGAGTTACTGTGATGTCATGAACAGGTTACTACGGTGTCATGCCGGAGTTGCTGCGTTACTATGGCAACATGCCATAATTGCTGCATTACTGCGATATCATGAACAGGTTACTACGGTATCATGCCAGAGTTGCTGCGTTACTATGGTAAAATGCTACAGTTGCTGCGTGGCAATGATTTTATACACAAGATAGTATGGTACTCACATTCCTGCAGTATCGTACAGCATATAAGTTTATTCTGTACTCCCTATCGTAGAAGAGATACTGTAATATCATGCAGGATATACTGTGGTACATGAGTTACTATAGTATCGGATAGAATTTGCTGCGATATTGTACAGAAGTACTTGCAGGAGTTACTGTGGTATCTTGCAGGAGTTACTGTGGTATCATGCAGGAGTTACTGTGGTATCTTGCAGGAGTTACTGTGGTATCATGCAGGCATTACTGTGGTATCTTGCAGGAGTTACTGTGGTGTCTTGAAGGATATACTGTGGTATCTTGAAGGAGTTACTGTGGTATCTTGAAGGAGTTACTGTGGTATCTTGAAGGAGTTACTGTGGTATCATGCAGGAATTACTGTGGTATCTTGAAGGAGTTACTGTGGTATCATGCAGGAGTTACTGTGGTATCATGCAGGAGTTACTATGGTATCTTGCAGGAGTTACTGTGGTATCATGCAGGAGTTACTGTGGTATCTTGCAGGGGTTACTGTGGTATCTTGCAGGAATTACTGTGGTATCTTGCAGGAGTTACTGTGGTGTCTTGAAGGATATACTGTGGTATCTTGAAGGAGTTACTGTGGTATCTTGAAGGAGTTACTGTGGTATCTTGAAGGAGTTACTGTGGTATCATGCAGGAATTACTGTGGTATCTTGAAGGAGTTACTGTGGTATCATGCAGGAGTTACTATGGTATCTTGCAGGAGTTACTGTGGTATCATGCAGGAGTTACTATGGTATCTTGCAGGGGTTACTGTGGTATCTTGCAGGAATTACTGTGGTATCATGCAGGAGTTACTGTGGTATCATGCAGGAGTTACTGTGGTATCATGCAGGAGTTACTATGGTATCTTGCAGGGGTTACTGTGGTATCTTGCAGGAATTACTGTGGTATCATGCAGGAGTTACTGTGGTATCTTGCAGGGGTTACTGTGGTATCTTGCAGGGGTTACTGTGGTATCTTGCAGGAGTTACTGTGGTATCTTGCAGGAGTTACTGTGGTATCATGCAGGAGTTACTGTGGTATCTTGCAGGAGTTACTTTGATGTCTCTATGTCATCATAGTTCAGTTACTAGTACTGTGTTATCATAGTTCAGCGATTATTGTTTCATAGTTCAAGTACTGTGATAATATAGTTCAGTGATTCTACAGTGTTTTCATGTCCGATATGGTATGATATATTATATATGCTATGTTGTAAAGATTTTTTATTTCACCACAAGCACTCCTATTTGTACAGCCGTTTGTGACAACACAACCTGCATTGGGATAACGCACCTACCCCTTTGTTCACCCCACCCACTCCAAACTACACAACCTCTTCCCACCCTGAGTACACTTGATTAGAATGATATGGAATAAATGTCTACTTGCTAATATACAGTTGCAGTGCACAAGTACGTTGTATACATATTTTTTATAGCTACAGGCGTCTCCTTGGGTGGCGTTTTGCGGCGCATATTTTTAAAAACAAAACCATGGACATTAATACGTTTGTATTTGGCTGCATCGAAGTTACAAATAGTAAATAAAATTTGTTAAAAAATATGTTTACATTTTGATTTTGTGTATCTTTTTTAATTATATCGAGACTTGTCAAACAATGGACTGTTGAAGCACTGTTTTGTTTGTCCTTTTAAATATTATTTTAAAATGCACTGTGATTAACTACTTCTGTTTTTGTTACAAAGCTGTAACTTACAGTGGACCATGAGCAACCACTGCTATCTTTGTTCTTTTGGACCATACCTGTACTTTACAGCGGACCATGAGCAACCTCTGCTGTGTTTGTTCTTTTGGACCATACCTGTAACTTACAGCGGACCATGAGCAACCTCTGCTGTGTTTGTTCTTTTGGACCATACCTGTACTTTACAGTGGACCATGAGCAACCTCTGCTGTGTTTGTTCTTTTGGACCATACCTGTACTTTACAGTGGACCATGAGCAACCTCTGCTGTGTTTGTTCTTTTGGACCATACCTGTACTTTACAGCGGACCATGAGCAACCTCTGCTGTGTTTGTTCTTTTGGACCATACCTGTACTTTACAGCGGACCATGAGCAACCTCTGCTGTGTTTGTTCTTTTGGACCATACCTGTACTTTACAGTGGACCATGAGCAACCTCTGCTGTGTTTGTTCTTTTGGACCATACCTGTACTTTACAGTGGACCATGAGCAACCTCTGCTGTGTTTGTTCTTTTGGACCATACCTGTACTTTACAGCGGACCATGAGCAACCTCTGCTGTGTGTTCTTTTGGACCATACCTGTACTTTACAGTGGACCATGAGCAACCTCTGCTGTGTTTGTTCTTTTGGACCATACCTGTACTTTACAGTGGACCATGAGCAACCTCTGCTGTGTTTGTTCTTTACCACTGCTGGGTTTGTTCATTTGGACTATACCTGTACTTTACAGTGAACCGTGACCAACCTCTGCCATGATAGGCATGTCTTACGGTCAAATTTTGATTGCATATATATTTCACTTATTCTACTAGCATCCTACGAATATAATAGGCACTTTATACACTACCATCATTCTACTTAAATGCAATCTTAACTAATGCAATACTTGTTCTTTTTCAGTATACTAGTAGTATATTTTGTATTACAAACAGTTACTGTTCTTTTATCTTAAATCTGTATCTGCAATTAAGCGAAATGCCTTTGTAATGTGTCTTACGCATTACGCAGCAATGCTGGTACTAGGCAATAAAAACTGACGTTTAGTGCTATAAATGAAATGAGTAATATTGCTGCAGATGCTGAAGAAATAGTAATGCCCCGGTACCACGTTTTATTTACATATTTTACTTTTATCAAATTAATAAATTCCGCAGCACAATCTGTACATTGCATGTCCTGTCACTATATAGTTTTCATTTTGCCACGCCACCATTGCACTTGCATGAATCAGTTTTAGAGTGTTTCTAATTATGCATGGTTTGGTTTGCAATCTTTCCTCTATTCACAGTTTTAAATGCATATCATTCTTCTTTCAGCTTCGGGCTATAATTCTAAGCAGCTGTTTCCATACGTCTGTTTATCGTTGCCCCATTGTTAATCGGGGGCGACGCCTCTAGATTTATATTGCTCATTTTATTATTTGGAGTGATTGTGCGTCGTGATACAGAAGATGCTCCAATTCCAGAAGCCTGGTTGTTTTACATGCCCGATATGTAGCACCGATACACTAGACCTCAGTTTATAGTCCCATCTAAGAGTTAGCTCATTGCATTCTGGGTAAAGTAATGGCTAGCCTGGGTTCCAGTCTGTCTATTTTTAACTTATGGCAAAATGACAGCCTGGGGAAACTGGATTTCCGATCGTAGCGCCATCTACTTACACCCTCAAAATTGAGGGTGTAGATTTGAAGAACGACAACTCTTCTCTAAAATCTTCAAGATAATATCGCTAAATATAGAATCGGAAATCGCCGAACATGCACGATTATACACGATCATTTCCGAATATACACGAATGCTCCCGTAGACCCATTTACATTGCAAACATATAATGTCCCGTTTCTGTGTTATATCGACGAGATGGCGGATTTTAAATATTACATTTAGATGGTAATGGATCGATTTGGCGTAATTGAAGTAAGGACGACTTAAATATTGAGTAAATATGTCAAATCAGACGTATATTGTACTTTTTAAAACTATTTACTATGTCATTAATTAAGTCACGTGCTAATAGGCCTATTAATTAACCCTTTCAACCCCACAGGCCTCTAAATAGGCTTATGAAAAGTGTAGATCCAGATGAGCCGGCTCATGACGAGCCGTCTCATCAGGATCTGCACTTTTTTGCCAGTAATAATTATTACTATTTTTAGATAAAATTACCCATTTTGATAAATGAACTGGTCCAAAGGTAATTTTCTTATTAATTTATTGGTCTGAAAATATCACGCACCAGTCCATGTCAGTTACTTGGGGTTGAAAGGGTTAATAGGATTAATGCGAGTCACGGACAATCCTCCACTTTTCCCCAGGCATAGCCTGGGAACAGGCGTCAATATATTTTGCCTGGTCAGTAAATATATTTTAACACAGACTATTAATTGGGCCATATTGAGTTTCTAAACATATCAACGCCTGGGGAAACTGGCGGGGTTTCCCGTGAAATTATTAATCCTATTAAATGGCCTATTAGCACGTGACTTAAGTAATGACATACTTGAATCGAAAGCAAGGCACTGCAATGCTGATAAAACTTGTTTATGGGTCAACGGAACGATAAATAGTTTTAAAAAGTACAATGTGCGTCTGATTTGACATTTACTCAATATTGAAGTCGTCCTTAGTTCAATTATGCCAAATCGATCCATTACCATCTAAATGTAATATTTAAAATCCGCCATCTCGTCGTTATAACACAGAAACGGGACATTATATGTAAATGAGTCTACGGGAACATTCGTGTATATTCGGAAATGATCGTGTATAATCGTGCCTGTTCGGCGATTTCCGCCATCTCATCGATATAACACAGAAACGAGACATTATATGTAAATGAGTCTACGGGAACATCCATGTATATTCGGAAATTATCGTGTATAATTGTGCATGTTCGGCGATTTCCGATAGAATTCCATTTCTATATTTAGCAATATTATCTTGTAGAGAAGAGTTGTCGTTCTTCAAATCTACACCCTCAAAAAAGTGGGTGTAAGTACCGGTAGACGGCGCTACGATCGGAAATCCAGTTTCCCCAGGCTGTCATTTGGCTAGAAGTTAAAAATCGACAGACTGGAACCCAGGCTACCCCAGGCATTCATATGATCAGAAGATCAATACGGCCCAATTAATAGTCTTGGTGTTAAAATATATTTATTTGACCTACCAGGCAAAATATATCGACGCCAGGCTATGTAATAGCTATAAATAGTTCAAACAATTGTAGCATTAATGTGTTTTTCTTATTTGTAACTAAAAACTCTTGAAATATATCCTGGAATTTCATTAGAATTGTGACATATTTGACAATAATTGTCACTAGTGCGCAACAAGTTAATATTATTAGGGTCAGGCGAGGGATGAAATCTTAATATCGAGTTTGTTTGTACATCAGATCACACGTGGACTCCACGTGGACTCCGGAGAGTACATCCAGCAGCAAGCAATGCCATACCAAGTGCTACTAACTAGTTAATATGTTCTCACAAGAAATGAGTCACCCAAATGAAAAATATGTTATATTTAAATAGTCCTTGCTAATAAGTTTTTGGTTTGCAAAGAAATATTGAAAACCAGACTTTTGTACATCGCAAGTCAAGTTGCGGATAGAGACTGTGAGTGTAGATGTAGGGGTCACCGGAGTCAAGGTCACAGTTACTAAATATAGAGAAAGTAATGGTTCCCACCCAATATGTTTGGAATGCGGCATTTACTGCGTTTCATTCTTACAGCAAGATCATTTTCATAGTACCCAGGAAACAACTACGTTATTATTCCCCCACCCCCAGAACACTCACACTCTGAGAAGAAAGGTCAACCCAGTACTGTAAATAACTTTCCTGAAATCTTGCCATCAATTTGCCTTAAAGTCAAAAACCATATATGCTCTATCTGTGAACATTGTGTCTTCCACATTGGTCCTTGTCAGTTTTGTAGACGACTCCTATTGATTTTGGGGTCAAGCTGAAGGTCACTAACCTTTCATCGGAAAAGCCCTGTAATCACAATCCTGTGAAGCAATGTGGTTGCTGTCCTCAAACGCTGTAAGCTCGTTGATTTTGGTCAGTAGATGAACCAGCTGTTGGAATTACCTTCTGTGGTTCATTTAAATCAAAATGGCAGGAACCGTGACTTAAAAAACATTGTCATATCGTCAATAACTGGTAATACATTGGGAATTGTCAGTATAACTGGTAATACATTGGGAATTGTCAGTATAACTGGTAATACATTGGGAATTGTCAGTATAACTGGTAATACATTGGGAATTGTCAGTAGTTGACCACTATTGGGGTCAAATGTGAAGGTCACGAAAGCCTTCATTTTAAAACTCCTTTCTTCTCGATCATTAGTGCACTAGTATCATCAAACTTTATAAAAGTACATTGAACATGAGACCCTGTTGTAGGGGATCTGCCTTTGTAAACATCCACTTCTAGCCGTCCTTGAATTGATACAAGTTGTCCGTTCCGACTCGTACCTAGGTAACAGTGCAATGCAGTCTGTTCCAACTCGTACCTAGGTAACAGTGCTATGCAAAGTCCGTTCCTACTCGTACCTAGGCAACAGTGCTATGCAAAGTCTGTTCTGACCCGTGTTCTCTACTTTTACCATCAATTCCAAAACCGGCTGTTCTGTCTCGTTTATTCTTTAGTTTTTAGTCTTCAGAAAAATTAATTTCGTAATTATCACAGTAGTAACACAAAAATGAACAGCTGCTTGTATTATAGCCAGCATGGTTCCACCCACAACGCTTGGGGTGTGGACAAAAGATCCTCAGCATCAGGTGGGCGGTTCTGGTCCCATACAGTACTGCACGGCTTTGATAGTGACAGGGTGTCATTTTAAAACCTGTTATCACCTAAAATGTTTGTGTGTATATTATCAAGCCTATGGTGTATCATAATGTCCTTACAAAAAAATATATACAAGAAATATTTTGGGACCAGAACCGCCCACCTGATGCAGGGGATCATTTGTCCAGATCCCAAGCGCCTGTGTTCCTCCTTCTCACTGTGTTGTCACCGATCTGTGTTTTGTTATAAAGTTTTGTTTATGCAAATGAATTGGATTAACAATTGGTAAGTGATCATTTTTGAAATAATTCTTCTCATGTACAAATAGTACATTTTATGGCATTATCTTATTTGTTCCATTTCACAAATGTATCTTTTCTTGATAAATTACCATTTTATTATTGAAACAATATTAATTGAATTGTAAATTATTGTATTATTACCAGTGTTAAGTTCGAATTAATAAGAAAATTTACGTTTTATTGTCAAAAACGATAAAAATGAAGACAAGAATCAAACTATTGTATTCGCCCCCATACTCGCATATAAGACGTTTTTAACCACCAGATTATAGCCCTCAACGTGACTTCCCGTCTTATAAATGTGTTAAAATGACATCCATAATTATGTTTATGAAAAGAAACAACCCGTCTCATGCGAGTGCATGCCAAAACATACAGATTTCAGGACCAAAGTAGGGGGGGGGATCTTCTTACAAGCGAGATCCTCTTATAGGCGAGTATGGATGGTACGCATATTTAACCCATTCAACACCAAGTAACTCACATGGACTGGTCCATGATATTCTTAAACCAATAAATGAATCAGAAAATCACATTTGGACAAGTTCATTTATCAAAATGGGTAATTATGTCTAAAAATAGTAATATTACTGGCAAAAAGTGCAGATCCTGATGAGACGGCTCATCACGAGCCGACTCATCTGGATCTACACTTTTTGTAAGCCTATTTAGAGGTCTGTGGTGTTGAAAGGGTTAAAGCACTTGACGTTTTGTTAACATTTTCATTCCAGACTAAGTCATAGATTTTTATCTCCTAACGTGTAATGTCTAAATTTTCAGATTCGAGTCGTTAACGCTTTCCAGCAGGATGTAGACGCATTAGCAGGTATGGACAGTTATGACAAACGTAGTCGTCCGTCCGTAATCAGTCTCCAGTCCCTGCAAGCAGCTCAAAAGGCCGGTGCTGTTTCCAGAAAACCAAACTTGCCAAGTTCACCGGAACGGGAAGAACCGACCGGAGGCGCACCATGGTTGAATCGTCAAGAAAGCATTCCATACGCCGATGAGTGAAATAATATATACAGTATAAAATTATAGAATATTAAAATTTTAACAACAACAATAATTAGCAGATAGGAATGAATGCCAACATTTTTTATTCAAATTTGTAAAAATTATTAGGAATGATTTTAAGTGGGAGTAAGTGTGTTGGAAAGCTGGGGATATAAATAAATGTTCAATGATGTACGTTGTGGATATGACGGGGAGTAACGTGTGGGTTTCAACGTTAATTCCTTTTCTCCACTTCATCTGCACTGAATAAATTAATAATGTGAACATGAATTGCGACAGTGCTGCATACAAACTTCAGGATGACTGCGGTATATTCCTCTTGTGAATCGGGCTACTTACGTTAGCAAGAGGTATAAAGCAGAAATAGTTATCAAACTGTGTATGAATATACCGGTGTATAGGTAAACAAATAGTGCGCTAGGGTACTGTGGTAAAGTGGCTAGATATCTGGGCACAGGCCTCGAGTCTAGGGTTTAGATTTCTTTGCCTAAAGTTCCGAGAACTAGAGTTTATATGTCCGGGCAACCCAGGCCTCAAGTTCCTGGTCTAGGGTTTAGATATCTGGGCACGAGCCTTGAGTTGCAAGGTTCAAACACCAGATTCAGTCATTTTCATATTTTACAAGTGTAATCTAGACAACAATATTATATGTATCAGTATGTCCATACTTTGAAATGATGTCCGATTTTGTAAAGGATGACGTTTTTGTGCAGTACAGAAATCTCCTTTCACTTGGATTTGTTTTGAAATATAATTACATTTAAAATGTTGCATGTGCAATATATAAGCTCATTCTGGAGATATGTGATTATGTTGGTTTTGTCGAGCAGTACCTCGTATTAATTTGTATATATCAAAAAACATATTACAGTTTTATTATAATATCAAAAAATCGTCGCCAACACAAACCAAATTATGTTGTTTCATTTTCCAACATTTCTGATATTAATCTTTCTGCAGTGAATATTAATTTGTTGACAATTATGAACATTCTTGTCTGAAGCAAAAACTGCTTGTATCTGTAATATGCGTAATAAAACCATCTCCTGAAGCCAATATTTTCCACCCAATAGTGCGGGTGACACAAATTTATTATTTTTAAGCCTGATGGTTTATTATATTTATTAACAAATAGAATAGAATTACACAGGGTTCCAAAATATATTTCGAGTATCGTAATGAAAGTACCGGTATTTTTTTGCCGACAGATTTTATGGCAATGCTATAGTTATGTCCCTTCACTCTCGTGTTCACACATTCAATTTCATGTTTTATAGCAGATCTGCATTGAATATAATTATACACCAAAACCAGATCATATTTTCTGGTTGAACTGGTGTGTGAAAGAAGTGCTATGGTATTCGTGGATTTTCGTATTTTGTAGCTATTTATGGTAACAATGTGGTATAAATAATGTTGTTCCTGTTGTTACTAGAATACAGTCAAACTTGTGTTCCGGTTGGCACTAGAATACAGTCAAACTTGTGTTCCAGTTGGCACTAGAATACAGTCAAACTTGTGTTCCAGTTGGCACTAGAATACAGTCAAACTTGTGTTCCAGTTGGCACTAGAATACAGTCAAACTTGTGTTCCAGTTGGCACTAGAATACAGTCAAACTTGTGTTCCAGTTGGCACTAGAATACAGTCAAACTTGTGTTCCAGTTGGCACTAGAATACAGTCAAACTTGTGTTCCAGTTGGCACTAGAATACAGTCAAACTTGTGTTCCAGTTGGCACTAGAATACAGTCAAACTTGTGTTCCAGTTGGCACTAGAATACAGTCAAACTTGTGTTCCAGTTGGCACTAGAATACAGTCAAACTTGTGTTCCAGTTGGCACTAGAATACAGTCAAACTTGTGTTCCAGTTGGCACTAGAATACAGTCAAACTTGTGTTCCGGTTGGCACTAGAATACAGTCAAACTTGTGTTCCGGTTGGCACTAGAATACAGTCAAACTTGTGTTCCTGTTGGCACTAGAATACAGTCAAACTTGTGTTCCGGTTGGCACTAGAATACAGTCAAACTTGTGTTCTGGTTGGCACTAGAATACAGTCAAACTTGTGTTCCGGTTGGCACTAGAATACAGCCAAACTTGTGTTCCGGTTGGCACTAGAATACAGCCACACTTGTGTTCCGGTTGGCACTAGAATACAGTCAAACTTGTGTTCCGGTTGGCACTAGAATACAGTCAAACTTGTATGCAACGACGACCCATGGAAACAACAGAAACTGAACACCAATCTGGTTATTGATAACGACGTGATACGAGACTTAATTGGTGGATTATGACATGCGGACTATCGTACAGGTTTGACTGTCGTACAGGTTTGACTGTCGTACAGGTTTGACTGTCGTACAGGTTTGACTGTCATACAGGTTTGACTACATTGGTCCATCAACCTGCACAAAATAGTTTTTCAATGCAGATGCAAAAATTGTGCACATGTTTTTTTTGTTAGTTAATTTATTGTGTATTTATTGAAAGATGTGTTGTTACTGCTATCTGTCTGCAACATTCTACTATCAACGCTTCCGTTACGGCTAGTTACATTTATACCTATCTTATGCAGCCAGCCAATGGTACTGCAGAAATCGGCTGCTTAGCGCAGGATAACATTTATTTTAGCTTGATTGTGAAACAAGTTCTTACAACATTTGTTTAATCGATCTCGAGACCTTATTCCAATGAGGAAGGGGCAATGTGGATGTATGCGTCTTGCTTGCCGAAGGGCATCACCAGGGTGATAGGTTAAATATGAAATAAAGGGCCAGTTAGGGCTTCTGGAAACTGGCTGCTTAATAGAGGTGACTGCCAACTACTACGGTAAATTGTCAGAAACAAAACTCTGAACCATTACTGGTAGCTTGCAAACTAAGTGGCAAATTAAAATCGTATCAATTCACTTAATTACAACATGCTATATAGCTGGTGGCTCTGATGCAAGAAATATTAATGCTACCAGAATATTAATATTTGGTTCAATATGACTAGACAAACATCTTTGAAGCAAATAAAAATTTTAATCATTAAAATCCATGTCAGTCGAAACAAAACATTTGCACTGCTGTAGACCACTTGATGACATTTTGTTTTAACAAAATTAGCTTTTATTTCAGAGTAGCATTTACAAGTCGTATTGCTTTCAATAAAGGGTTTTAGTCCTAAAATTCATACCTTAGCACTTCATGTCTCGGTAGAGGTTTTTTTTGTAAGTTAGGTTGCATCATACCTTCTTATGAAAAACTCACTAGTGTCTTGATATTTAAACACGGATAGAAATCAATACGGCCATTGATCATTAATTAATGTTCTGCAAGCTGTTAATTAATGTTCTGTGAGCTGTTAATTAATGTTCTGCGAGCTGTTTCTATGAACATGAACGTGTTCCTGGTAACAGGATATCGTATGTGCACTTGTCTATACAGACAGCATGTTGGTCGGTACCCAGATTGTACCTGGCTTATGCTTAATGAATCCATTACAAGCCGGGATAAGTCGGTGTCATGGCACACGCATCTACGGTACTAACTAATGCACCTGGTGATGCTTAGAATGAAGGTATCTTACCTCCTTACAGTTGTACATAGATTACTTAATGAAATGTATTCATACGCTAACATTAGGCAACATTATAGCCAGCAGTCCACATTGCATTACCAATACCTGCAAAATGATAACAAAACAATCTGTATTGATTGATTTCAGTTTGTATACTATTGGTAATGATTTCAAGTCACGCAGGTGACACGGAAGTTAACAATGAATACAGTCAAACTTTATCGCCACAAGCTCGGTTCTAAATATCATGGGTCACTCCAGACTGACTGGACTATCCCTGGAAGCACCCATGCCTTGGGAACCATTATTACCCTGGAAGCACCCATGACTCGGGGAACCATTATTCCCCTGGAAGCACCCATGCCTCAGGAACCATTATTCCCCTGGAAGCACCCATGCCTCGGGAACCATTATTCCCCTGGAAGCACCCATGCCTCAGGAAC
Organism: Archivesica marissinica; assembly: GCA_014843695.1. Classification (NCBI taxonomy): domain Eukaryota; kingdom Metazoa; phylum Mollusca; class Bivalvia; order Venerida; family Vesicomyidae; genus Archivesica; species Archivesica marissinica. Next base: position 58,432,500 of record CM026398.1, on the reverse strand, counting down.
CATTATTCCCCTGGAAGCACCCATGCCTCGGGGAACCATTATTCCCCTGGAAGCACCCATGCCTCGGGGAACCATTATTCCCCTGGAAGCACCCATGCCTCGGGGACCCATTATTCCCCTGGAAGCACCCATGCCTCGGGAACCATTATTCCCCTGGAAGCACCCATGCCTCGGGAACCATTATTCCCCTGGAAGCACCCATGCCTCGGGAACCATTATCCCCTGGAAGCACCCATGCCTCGGGAACCATTATTCCCCTGGAAGCACCCATGCCTCGGGAACCATTATTCCCCGGAAGCACCCATGCCTCAGGAACCATTATTCCCCTGGAAGCACCCATGCCTCGGGAACCATTATTCCCCTGGAAGCACCCATGCCTCGGGAACCATTATTCCCCTGGAAGCACCCATGCCTCGGGGGAACCATTATTCCCCTGGAAGCACCCATGCCTGGAAGCACCCATGCCTCGGGGAACCATTATTCCCCTGGAAGCACCCATGCCTCGGGAACCATTATTCCCCTGGAAGCACCCATGCCTCGGGGAACCATTATTCCCCTGGAAGCACCCATGCCTCAGGAACCATTATTCCCCTGGAAGCACCCATGCCTCGGGAACCATTATTCCCCTGGAAGCACCCATGCCTCGGGGAACCATTATTCCCTGGAAGCACCCATGACTCGGGGAACCATTATTCCCCTGGAAGCACCCATGCCTCGGGAACCATTATTCCCCTGAAAGCACCCATGCCTCGGGAACCATTATTCCCCTGGAAACACCCATGCCTCGGGAACCATTATTCCCCTGGAAGCACCCATGCCTCGTGGAACCATTATTCCCCTGGAAGCACCCATGCCTCGGGAACCATTATTCCCCTGGAAGCACCCATGCCTCGGGAACCATTATTCCCCTGGAAGCACCCATGCCTCAGGAACCATTATTCCCCTGGAAGCACCCATGCCTCGGGGAACCATTATTCCCCTGGAAGCACCCATGCCTCGGGGAACCATTATTCCCCTGGAAGCACCCATGCCTCGGGGAACCATTATTCAAGTGCCCCGACAAGTTTGAGACAATGAAGTTTGACTGTAGGAAAAAGTAACTCCTACACAGCTGTAAGTGAATGTTTGGACGTAATACATGTTATATAATATCATTCAATAACCATGCAACTATTTGCAGAATACCTCAAATGTGTGCGAGTTACAGATTAGTATTTTTGGTAATTTTTGTTTAATTTATCCATTTGCCAGAAAAAATTGTTGATTGCTGTTCTTATTCTGCCAGAATAGTATGACTCGGGCTAGTATGACTTACAACCATAGCAACACTTGGCTATATAGACTGTAGCCATAGCAACACATGGCTATATAGACACTTTTTCGGATTTGTGATTCATATTTGAATAATGAGCTAAACGGCAACCGATTCATACCAACCGATTCATACCAACCTAGCAACCGATACATACCAACCTAGCAACGAGACAGACTATCGTGATGGCTGATCTATGCCACATAATGTTGACGTTCTGTTGGGTTGAAAGGTTAACGAGATATAACCACAATAATTACATTGTTTTTGTGTCTGTGCCCCCCCCCTGCACATCAGCGATAATTCCAATTGCAATGATACTGAAAGTGTATAGCAACAACACTGAAAGGTTAATGACACTATATAAACATAAGTCATGTTATCAACACATTGAGTCCGGCCACGTTGCGAAATACCGTCAAATAGGGGAAAATAATGATTTAAAAAACAGAAGTCTGTTGTGTCGGCATCGATTCATGCTCCATTTTAAACTGACAAACTGCAGTAAAGATAATTACGGTATATTGGAATTCTGACATGGTAAACACACAAATCTTGAAAGGAAATGATCAAAGGTTGCCATGACACCTTCTAGAGGCTAAATAATGTGGCTGTGATTTGTCAATGAATAATGTATGGGATCTACTACAGTCCAGTAAGTACGATATAAACACATACTCTGGAATAACATTTCTAAATCCACAAGATGTCTACCTCCGTGGTCGAATGGTTACGGTCGCTGACTTTTCACTGATGGTCACGGGTTTCGAGCCACGCTCAGGCAGTGTCTATTTATATGAAAAAGTTGGCAGTTTCTTACGGAGGTTGGGTCACCAAGTACTGGTTAACCGCTGGAGCCTGCCCAGGAAATGTGTTACTAGGTAAACTGCCTGCCGGCGATATAGTCCAAAATGGTGCTGATGAAGGCTTATAATCCGAACAAACAAAGAAACAAACATAAATGCACAAAAGAAAGTAAGGTGAAATTATATATCTGTTTTCATCTATTGCGTGTGGGGGGGGGGGGCGTCGTGTGGGGGCGGGCGTCGGGCGAAGCTTCAGAATCTGAGTTAGTTATGAACTGAAGTGAGTTATTTATAAGACATGCCTTAAAGACGCAAGCTGCTGAACTATTCTGAAAGAGTGGTAAAATGAGCCATGTTATTTTTGTGTTTAATTGAGATGTACAGACATTTTCCCGAAGAAAGTTTTCAAATCTTTCAGCATTTCTAGATAAATCCAACTCGTTTCTTCTACTCGAGGCTTATCAGTGTTGTGTTAAAATGTATCCAGATAGCTGAGATCGTTGTCCTCTTGCAAATCTTTCAATGGAATATAGATTTGGTTCAACAGGATTGCCAAAATGTTATACGATTGGGTGAGAAAGAAAGAAATTTTGTTGATGTTTGAGACAAGCAGTAGAAGACGGTACTGGCATTGTTGATGTTTTGAGACAAGCCGTAGAATATGGTACCGGCATTGTTGATGTTTTGAGACAAGCAGTAGAAAACGGTACTGGCATTGTTGATGTTTTGAAACAAGCCGTAGAAGACGGTACTGGCATTGTTGATGTTTTGAGACAAGCCGTAGAATATGGTACCGGCATTGTTGATGTTTTGAGACAAGCAGTAGAATATGGTACTGGCATTGTTGATGTTTTGAAACAAGCAGTAGAAGACGGTACCGGCATTGTTGATGTTTTGAGACAAGCAGTAGAATATGGTACCGGCATTGTTGATGTTTTGAGACAAGCAGTAGAATATGGTACCGGCATTGTTGATGTTTTGAGACAAGCCGTAGAATATGGTACTGGCATTGTTGATGTTTTGAGACAAGCAGTAGAAGACGGTACTGGCATTGTTGATGTTTTGAAACAAGCCGTAGAAGACGGTACTGGCATTGTTGATGTTTTGAAACAAGCCGTAGAAGACGGTACTGGCATTGTTGATGTTTTGAGACAAGCAGTAGAAGACGGTACCGGCATTGTTGATGTTTTGAGACAAGCCGTAGAAGACGGTACCGGCATTGTTGATGTATGAGACAAGCAGTAGAATATGGTACCGGCATTGTTGATGTTTTGAGACAAGCAGTAGAAGACGGTACCGGCATTGTTGATGTTTTGAAACAAGCAGTAGAAGACGGTACCGGCATTGTTGATGTTTTGAGACAAGCAGTAGAAGACGGTACTGGCATTGTTGATGTTTTTGAGACAAGCAGTAGAAGACGGTACCGGCATTGTTGATGTTTTGAAACAAGCCGTAGAAGACGGTGCCGGCATTGTTGATGTTTTGAAACAAGCCGTATAAGACGGCACCGGCATTGTTGATGTATGAGACAAGCGGTAGAAGACGGTACTGGCATTGTTGATTATGAGACAAGCCGTAGAAGATGGTACCGGCATTGTTGATGTTTGAGAATATATACTCTAGTATAGAATGTTTAATGGGCTTTGTTTCATCATGTCCAAGCTAGATTTGACCATACCAGTGCACAGTTTATGTTGAAACATTGCCGAGTACCATACGTTTTTATAGAACTTCTCTCACCACAGCCACTGTATGAGTTTTCACTTATTGTACAATTACCATCACATCCAGCAGGTCCCACGCTTTAATATCACATGTTTTGTACATTTCCACCATGTGATCTAACGTGGTTATCCTAGGTAGACTCGCATTTAAACAATATCCCAGGTTCCCTGAATATACATGTATATACCACTATATCAGTAATCAAAAATATCTTTTACTTTCCACATTAAACACATGTACTGGCTGCATTTGGTTCCACTTTCTGTTTGTGGTTTGGATACAGTTTAAATGATACTCTACCAAGATTAAACTACATGTTTATTCTAATTAATGACCCTGGGAGGGGGGTACATTTTCCAAAAGTAGGACGTTTATAGTCCTTGTTCTTTTTGCAGAATTATTGCTAAATGTTTAGAAATTAAGCGGCAAATTGATGGGTGGAATGAAACTACATGAAATGGGGACATTTATTAGGATAAACAGTTTTTCTCTCTGAAAGATGAGGCAATTCTTTGCCTTGGTATATGAGAGGGGACATTTATTAGATTAAATATGGTTTTACATATTTACAAATATGTATGTTTTAACGTGATTGTTACAACATATTATACACATGTAATATATATATATATGTTTTATGAAATGGTTACATTTTTACATGTACATAGATTAGGGACTGTTAAGTGTAACATTTTATTATAGCTTTAACGCGTAGCTGATTGAAATTTCTCATGTTTTGCCTTTATTTTATTTTTTTTACTACGTCTTGTGTGCAGACTGGTAATGATTTATTTGTTCAATTTGTTTTTTTATGATTTCGTCACTTGCATGCCAAAAACAGATTGATGGCTTCTTTATTCTATGTCGTTTAATCTGTCTTTGCGATGAGAGACATCGGTCAGTTACTGCCCCTGAATACTCACTAAAAGTAGATAGGTCCTATTAAGTGTTTTCCTTAAATAACTATATCTCAACAGATTTTTTACAGTATATGCAATGGGTACTTATTTGTAAAACAATGTCAGTTAATTAACACGATTTTGATAAAATCACATTTATCATAGGCAACATCTGGTTAGGGAACAACAGTAAAAACAAAGGATTCCAATTAAAAGGACCTATTCACATTTTTGGGATAAATCGGACTTTATCTGCCAAGGGAGATCATTAGTTGAAGGTTTGAGCCCTGATATCATCTATTTATATCCTACCCCCCCCCCCCACATCAATATTTATGTGTACAATTTTTATGTTCAAATTCATATTTACATGTAACATTCTTTTATTTACCGTTTCAACACCAAGTTTAGTTTCAAACACAAACCAATGTAACTAGATTGGGTTTAAATATATGCATCCCAAGTACCATAGCAGATTCATGTCTACATGGCTGGGAGATTTTCTAGCTATCATAACCGACTAGCATATAGCTCTGTAAACTTAAGCTAGGCTGGAATTGTCCTGTTGATCTTTTAATTTAAATCGCGTTTCTTTTTATTGGTTGCGTACATAAAGATTGTCCGATCATTGCAAGCCTGGTTCAAGTTTTGACGAGTAAATGCCGAATAGTGTGTTTTGAATTTTGCTAGTTTTATTTTAGATTTTGTAATACTGGTAGTGTTAGTTGAACACACAATTTGTGAAATAAATCATTCTAGATTATAAGTATGGTACTATAGTAGATATTTTTCATGTAGCTTCCTGTCTGAATAAGGTACGGTATCAAAATTATACACGAGACTCGCAATGTCAGACCCGTAGCCAGTGGGTTAGAGCGGTCTGACGACCTCACCCCCCCCCCCCCCCAATAATTTCCCGAGGTCCACTTTTTCATGCACTTGGTTACTATAATAATATTGATGCAAGCAACACCTGGGAATAGTTTATAAGAGGCCTTCTCTATATGCTTAACTTTGTACAATGCAGGGAATGGCATTTGAGACCATCTAGGTTTCAAAATTTTCAGGGGGGGGGGCATGCCCCCGGACCTGTCAAGCGGCCTCAGTCCCTTCTGGACCTCGAAACAACCCCCCCCCATAAAAAAATAGCTGGCTACGGGCCTGACTGTTGCATTGCATCATTGAAAGATTTTCAGAACGTTCACGATGTAATGCCCGTTTTGTTGTTGAATTTGGGTTTTATGCTCCCCTGAAATTTCAGACAGCAGTTAGTTGCTGTTATGCTGTTATTTGTCAATCCATCAGTCCGTCCGTCCACAATATCTTGTTGCATTGAAAGCTCACAAAGTCCAGAAATAACTAGTATTCAGCACAATGAGAATGAAGGTCTGTATCTTGAATGTCAGTTGTCGCACCCAATGGTCAAATCTTGTTTCAGCAAGAACCAGCAAAAGTACTAGGGGAATGTCAGTTGTCACACCCAATGGTCAAATCTTCTTTCAGCAAGAACCAGCAAAGTACTACGAGGAATTTAATGAAACTTTCCACAAATGAAACTGTATATTATATTTTTCCCTCAAAGTTGATGTCACACTTGGGGGGGGGGGGGGGGGGGCAAATGTTGTTTCAGCAACTAAATGCAAAGTTCTGGATAGCATTTCTTTAAAGCTGTATGCTCCAATCAGCTTGTACATCTGAGGTCACGGTTACACATCAAATGTGTGCATGAAAATCTGCCTGCACCCTTGGATCTAATGAATGGATTTCTTTTTATCTTGTGCATAATCACAGGGTACATATTACCGTCTATCGTCGGTTTCATAGAGATTACATCAGGTACACCGACTTCTTGTCTTGTCTATGCTGTAAGCAGCATTATTGTTAATTATGTAAGAGACAGATATCCCAGACTTCCCCCCTCCCCCACCCGTTTTTAATTCCATGACAAAACTGTAGTTTTTGTTGTCATAGCTATGTTGAATAAAACATTTTGTACAGTTTATATCTAGAAGATGTGTGTTTGTTTTTATTGGTAAAATCCGCGCATGTCCAGGAATTACATAACTTTTTTTCCGATTAGTGATGTCTCTATAGAATAAGAAGAAACAGCTTCTCCCAGGAAACATAGCAGTATCCGCCAAGGAAACATAGCAGTATCCTCCCAGGAAACAGCATTATCCTCCCAGGAAACATAGCACTATCCTCCCAGGAAACATAGCATTATCCTCCCAGGAAACATAGCACTAACCTCCCAGGAAACATAGCAGTATCCTCCCAGGAAACATAGCAGTATGCTCCCAGGAAAAACGTAGCAGTATCCTCCCAGGAAAAACGTAGCGGTATCCTCCCAATCTGCACTATGTATCACCACCATAACTCTAGATACATGTTGTGAGCTGGGTCCAGGGCAACCATCTACACAAGGTATCACCACCATAACTCTAGATACATGTTGTGAGCTGGGTCCAGGGCAACCATCTACACAAGGTATCACCACCATAACCCTAGATACATATGAGCTGGGTCCAGGGCAACCATCTGCACAAGGTATCACCACCATAACTCTAGATACATGTGAGCTAGGTCCAGGGCAACCATCTGCACAAGGTATCACCACCATAACTCTAGATACATGTGAGCTGGGTCCAGGGCAACCATCTGCACAAGGTATCACCACCATAACTCTAGATACATGTTGTGAGCTGGGTCCAGGGCAACCATCTACACAAAGTATCACCACCATAACTCTAGATACATGTTGTGAGCTGGGTCCAGGGCAACCATCTACACAAGGTATCACCACCATAACCCTAGATACATATGAGCTGGGTCCAGGGCAACCATCTGCACAAGGTATCACCACCATAACTCTAGATACATGTTGTGAGCTGGGCCCAGGGCAACCATCTGCACAAGGTATCACCACCATAACTCTAGATACATGTGAGCTAGGTCCAGGGCAACCATCTGCACAAGGTATCACCACCATAACTCTAGATACATGTGAGCTGGGTCCAGGGCAACCATCTGCAAAAGGTATCACCACCATAACTCTAGATACAAGTTGTGAGCTGGGTCCAGGGCAACCATCTACACAAGGTATCACCACCATAACTCTAGATACATGTTGTGAGCTGGGCCCAGGGCAACCATCTGCACAAGGTATCACCACCATAACTCTAGATACATGTTGTGAGCTGGGTCCAGGGCAACCATCTACACAAGGTATCACCACCATAACCCTAGATACATATGAGCTGGGTCCAGGGCAACCATCTGCACAAGGTATCACCACCATAACTCTAGATACATGTTGTGAGCTGGGCCCAGGGCAACCATCTGCACAAGGTATCACCACCATAACTCTAGATACATGTGAGCTAGGTCCAGGGCAACCATCTGCACAAGGTATCACCACCATAACTCTAGATACATGTGAGCTGGGTCCAGGGCAACCATCTGCACAAGGTATCACCACCATAACTCTAGATACATGTTGTGAGCTGGGTCCAGGGCAACCATCTACACAAGGTATCACCACCATAACTCTAGATACATGTTGTGAGCTGGGCCCAGGGCAACCATCTGCACAAGGTATCACCACCATAACTCTAGATACATGTGAGCTGGGTCCAGGGCAACCATCTACACAAGGTATCACCACCATAACTCTAGATACATGTTGTGAGCTGGGCCCAGGGCAACCATCTGCACAAGGTATCACCACCATAACTCTAGATACATGTGAGCTGGGTCCAGGGCAACCATCTACACGAGGTATCACCACCATAACCCTAGATACATATGAGCTGGGTCCAGGGCAACCATCTGCACAAGGTATCACCACCATAACCCTAGATACATATGAGCTGGGTCCAGGGCAACCATCTGCACAAGGTATCACCACCATAACTCTAGATACATGTTGTGAGCTGGGTCCAGGGCAACCATCTACACAAGGTATCACCACCATAACCTTAGATACATGTGAGCTGGGCCCAGGGCAACCATCTGCACAAGGTATCACCACCATAACTCTAGATACATGTGAGCTGGGTCCAGGGCAACCATCTGCACAAGGTATCACCACCATAACTCTAGATACATGTTGTGAGCTGGGTCCAGGGCAACCATCTGCACAAGGTATCACCACCATAACTCTAGATACATGTTGTGAGCTGGGTCCAGGGCAACCATCTGCACACGGTATCACCACCATAACTCTAGATACATGTGAGCTGGGTCCAGGGCAACCATCTGCACAAGGTATCGCCACCATAACTCTAGATACATGTGAGCTGGGCCCAGGGCAACCATCTGCACAAGGTATCACCACCATAACTCTAGATACATGTTGTGAGCTGGGTCCAGGGCAACCATCTACACAAGGTATCACCACCATAACCTTAGATACATGTGAGCTGGGCCTAGGGCAACCATCTACACAAGGTATCACCACCATAACCTTAGATACATGTGAGCTGGGCCCAGGGCAACCATCTGCACAAGGTATCACCACCATAACTCTAGATACATGTGAGCTGGGTCCAGGGCAACCATCTGCACAAGGTATCACCACCATAACTCTAGATACATGTTGTGAGCTGGGTCCAGGGCAACCATCTGCACACGGTATCACCACCATAACTCTAGATACATGTGAGCTGGGTCCAGGGCAACCATCTGCACAAGGTATCGCCACCATAACTCTAGATACATGTGAGCTAGGTCCAGGGCAACCATCTGCACAAGGTATCATCACCATAACTCTAGATACATGTTGTGAGCTGGGCCCAGGGCAACCATCTGGACAAAGTATTCCCAAGATATTAATAAATATCGTCGATAAAATTTATTTATCTTAGGTACCATGTAACATTACTAGGACAGGTACAATGTAACATTACTAGGACAGGTACAATGTAACATTACTAGGACAGGTACAATGTAACATTACTAGGACAGGTACAATGTAACATTACTAGGACAGGTACAATGTAACATTACTAGGACAGGTACAATGTAACATTACTAGGACAGGTACAATGTAACATTACTAGGACATCAGGTAAAATAAGTTCCAAGTTGTGCAGCCTCTTCATTCATGTCTTCTACCGAGCGTACGCCTCCACGCCTCAGATCGTCCTCTAAATGTTTATCGTGTGCCTCCAACTGAAATAAATGCATACAGGTAGTGTTAAAGTTTATTTATCGTTGCTACCGGTTGCCCATTTTGAGAGTGGGTAGATTACCTAACACCTTGCTTGGACAGGCTCCAGCGGTTAACCAGTACTTGGTGCACCAACCTCCATAGGAAACTGCCAACTTTTCATATAAAGAGACATGGTTTGAGTGGGGCTCGGACCTGTGACCATCAGTGATCATAGATTACAGTGGTATGCAAGGCAGCGACCGTAACCACTCGACCACGGAGGTGTACCATTTATGATCTTCTATCAACCTAAGGAGCTATATTTCATACTGAGTACAAACTGCTATTTGTCGACGAAGTGAGCAAGCATCCACACCAGTAAGTGACCATGTCAACATTATGCCAATATAGCAGCCGTTTATTTATGTTAATCTGGTTTGTTTTTGGGGTTTCGCACAAACAACTTAGGTCATAATACTACGGCAACTCTCCAGTTATTATTGGTGGTAGAAGACTTCAGGTGTCCCTACTAGCAGTATTTTCAGGCACCCAGGTAGAACTAACGACCTTCTGTAAGCCAGCTGGATAGCTTCCTCACATGAAAGAATTCGACACCTCCAGTTGGATTCGAATCTACACGGGTGAGGGGTAAGAGATTTGAGGTCAACGACCGAAACCACTCGGCCAAGGAGGCCCCTTATTTAGTTAAACATGAATTTTTTAAAAACCGGCAAAGTTCAAACGGGATGATTGTGAAAGCCAAATGAACCAGTCCACATGACAGACTAGAGCCAAATGAACCAGTCCACATGACAGACTAGAGCCAAATGAACCAGTCCACATGACGGGCTAGAGCCAAATGAACCAGTCCACATGACGGACTAGAGCCAAATGAACCAGTCCACATGACAGACTAGAGCCAAATGAACCAGTCCACATGACAGACTAGAGCCAAATGAACCAGTCCACATGACAGACTAGAGCCAAATGAACCAGTCCACATGACAGGCAAACGAGAGCCAAATGAACCAGTCCACATGACAGGCAAACGAGAGCCAAATGAACCCGTCCACATGACAGACTAGAACCAAATGAACCAGTCCACATGACAGACTAGAACCAAATGAACCAGTCCACATGACAGGCTAGCACCAAATGAACCAGTCCACATGACAGAATAGAGCCAAATGAACCAGTCCACATGACAGGCTAGAGCCAAATGAACCAGTCCAGATGACAGACTAGAGCCAAATGAACCAGTCCACATGACAGACTAGAGCCAAATGAACCAGTCCACATGACAGACTAGAGCCAAATGAACCAGTCCACATGACAGGCTAGAGCCAAATGAACCAGTCCACATGACAGGCTAGAATCAAATGAACCAGTCCACATGACAGGCTAGCGCCAAATGAACCAGTCCACATGACAGAATAGAGCCAAATGAACCAGTCCACATGACAGGCTAGAATCAAATGAACCAGTCCACATGACAGGCTAGCGCCAAATGAACCAGTCCACATGACAGAATAGAGCCAAATGAACCAGTCCACATGACAGGCTAGAGCCAAATGAACCAGTCCACATGACAAACTAGAGCCAAATGAACCAGTCCACATGACAGGCAAACGAGAGCCAAATGAACCCGTCCACATGACAGACTAGAGCCAAATGAACCAGTCCACATGACAGACTAGCGCCAAATGAACCAGTCCACATGACAGACTAGAACCAAATGAACCAGTCCACATGACAGACTAGAACCAAATGAACCAGTCCACGTGACAGACTAGAGCCAAATGAACCAGTCCACATGACAGACAAACGAGAGTCAAATGAACCAGTCCACACGACAGACTAGAGCCAAATGAACCAGTCCACATGACAGACTAGAACCAAATGAACCAGTCCACATGACAGACTAGAACCAAATGAACCAGTCCATATGACAGGCAAATGAGAGCCAAATGAACCAGTCCACATGACAGGCAAACGAGAGCCAAATGAACCAGTCCACATGACAGGCTAGAGCCAAATGAACCATTCCACATGACAGGCTAGAGCCAAATGAACCAGTCCACATGACAGACTAGAATCAAATGAACCAATCCACATGACAGGCTAGTGCCAAATGAACCAGTCCACATGACAGAATAGAGCCAAATGAACCAGTCCACATGACAGACTAGAGCCAAATGAACCAGTCCACATGACAAACTAGAGCCAAATGAACCAGTCCACATGACAGACTAGAGCCAAATGAACCAGTCCACATGACAGACTAGAGCCAAATGAATCAGTCCACATGACAGGCAAACGAGAGCCAAATGAACCAGTCCACATGACAGGCAAACGAGAGCCAAATGAACCCATCCACATGACAGACTAGAGCCAAATGAACCAGTCCACATGACAGACTAGCGCCAAATGAACCAGTCCACATGACAGACTAGAACCAAATGAACCAGTCCACATGACAGACTAGAACCAAATGAACCAGTCCACGTGACAGACTAGAGACAAATGAACCAGTCCACATGACAGACAAACGTGAGTCAAATGAACCAGTCCACATGACAGACTAGAGCCAAATGAACCAGTCCACATGACAGACTAGAACCAAATGAACCAGTCCACATGACAGACTAGAACCAAATGAACCAGTCCATATGACAGGCAAACGAGAGCCAAATGAACCAGTCCACATGACAGGCAAACGAGAGCCAAATGAACCAGTCCACATGACAGGCTAGAGCCAAATGAACCATTCCACATGACAGACTAGAGCCAAATGAACCCATCCACATGACAGACTAGAACCAAATGAACCAGTCCACATGACAGACTAGAATCAAATGAACCAGTCCACATGACAGACTAGAACCAAATGAACCAGTCCACATGACAGACTATGACTGAAAACTGGCTGCTTAATGCAGGTTGGCTGTTTAATAGAGGTGACCACTAATAGAGGTTTGACTGTATGTATTTTCTACATAAACTGTACTACAAAATGACGGCACATTTCTCTGCATTATGGTCTATTACAAGGTTAATAAATTTGCATTTTTGATGTTACATCATATTGTAATACAGTCTAGGGGGAAACCAACAGACAGTAAGATGAGCCATCTAAATATTTCTCTTCCAGTTATAATTTTGCTTTGTGGGTTTAAAGTTGCACCAACAGCTTAGGTCATGGGCGGCTCTCCAGTTACTAATGGTGGAGGAAGACAACGAGTGTCCATCTGAGCAGTATTTCAGGCACAGACGGGCACCCGGGTAGAACCTCCGACCTTCCGCAAGCCAGTTGGATAGCTTCCTCACAAGATATAATACAACATCCCCGTGGAATTCAAACCTAGGCTGTCCTGTTAGCGCAGTGGTTAGCGTGCTCACTTCTCGCCAATGCAACCCGGGTTCCATCCTCGGACCGGGAGGTATGTGAGATGGTACTGTGGTCACCAGATCGGACAGGTGGGTTTTCTCCGGATACTCCAGTTTCGTCCCACACGAATGACAACATATACGCTTTCATCCGCACCAACGAGAGTGATTAATATAAGTTGTAGAACTTGCTTCGCAATTCTTGTAAAATAAATTAAAAAAATTCAAACCTAGAGCGGTGAGGGGGCAAGTGATTTGAAGTCAACAACCTAAACCACCTGGCCAACAACCTAAACCACCTGGCCAACAACCTAAACCACCTGGCCAACAACCTAAACCACCTGGCCAACAACCTCAACCACCTGGCCAACAACCTAAACCACCTGGCCAACAACCTAAACCACCTGGCCAACAACCTCAACCACCTGGCCACTGAGGCCCCTTTACTGGATGTGATGATAGAAGTTTGTATAAAGAATTTCACTTACATCGCAAAAAGTCCCCAAGATGATTTTCTACTTATAAATAGCATTGCTACTACAAATTCTTCCGAAATAACACTAACTTACTATGCATAAACAGTGTTTTTCTAATACGGTATACAAACTCTCAAAGGTGAAAGTAGGACTTCATATAACGGTCATCTATGCACGTGAATTGATGTTTGTTTACTATTGGAGTCTATACCAAGCGCGTGCTATTGTTGCTGAGAGATATTTAAATCGTATTATATTAGTCTAAATAAATAAACAGGCACAAAGGGCGAGATATAACGATATATCTGTACCATATATCGTGTTATTCAGGATACACACATTGCATTACGCATGGGTGTTGACCCTGTTTACATTAGTTTGTTATGTCAACAAACGTCGTATACGACGCTTGTTTATTAATTGAAATACTCAGTTTTTGAGGCAAATATTCGGAAAACAATTATACCATATAATAGGAAAATACATTCTGCAGAAATTTGCGTTTTCACTGATGTAGTGTCGCTTTAGTTTATACAAATTTACTTTAGCTCGATTGTGAAACAAGTTCTTTCAACTTATATTAATCACTCTCGAGGCCTTATTCCTGATGGAATCCATCGCCATGAAGGAGAGAGAAGAGGCAATGTGGAACTTGTGCCTAAGGCCACAATCATAACGGCTACAGCGGGGCTCGAACTCCGGGTCTTTCGCACATGAAGCGAATGCGCTATCACGACTTCCAGTGGTGTGGCTTTAATCATGTACATGTGTATGGGTTTCAAAAATAAGGTCCCACGGGTTGATTGGGCAGACTGTAGTGTATTGTGGGTTCCTATACTTAAGAATTAATGTTGGTCTTTCAGTTAATTATTGGTGAATAAAACGTGGATTGGCGTTCTCACATTTGGGAATTAACCAGACAGGCCTATGAATGACATTATCCCCCCCCCCCATTCAGATTCTTGGTAGGAAACTAACCATAACCCTGGACGGGGGGATTTTGTCCTCATGTGTTAAATAAAATGGGGGATTATGTCCGGTCAGGGACTATGTCGGCTCAACGATTATGTCGGGTCAGGGATTATGTCCGGTTGGGGATTATGTCGGGTCAGGGATTATGTCCGGTTGGGGATTATGTCCGGTTGGGGATTATGTCCGGTTGGGGATATGTTCGGTTGGGGATTATGTCCGGTTGGGGATTATGTCCGGTTGGGGATTATGTTCGGTTGGGGATTATGTCCGGTTGGGGATTATGTTCGGTTGGGGATTATGTTCGGTTGGGGATTATGTCCAGTTGAGGATTACGTCTGGTTGGGGATTATGTTCGGTTGGGGATTATGTTCGGTTGGGGATTATGTCCGGTTGGGGATTATGTCCGGTTGGGGATTATGTCCAGTTGAGGATTACGTCCACTTGGGGATTATGTCCGGTTGGGGATTATGTTCGGTTGGGGATTATGTCCAGTTGAGGATTACGTCCGGTTGGGGATTATGTTTATGTCTGGTTGGGGATTATGTCCGGTTGGGGATTATGTCCAGTTGAGGATTATGTTCGGTTGGGGATTATGTCTGGTTGAGGATTACGTCCGGTTGGGGATTATGTCCGGTTGGGGATTATGTTCGGTTGGGGATTATGTCTGGTTGGAGATTATGTCCACTTGAGGATTATGTCCACTTGAGGATTATGTCTGGTTGGGGATTATGTCCACTTGAGGATTATGTCCACTTGAGGATTATGTCCACTTGAGGATTATGTATGGTTGGGGATTATGTCCACTGGGGATTATGTCTGGTTGGGGATTATGTCCGGTTGGGGATTATGTCCACTTGAGGATTATGTCACTGAGGATTATGTCCACTTGAGGATTATGTATGGTTGGGGATTATGTCCACTTGGGGATTATGTCCGGTTGAGGATTATGTCCACTTGAGGATTATGTCTGGTTGGGGATTATGTCCACTTGGGGATTATGTCTGGTTGGGGATTATGTCCACTTGAGGATTATGTCCACTTGAGGATTATGTCCGCTTGGGGATTATGTCCACTTGGGGATTATGTCTGGTTGGGGATTATGTCCACTTGGGGATTATGTCCACTTGGGGATTATGTCCACTTGGGGATTATGTCCACTTGGGGATTATGTCTGGTTGGGGATTATGTCCATGGGGATATGTCTGGTTGGGATTATGTCCCTTGAGGATTATGTCTGGTTGGGGATTATGTCCACTTGGGGATTATGTCCACTTGGGGTTATGTCCACTTGGGGATTATGTCCACTTGAGGATTATGTCTGGTTGGGGATTATGTCCACTTGAGGATTATGTCCGGTTGGGGATTATGTCCACTTGGGGATTATGTCCGGTTGGGGATTATGTCCACTTGAGGATTATGTCTGGTTGAGGATTATGTCTGGTTGAGGATTATGTCTGGTTGGGGATTATGTCCACTTAGGGATTATGTCCACTTAGGGATTATGTCCACTTAGGGATTATGTCCACTTGAGGATTATGTCTGGTTGGGGATTATGTCCACTTGGGGATTATGTCTGGTTGGGGATTATGTCCACTTGGGGATTATGTCCACTTGAGGATTATGTCTTGGGGATTATGTCCACTTGAGGATTATGTCCACTTGGGGATTATGTCCACTTGAGGATTATGTCTGGTTGGGGATTATGTCCACTTGAGGATTATGTCCACTTGAGGATTATGTCCACTTGGGGATTATGTCCACTTAGGGATTATGTCCACTTGAGGATTATGTATGGTTGGGGATTATGTCCACTTGAGGATTATGTCCACTTGAGGATTATGTCTGGTTGGGATTATGTCCACTTGAGGATTATGTCCACTTAGGATTATGTACACTTGAGGATTATGTCCACTTAGGGATTATGTCCACTTGAGGATTATGTCTGGTTGGGGATTATGTCCACTTGGGGATTATGTCCACTTAGGGATTATGTCCACTTGAGGATTATGTCTGGTTGGGGATTATGTCCACTTGGGGATTATGTCTGGTTGAGGATTATGTCTGGTTGAGGATTATGTCTGGTTGAGGATTATGTCTGGTTGAGGATTATGTCTGGTTGAGGATTATGTCTGGTTGGGGATTATGTCAGGTTGGGGATTATGTCAGGTTGGGGATTATGTCCACTTGAGGATTATGTCCACTTAGGGATTATGTCCACTTAGGGATTATGTCCACTTGAGGATTATGTCCACTTAGGGATTATGTCTGGTTGAGGATTATGTCTGGTTGGAGATTATGTCCACTTAGGGATTATGTCCACTTAGGGATTATGTCCACTTGAGGATTATGTCTGGTTGGAGATTATGTCCACTTGAGAATTATGTCCACTTAGGGATTATGTCCACTTGAGGATTATGTCTGGTTGGAGATTATGTCCGGTTGGGGATTATGTCCACTTGGGGATTATGTCCACTTGAGGATTACATCCGGTTGGAGATTATGTCCACTTGAGGATTCTGTCTGGGAGGATTATTATGTCCACATCCCCTCTGAGTATTGTGCACGTAGGTCATAAACCCAACGTCTTAACAATGATCATGATAATTTACAAACAAAATAACTGAATATCGCGAAACCGAATTTAACAAGTGTGATATATAATTAGTACTCTAGTTTAACACACTAACCTCTTTATAGACATCGTCATTCTGTGTGAAATCTCCCGCTCTCCGTGGCAGAATATGTACATGTGTATGCTACAAAGATACAACCACAGTAAATATACACGCAGTCGCTGGAAGATCTGAATTACGTTATCCCTAACTCCACGTGACATTGGTGTTTAACTCTCACATGACCATCACATGGTGTAGTGACATTGGTGTTTAACTCTCACATGACCATCACATGGTGTAGTGACATTGGTGTTTAACTCTCACATGACCATCACATGGTGTAGTGACATTGGTGTTTAACTCTCACATGACCATCACATGGTGTAGTGACATTGGTGTTTAACTCTCACATGACCATCACATGGTGTAGTGACATTGGTGTTTAACTCTCACATGACCATCACATGGTGTAGTGACATTGGTGTTTAACTCTCACATGACCATCACATGGTGTAGTGACATTGGTGTTTAACTCTCACATGACCATCACATGGTGTAGTGACATTGGTGTTTAACTCTCACATGACCATCACATGGTGTAGTGACATTGGTGTTTAACTCTCACATGACCATCACATGGTGTAGTGACATTGGTGTTTAACTCTCACATGACCATCACATGGTGTAGTGACATTGGTGTTTAACTCTCACATGACCATCACGTGGTGTAGTGATATTGGTGTTTTTATAATGATAGCATCTCGGAGTCGTTTTTCTAAAAGCAAAAGCAGAAATTTATGTAAAACTGAACAAATTTGAATCGAGAACACATTGTCTATTTTCACTTGTGAATCGTTTGGATGAATTACATCATCAATTAAGTCATCCGACCGATTCATTAAATTGTTTGCAAGACGTTTTCATTGTAACACAGGCGTATTATTTAACACGTCCAGAAACACGTAATTACACAATATGTCGTGTAGACTAGCTGAGAGTGTACATTCCAGGTGAACACTGCGTACAGTTACACCCATGTCATGTACGAACATTGCCGATTCAATATGTTATGTTATATTTCGGGTTTTACGCCTGCATCAGCACCATTTTTGGGCTATATCGCAGGTGGGCAGTTTACCTAACAACACCTTTCCTGGGCAGGCTCCAGCGGTTAACCAGTACTTGGGTGCACCAACCTCCGTAAAAAAACTGCCAACTTTTTCATATAAATGAAACACGGTCTGAGCGGGGCTCGAACCCGTGTCCATCACTGATGATAGGTTGGTTTAAACAGTATTTATTCCAATAAATTTACATGTATAACACAAAAATGTTACAAATTACATAAATTGTGAATGGTTTGGATTGGAAAACAAGTTTTCAGAAAACTTATATTAATTCCTCTCCTGATGATAGGTTACAGTGGTATACAAGTCAGCGACCGTAACCACTCGACCACGGAGGCGGACGCATTGCCGATTCAATGAAACGAAGATTGGTCCTGTCCAGCAGGAAGAAATTTGGAAATGTTCCCCTCAGATTCAAGGAATACCCGAGTTGGCAATAAAACGCGTGTCCTAGATAGTAGGATTGTGAAGAAAAATTATCCATCAGTATGCACTGGTTTGGCAAAAGGATAGTCCACCCTCGTGGTCAAAATATGTCGCAATAAACTCGGCATAGCCTCCTTTCAATAAAAATTGTTTTTGTTGATTTTTATTTTGAAATAATCTATTAATTATTTCAAACAAAAGGCTGTCAAACTTATCCATTGACTTCATATATGCAAGTACAATATTATAACTGGAAGAAACATGTCTAGTTTCCAGCTTCTATGTTTTCGATTTGTCTCAGAAGATATAAATTGCATTACAGTCAAACCTGTCTTGAGCAGCCAACCAAGGGAATCACAGCATGTGGCTGCTTAACAAGGTGGCTGCTTAATAGAGAATTTTTCTACTTTTTTATCATAAATTAAATAACATTTCTAACTTTCAATGATTTTCCACGTGATGTAGATATTTAGACTCAACAAAATCCGGAACAAGCACGGCACGTATGGGACTAGAGTATGAACATTTATTTCCCTTTGTTGTAATCCGCCATTTGTCATTTTTGAGGTTTGGAAACAATGGCATTTCATTCTAAAATTATGTATAAGACGCAGCAGACTTTTGGATACTATTTTGGATGTAAAAGCCTGCGTGTTATATATAGATGATTACGATAAACTACATGACATGTTAGGTTAGAGCGCTTACCTGCACGGTCTGCCCTGCCTCAGGGCCATCCTGTATACTGATTGTCAGTGATGTCCCTTGGAAATGCTCCTCTATCACCTTGGAAACGACCTTGACAACTTGGAACATGTCAGACAATTCAGCTGGATCAAGGTCACAGAAGCGTTGGACATTGCGTAATGGAGCCACCAGGACATGTATACACGATTAAGGTAGGTAAATGTTTGTAGCTATATCATACCTCCGAGTACACAAGTAGAAGGTTGTTCTGATAAATAACATATACCCCCCCCCACTCATTTATAGTTGGAGCCGGCAGTTGTTATGTGTTATGAGGTGTTATGATTGAAACATGGCTTCTGTTGGTTCTTGTGGCTTAATTATATATACAGTGAAACCTGTGTTAGTGGTCACCTCTATTAGGCAACAAACTTGCATTAAGCAGCCAATTTCCAGATTCCCAATATGTTGTTTTATTACACATTTACCCTATATTAAGCAGCCACCTGTGCTAAGCAGCCACTTTCTGTGATTCCCTTGGATGGCTGCTTAAGGCAGGTTTTGAATGCACAAGTAGACTTGATAGCAATCATGACGGAAAAGATTCATCCAAATCCGGCAAGGGGTTTTAGAAATGAAGCTTGGACGAAGTGTGTTCATTACTCATAATATTCAAAGGGCCACAACTCTGTCAAAAAATCAACAAAACGAGACGCGAAGACGATATGCACAGCTAGGTGTGATACGGATCATTCCTGCACAGTTTCGTCAAAATGAGATCAGAGGATCTTCTTCGGAAAAACTGTGTGTTTTAAAAATATCCAAAGAGCCATAACTCCATACAAATCAGCCGAGCAGAACACGAAGATGTCATGCCATGCACAACTATTATGTTATATTTTTCAGGTTTTACGCCTGCATCATATCCATTTCGGGCTATATCGCCGGCGGGCAGTTTACCTAACAACACCTTTCCTGGGCAGGCTCCAGCGGTTAACCAGTACTTGGGTGCACCAACCTCCGTAAGAAACTGCCAACTTTTTCATATAAATGAGACATGACCTGAGCGGGCCTCGAACCCGTGACCATCAGTGATGATAGGTTACAGTGGTATACAAGTCAGCGACTTAACCACTCGACCACGGAGGCGGACTCCATGCACAACTAGGCTTAACAGTGATCACTTCTGTAATGTATCATCAAAATCTGGCAAGGGGTGAATCATTATCCAGTAGGCCACACAGATCTACAAACCCAGGGTTCCCGCTGTCGGTCACAAAAAACAAATTACGACGCTAAATTTTGTGAATTGGCGGGGGGAAAGAAAATAATTGTCAAATACATGACTTCAAATATTTATCTGTGAAATATATGGTACTTTGTTGGCGCCAAGTTTTTCAAATTGGTTCCAGTTTTTGTCAATTGGTGACAGAAGTTGCACAGACAATAAGAGAACACTTCAGAGAACCGTGGCAATCTGGAAGCCATAACACCAAGACACTGATCATAAAGGATATGGCCTGGTTTCACAGGTTTTAGGTTTACGAAGGCGTATGATAGAGGTGACCTATAGAACACCTGCTTGCTGCCTATCCTACAATGTCCAAACTCATAATCCATCTGGCTGTCTATATCACATACTGCAAATATATAACAGTACAAGTATGTGTCTTATATACCGATACAAATATATGTCATAAATATCTAACCATTAGGATATCCCTATAATTCCAACAGTCGATACACAGCGGCCTTCATCGATTCTATATACCAATTAGAACCTCAGCTAGGCAATCACTGACCCCTATATCTCCAACAGGCAGTACACTGCAGAAACTTACACTGACCTCCAGCCATATCTACAACAGGCTGTACACTGTGGAAACTTACACTGACCCCCAGCCATATCTACAACAGGCTGTACACTGTGGAAACTTACACTGACCCCCAGCCATATCTACAACAGGCTGTACACTGTGGAAACTTACACTGACCCCCAGCCATATCTACAACAGGCTGTACACTGCAGAAACTTACACTGACCGCCAGCCATATCTACAACAGGCTGTACACAGCGGCCCCTCTCAGATTCTATATACCAATCAGAACCACAGCTAGGCAATCACCGACCCCCAGCCCTATATCTCCAAAAGGCGACCCCTCTGTGATTCTGTATACAACGAGTACAACATCTAAGCAACCACTGGGATCTCCCAGCTCTCTATCTCACACAGGCGGTACATGATGGTACCCTATAAGTCTATATATATACCAATCTCAGTCATACAACCAACCAGTACTACAGCTGGACAAGCACTGATCCCCCAGCTCTCTATCTCACACAGGCGGTACATGATGGTACCCTATAAGTCTATATATATACCAATCTCAGTCATACAACCAACCAGTACTACAGCTGGACAAGCACTGATCCCCCAGCTCTCTATCTCACACAGGCGGTACATGATGGTACCCTATAAGTCTATATATATACCAATCTCAGTCATACAACCAACCAGTACTACAGCTGGACAAGCACTGATCCCCCAGCTCTCTATCTTACACAGGCGGTACACGACGGCCCCTCACTCTACTACAGCTAGGCAACCACCAACCCCCAGCTCTCTATCTTACACAGGCGGTACACGACGGCCCCTCACTCTACTACAGCTGGACAAGCACTGATCCCCCAGCTCTCTATCTCACACAGGCGGTACACGACGGCCCCTCACTCTACTACAGCTGGACAAGCACTGATCCCCCAGCTCTCTATCTCACACAGGCGGTACATGATGGTACCCTATAAGTCTATATATATACCAATCTCAGTCATACAACCAACCAGTACTACAGCTGGACAAGCACTGATCCCCCAGCTCTCTATCTCACACAGGCGGTACATGATGGTACCCTATAAGTCTATATATATACCAATCTCAGTCATACAACCAACCAGTACTACAGCTGGACAAGCACTGATCCCCCAGCTATCTATCTCACACATGCGGTACATGATGGTACCCTATAAGTCTATATATATACCAATCTCAGTCATACAACCAACCAGTACTACAGCTGGACAAGCACTGATCCCCCAGCTCTCTATCTCACACAGACGGTACACGACGGCCCCTCACTCTACTACAGCTAGGCAACCACCAACACCCAGCTCTCTATCTCACACAGGCGGTACACGACAATCCCTCACTCTACTACAGCTAGGCAACACCCCCCCCCCAGCTCTCTATCTCACACAGACGGTACACGACGCCCCTCACTCTACTACAGCTAGGCAACCCCCCCCCCAGCTCTCTATCTCACACAGGCGGTACACGACGCCCCTCACTCTACTACAGCTAGGCAACCCCCCCCCAGCTCTCTATCTCACACAGGCGGTACACGACGGCCCCTCACTCTACTACAGCTAGGCAACCACCAACACCCAGCTCTCTATCTTACACAGACGGTAAACGACGGCCCCTCACTCTACTAAAGCTAGGCAACCACCAACACCCAGCTCTCTATCTTACACAGGCGGTACAAGCCGGCCCCTCACTCTACTACAGCTAGGCAACCACCACCCCCCCCCCCCCAAGCTCTCTATCTCACACAGGCGGTACACGACAATCCCTCACTCTACTACAGCTAGGCAACCACCGACCCCCCCCCCAGCT
Organism: Archivesica marissinica; assembly: GCA_014843695.1. Taxonomy (NCBI): domain Eukaryota; kingdom Metazoa; phylum Mollusca; class Bivalvia; order Venerida; family Vesicomyidae; genus Archivesica; species Archivesica marissinica. The sequence continues at coordinate 58,409,242 of CM026398.1, read as the reverse complement.
CTCTATCTCACACAGGTGGTACACGACAATCCCTCTATCATTCTATGTACCAATCAGAACTACAGCTAGGCAACCACCGACACCGAGCCCTATATGTCACACTACGGGTACATTACCTACCTCTAGCTCGCAGCTGTATCTCTCCATACAGGTCCACTCGTCTGTGCCGCTGTACGGGCATCTGTAAGCGTACTTTGTGTAGATATTCGAGATCAATCTCGGCTGTGCAAACACCTTCCCCCTCCTGACATTCAGCAATAACTGTACCCCACGGATCTACTATCTACTGTGGCAAAAACAAAGTACAATAACTCACTTAACACTTTCGCACATAGAGATTAGGCTAATAAAACACAATATCTGCGTATGTATGACAGCCATTTAGCTATCATTGAGTGGATAAGCAGTCATCATATCTACCCCACCTCCATATATATTACTATGACTACATCTGATTTGGCTGTCCGATTAGCGCAGTGGTTAGCGCGCTCGCTTCTCACCAAGGCAACCCAGGTTCGATCCTCGGACTGTGAAGTATGTGAGATGGTACGGTGGTCACCAAATCGGACAGGTGGGTTTTCTCCGGGTACTCCGGTTTCCTCACACACGAATGACCACATATACGCTTTCATCAGCGCCAACGAAAGTGATTAATATAAGTTGCTAGAACTTGTTTCGTAATCATTGTAAAATAAATAAACTTGACTAAAATATGACTACAAAGATTCTGGTCTTCATCATGACTGTTGGTTCGGGTACTATATGTGGTATTGGTAATGGCGCCTCTTACTGGTGCCCGGCTTTTCCAAGAGGTGCTTCTATGTTGGAAAGGGTTAATGCATGTTTCTTCTCTATATCTAGAGTTGAGGAATTTATTCAATGACTTGCTAGAATTATACTATCAGCAGTGTCCATTCTAGATGACGCCCCCTGGGGTACCCTATTCCGTAAAAAAAAAATTTAAACAATTTTCATACAAAATCTTGTCCAGTAAGCTACACTGGTCATTGTAAAGCACTCCTATTCAAATATTGTGTATTTAATTAAATATCATATAGGGGCGCAATTGTGCGATTTCTCACTTCTCCAAAATATTCTGCCCTAGAATGAAACCCCAGCATCATAACTTTAAGACTTCAAGAAATTGCAAAATGTTGATTATGTAGATATATTCCTATTGCCGGTTGGTCGGTTGGTCGGCTACAACATCAATATAGTGAACTGTAACAATTGGTTACCAAACTGTGTCCGTACGACGATCGTTTCTCGTTGTGTCGCCCAGTTTGTGCAGCTGCAACCACATAGCACTGGGATTCTATGGCACGATTCCTCAACAGCACCTGTAATATTTAATACTAGGTTTCTATGGCACAATTCCTCAACAGCACCTGCAATATTTAATACTAGGTTTCTATGGCACAATTCCTCAACAGCACCTGCAATATTTAATACTAGGTTTCTATGGCACAATTCCTCAACAGCACCTGCAATATTTAATACTGGGATTCTATGGCACAATTCCTCAACAGCACCTGTACTATTTTAATAATGGGATTCTATAGCACAATTCCTCAACAGCACCTGCAATATGTAATACTAGGATTCTATGGCACAATTCCTCAACAGCACCTGTACTATTTTAATACTGGGATTCTATAGCACAATTCCTCAACAGCACCTGCAATATGTAATACTAGGATTCTATGGCACAATTCCTCAACAGCACCTGTACTATTTTAATACTGGGATTCTATGGCACAATTCCTCAACAGCACCTGCAATATGTAATACTGGGATTCTATGGCACAATTCCTCAACAGCACCTGTAATATTTTAATACTGGGATTCTATGGCATGATTCCTCAACAGCACCTGCCATATGTAATACTGGGATTCTATGGCACAATTCCTCAACAGCACCTGCAATATGTAATACTAGGATTCTATGGCACAATTCCTCAACAGCACCTGTACTATTTTAATACTGGGATTCTATGGCACAATTCCTCAACAGCACCTGCAATATGTAATACTGGGATTCTATGGCACAATTCCTCAACAGCACCTGTAATATTTTAATACTGGGATTCTATGGCAGATTCCTCAACAGCACCTGCCATATGTAATACTGGGATTCTATGGCACAATTCCTCAACAGCACCTGCAATATTTAATACTAGGATTCTATGGCACAATTCCTCAACAGCACCTGTACTATTTTAATACTGGGATTCTATGGCACAATTCCTCAACAGCACCTGCAATATTTAATACTAGGATTCTATGGCACAATTCCTCAACAGCACCTGTAATATTTTAATACTGGGATTCTATGGCAATTCCTCAACAGCACCTGATTTAATACTGGGATTCTATGGCACAATTCCTCAACAGCACCTGCAATATGTAATACTAGGATTCTATGGCACAATTCCTCAACAGCACCTGTACTATTTTAATACTGGGATTCTATGGCACAATTCCTCAACAGCACCTGCAATATGTAATACTGGGATTCTATGGCACAATTCCTCAACAGCACCTGTAATATTTTAATACTGGGATTCTATGGCATGATTCCTCAACAGCACCTGCCATATGTAATACTGGGATTCTATGGCACAATTCCTCAACAGCACCTGCAATATGTAATACTAGGATTCTATGGCACAATTCCTCAACAGCACCTGTACTATTTTAATACTGGGATTCTATGGCACAATTCCTCAACAGCACCTGCAATATGTAATACTGGGATTCTATGGCACAATTCCTCAACAGCACCTGTAATATTTTAATACTGGGATTCTATGGCACGATTCCTCAACAGCACCTGCAATATTTAATACTAGGATTCTATGGCACAATTCCTCAACAGCACCTGTACTATTTTAATACTGGGATTCTATGGCACAATTCCTCAACAGCACCTGGAATATTTAATACTAGGATTCTATGGCACAATTCCTCAATAGCACCTGTACTATTTTAATACTGGGATTCTATGGCACAATTCCTCAACAGCACCTGGAATATTTAATACTAGGATTATATGGCACAATTCCTCAACAGCACCTGCAATATTTAATACTAGGATTCTATGGCACAATTCCTCAACAGCACCTGCAATATGTAATACTGGGATTCTATGGCACGATTCCTCAACAGCACCTGGACTATTTAATACTGGGATTCTATGGCACGATTCCTCAACAGCACCTGCATTATTTAATACTGGGATTCTATGGCAAGATTCCTCAACAGCACCTGGAATATTTAATACTGGGATTCCATGGCACGATTCCTCAACAGCACCTGCATTATTTAATACTGGGATTCCATGGCACGATTCCTCAACAGCACCTGCATTATTTAATACTGGGATTCTATGGCAAGATTCCTCAACAGCACCTGTAATATTTTAATACTGGGAATTCCTCAACAGCACAGGACCTGTGTGTATCTACAATATTCAGCGATAACATAACCCTTAACCTGCCAATCATAACAAAAGTCGCTTTAGCAAACAGCATAAAGGTAGATCTGATGGCACATAATGTGCCGTCTGATCAGGCTCTATGCTGTTTGTTATACGGATAGTGGAGCTATAACACTTGTCTGAATAGCAAACAACATAGATCAGACGTGGCGCTACACCATGATCTGGATCTATGTTGTTTGCACATTCCGTCCAATTTATTTGGCAGGTTAAAGGTTAATATAAAGCGTTACTACATAGGATTACACTGCAAACGTGAGAATTTTCAGAAATGATCTATGCTGAAACTGCTATAGTAACTGTAACCTTGTGTTTTGCTTGCTGTGTGCACTACTGATACAGGGATCATTCTATAGGGCGATGTGGGCGAAATTGTTGCCCTAGGGACCCTGACTTCACCCTCTGGTGGCCTCACTTCTCCCTAAAAAAAAACATGTTTTGGTTTTTACGATTTTCAAACAATATTTTGTCTAGTAAGATACACTGGCCCATTATAAAGCACTCCTTCTATTCAAATGTTGTATTTAATGGTTGTACTGTGCATTTTAACCCTATTTTGCAGAAGTATATTAAAGAACAATTTAAGGAAGCGATCACCCGCTTTCTCACTTCTCCCAAAAATTCTGACCTAGAATGAACCCTACTGATAGAGAATATAATACCTACATGCCAGTGAGCCATACCAGTAGGAATTGTAAATGCCGACGGGTAGGTGAGAATCTCTGCACCCAGATTCCTCAACGCTACGGACATCTCTGCAAACCTCATGTCATAACACTGGAAATAAAATGTAATATATCGACACCATAAAACATACATACATGAAATATACACTAGTGTGCATATTATACAACATTACTACATACAATGTACATACAAACAGCACTGTAGAGGATACTCTTCATTAGTGAAGTACAGGAACAGCACAGTTAGGATAACCTCAAGAGTTGGTTTTCAGTTTAAATGTCATTGTAGTTTATCTACTATGTGTGCAGGCGGATCTGTAGTCCAGTGGCAACACGCTGGACTGGTAATCCAGGGATCGCAGGATTAATCCCCTGTCTGCCCTAATAAAATTAACAGTCTTTCAGATGGGACTTTAAACCGAGGTCTCGTGACGGTGCTTTACACCGTGCACGTAAAAGAACCAGAAGAGACTCTGCAATGGGTCTCTGTCTGTATCATTGCACTATCCTCCAAAAATCTAAAATGACTACTCTCTTCAGGAGGCGTTGCTCATATGGGTAACCGGTAGCGACGATAAATAAATATATTTTAACGAGTCGCTAAATAAATATATTTCAACTAACTGTTTTTTAAAACTTTATATATTTACAACTAGTCGCTAAATAAATATATTTCAACTAACTGTTTTTTAAAACTTTATATATTTACAACGAGTCGCTAAATATATATATTTCAATTAACTGTATTTTAAAACTTTATTTATTTACAACGATTGCGAAGCAAGTTTTAACAACTTATATTAATCACTCTCGTTGGAGCGGATGAAAGCGTATATGTGGTCATTCGTGTGGGAGGGAACCGAAGTACCCGGGGAAAACCCACCTGTCCAATCAGACGAGCACCGTACCATCTCACTGTTAACAATTAGAAGGAAAAGCTCTTTGTTTCGTTATATTATAAAGAAGCTATGAGAAAAACAAACTTACAATGCCAAGACCTACGTTTCCGACGGCAGTTTGAATGGGTGGGGTAATCCTATCCCCGGGAACTGTGTAGTCACTCTCGCAGAGCCGAATCTTGCCCGGAATGTCAATGTCAAACATGTGGCTCTTACAGTATGTGCCTCGTATACTTCCTTCCTCGTCCAACACCACATGCGTATTGTGTAACTTTGTAACATCTGGGTCTGTGGACTTCAAAATGTTTATTGTAAGTTATACAATGTACATGTATTATTGTGCAGTGTTTCTGGGTTCAGTTACTCATATCGGGCTCAGTTACCAATATCGGGCTCAGTTACTCATATTGGGCTCAGTTACCAATATCAGGCTCAGTTATTCATATCGGGCTCAGTTACCAATATCAGACTTTAGAGCTCAGCTATCCATATTGGGCTCAGTTACCAATATCAGACTTTAGAGCTCAGCTACCCATATTGGGCTCAGTTACCCTAATATCAGACTTTAGAGCTCAGCTACCCATATCGGGCTCAGTTACCAATATCGGGCTCAGTTATTCATATTGGGCTCAGTTACCCATATTGGGCTCAGTTACCCATATCAGACTATAGAGCTCAGTTACCCATACCAGCTTCAGTTACCCATATTGGTTAGCAATATCAGCCTTAGAGCTCAGTTAGCAATATCGGGCTCAGTTACCAATAATTGGGCTCAGTTACCAATATCTGACTGAGTTCAGTTACCCATATTGAGCTCATTTACCCATATCGGGCTCAGTTACCCATATTGGGCTCAGTTACCCATATCAGGCTCAGTTACCAATATTGGACTTACAGCTCAGTTACCCATATCGGATTCAGTTACCCATATTGGGCTCAGCTACCAATATTGGGCTCAGTTACCAATATCAGACTTACAGCTCAGTTACCCATATCGGGTTCAGTTACCCATATCGGGCTCAGTTACCAATATTGGGCTCAGTTACCCATACTGGGCTCAGCTACCAATATCGGGCTCAGTTATCCATATCGGGTTCAGTTACCCATATCGGGCTCAGTTACCAATATTGGGTTCAGTTACCAATATTGGGCTCAGTTACCAATATCGGGCTTAGAGCTCAGTTACCCATATCAGATTTAGTTACTCATATCAGACTTGGATCAAATCCTACAACGGTTCGGGAGAAAAAGTCAAAACTAAACTTGAAAAATGAATGCCATCTTTGGATTTTAGACCTGCACAATTTTAACTAGATCAGGTCTCATCCTAGGTCAGAATTGTTTTGGAGAAGTGAGAAGGCGAGTGATTGCATTCTTAATTGGTGGAAGTCGTGATGGCGCAGTGTATGCGCATTCGCTTCAGGTGCGAAAGGTCCGGAGTTCAAGCCCTGCTGGCACCGTTACGATTGTGCCCTTAGGCAAGGCATTTAATTTCCACGTTGCCTCTTCTCTCTCCCTCGTGGCGATGGATTCCATCAGGAATGAGGTCTCGAGAGTGATTAATATAAGTTGTAAGAACTTGTTTCGCAATCGAGCTAAAATAAATTTGTATAAACTATTCTTAATTGAATTTGGTATTATTAAATAAATTTCAACAAAACAGGGTGTATTGTGTTAGGTGTGTCCGTGTAACCACTGTACCCACCTTCTGATGTACCCCTCCCAGAGATATCCACAGACAGCTCCCTGGCTAACTCTCTGTATTGTGTTAGGGTATGTCCGTGTAACCACTGTACCCACCTTCTGATGTACCCCTCCCAGAGATATCCACACAGACAGCTCCCTGGCTAACTCTCTGTATTGTGTTAGAGTGTGTCCGTGTAACAACTGTACCCACCTTCTGATGTACCCCTCCCAGAGATATCCACACAGACAGCTCCCTGGCTAACTCTCTATATTGTGTTAGGGTATGTCCGTGTAACCACTGTACCCACCTTCTGATGTACCCCTCCCAGAGATATCCACACAGACAGCTCCCTGGCTAACTCTCTGTATTGTGTTAGGGTATGTCCGTGTAACAACTGTACCCACCTTCTGATGTACCCCTCCCAGAGATATCCACACAGACAGCTCCCTGGCTAACTCTCTGTATTGTGTTAGAGTGTGTCCGTGTAACCACTGTACCCACCTTCTGATGTACCCCTCCCAGAGATATCCACACAGACAGCTCCCTGGCTAACTCTCTATATTGTGTTAGGTGTGTCCGTGTAACCACTGTACCCACCTTCTGATGTACCCCTCCCAGAGATATCCACACAGACAGCTCCCTGGCTAACTCTCTGTATTGTGTTAGGTGTGTCCGTGTAACCACTGTACCCACCTTCTGATGTACCCCTCCCAGAGATATCCACACAGACAGCTCCCTGGCTAACTCTCTGTATTGTGTTAGGGTATGTCCGTGTAACCACTGTACCCACCTTCTGATGTACCCCTCCCAGAGATATCCACACAGACAGCTCCCTGGCTAACTCTCTATATTGTGTTAGGTGTGTCCATGTAACCACTGTACCCACCTTCTGATGTACCCCTCCCAGAGATATCCACACAGACAGCTCCCTGGCTAACTCTCTGTATTGTGTTAGGGTGTGTCCGTGTAACCACTGTACCCACCTTCTGATGTACCCCTCCCAGAGATATCCACACAGACAGCTCCCTGGCTAACTCTCTGTATTGTGTTAGAGTGTGTCCATGTAACAACTGTACCCACCTTCTGATGTACCCCTCCCAGAGATATCCACACAGACAGCTCCCTGGCTAACTCTCTGTATTGTGTTAGGTGTGTCCATGTAACCACTGTACCCACCTTCTGATGTACCCCTCCCAGAGATATCCACACAGACAGCTCCCTGGCTAACTCTCTGTATTGTGTTAGAGTGTGTCCATGTAACAACTGTACCCACCTTCTGATGTACCCCTCCCAGAGATATCCACACAGACAGCTCCCTGGCTAACTCTCTGTATTGTGTTAGAGTGTGTCCGTGTAACAACTGTACCCACCTTCTGATGTACCCCTCCCAGAGATATCCACACAGACAGCTCCCTGGCTAACTCTCTGTATTGTGTTAGAGTGTGTCCATGTAACAACTGTACCCACCTTCTGATGTACCCCTCCCAGAGATATCCACACAGACAGCTCCCTGGCTAACTCTCTGTATTGTGTTAGGTGTGTCCGTGTAACCACTGTACCCACCTTCTGATGTACCCCTCCCAGAGATATCCACACAGACAGCTCCCTGGCTAACTCTCTGTATTGTGTTAGAGTGTGTCCGTGTAACAACTGTACCCACCTTCTGATGTACCCCTCCCAGAGATATCCACACAGACAGCTCCCTGGCTAACTCTCTGTATTGTGTTAGAGTGTGTCCGTGTAACAACTGTACCCACCTTCTGATGTACCCCTCCCAGAGATATCCACACAGACAGCTCCCTGGCTAACTCTCTGTATTGTGTTAGAGTGTGTCCGTGTAACAACTGTACCCACCTTCTGATGTACCCCTCCCAGAGATATCCACACAGACAGCTCCCTGGCTAACTCTCTGTATTGTGTTAGGGTGTGTCCGTGTAACCACTGTACCCACCTTCTGATGTACCCCTCCCAGAGATATCCACACAGACAGCTCCCTGGCTAACTCTCTGTATTGTGTTAGAGTGTGTCCGTGTAACAACTGTACCCACCTTCTGATGTACCCCTCCCAGAGATATCCACACAGACAGCTCCCTGGCTAACTCTCTATTGTGTTAGGTGTGTCCTTGTACCCACCTTCTGATGTACCCCTCCCAGAGATATCCACACAGACAGCTCCCTGGCTAACTCTCTGTATTGTGTTAGAGTGTGTCCGTGTAACAACTGTACCCACCTTCTGATGTACCCCTCCCAGAGATATCCACACAGACAGCTCCCTGGCTAACTCTCTGTATTGTGTTAGGGTGTGTCCGTGTAACCACTGTACCCACCTTCTGATGTACCCCTCCCAGAGATATCCACACAGACAGCTCCCTGGCTAACTCTCTGTATTGTGTTAGAGTGTGTCCGTGTAACAACTGTACCCACCTTCTGATGTACCCCTCCCAGAGATATCCACACAGACAGCTCCCTGGCTAACTTTCTGTATTGTGTTAGAGTGTGTCCGTGTAACCACTGTACCCACCTTCTGATGTACCCCTCCCAGAGATATCCACACAGACAGCTCCCTGGCTAACTCTCTATATTGTGTTAGGGTATGTCCGTGTAACCACTGTACCCACCTTCTGATGTACCCCTCCCAGAGATATCCACACAGACAGCTCCCTGGCTAACTCTCTATATTGTGTTAGGTGTGTCCGTGTAACCACTGTACCCACCTTCTGATGTACCCCTCCCAGAGATATCCACACAGACAGCTCCCTGGCTAACTCTCTGTATTGTGTTAGGGTATGTCCGTGTAACCACTGTACCCACCTTCTGATGTACCCCTCCCAGAGATATCCACACAGACAGCTCCCTGGCTAACTCTCTATATTGTGTTAGGTGTGTCCATGTAACCACTGTACCCACCTTCTGATGTACCCCTCCCAGAGATATCCACACAGACAGCTCCCTGGCTAACTCTCTGTATTGTGTTAGGTGTGTCCGTGTAACAACTGTACCCACCTTCTGATGTACCCCTCCCAGAGATATCCACACAGACAGCTCCCTGGCTAACTCTCTGTATTGTGTTAGGTGTGTCCGTGTAACCACTGTACCCACCTTCTGATGTACCCCTCCCAGAGATATCCACACAGACAGCTCCCTGGCTAACTTTCTGTATTGTGTTAGAGTGTGTCCGTGTAACCACTGTACCCACCTTCTGATGTACCCCTCCCAGAGATATCCACACAGACAGCTCCCTGGCTAACTCTCTGTATTGTGTTAGAGTGTGTCCGTGTAACAACTGTACCCACCTTCTGATGTACCCCTCCCAGAGATATCCACACAGACAGCTCCCTGGCTAACTTTCTGTATTGTGTTAGGGTATGTCCGTGTAACCACTGTACCCACCTTCTGATGTACCCCTCCCAGAGATATCCACACAGACAGCTCCCTGGCTAACTCTCTGTATTGTGTTAGGTGTGTCCTTGTACCCACCTTCAGATGTACCCCTCCCAGAGATATCCACACAGACAGCTCCCTGGCTAACTCTCTGTATTGTGTTAGAGTGTGTCCGTGTAACAACTGTACCCACCTTCTGATGTACCCCTCCCAGAGATATCCACACAGACAGCTCCCTGGCTAACTCTCTGTATTGTGTTAGAGTGTGTCCGTGTAACAACTGTACCCACCTTCTGATGTACCCCTCCCAGAGATATCCACACAGACAGCTCCCTGGCTAACTCTCTGTTTAATTGTGTTAGGTGTGTCCTTGTACCCACCTTCTGATGTACCCCTCCCAGAGATATCCACACAGACAGCTCCCTGGCTAACTCTCTGTATTGTGTTAGGGTGTGTCCGTGTAAAGGCTCGGACATGTCCATACTCTGCTGTTTACTCTCTGCTATGTAATCACACGCCTCCGGTAAAAACACCATCTAAGAATATCAAAAACATCCAGGATAACCTCATATACAACAGTCTTGGTCACATATTTGTTCTTTCAAAATTTTAATGTAACATTTAACGTTCCAAATATAATGTCAATAGTGAATTTTATTATTTTAATAGCAAAATTCTTTATCTTTAAAATGAAACTAACCCACACAGAAACGAATGCATCTCATCATTTAACTTCTATCTGTAAAGAAATATCATTGTATATTACATAGCTTTTTAATTTTATAATAATTTTTAACAGAAATGTCTAAAACATAGTGTGCAGGTCTGAAATCAGTTCTACAAGAATAGAATACTCAAAATACTATTTGATTATGCACTGTCATGACTAGATACCTGTAGCTATATTGTCCGAATTAACATATAGTGAAGACAAGATTTAAGTTTAAAATATACATACATGAAATATACACTAGTGTGCATATTCTACAACATTACTACAATGTATATACACACAAACATTGTAAGAGGATACTCTTCATTAGCGAAGTAAAGAAAATGGTGCCTGGCCCTACAGAAGTCAGGTATGTGGCCAGCGTCTATTACCATATATCTGCGTTATTTACGGATCGATCATCAGATCTATTATTTTGAAAGTTTTAATTCCTACCTTTGCACCAAGGGCTTTACATCTTTGCACCAGTGCTTTGGCTGCCTGGAAATTTGCTGATTTATCGCCAGTAGAGGTCATCTGGCACACACCAACCACTGCGCGTGATGCTATACCAGCAGTGGCCATCTTGTAAATACTTGATATCGAGTGTACTGTCGTATTTGACCTCATAGCTAGTATCAGCTCATGACTCCGCATAATGTACTCCACATAACTGTACTTCACAGATAAACTAGAACAATATTGTTTATGTAGCTTTTAAGGGAAAGACAACTCATGCATAAATTAAGAAATAATATTTGTCTTTCAGTTATTTATTGGCGAACCATGGTTTGGAGTTATGGCGCTCAGAACGACAAACCATGTTTTCTTCGACTATAAATAGTGCAAATTTATATCAATTTAATTTTTATTGTAAATGTAACATGACAACATTTCTAAAAAGCTCACAAATAGTTGGTGTTATTTTTTTAGAAAGTGTAAATGACGTCACAAACCTTCAAAAATGCTGATAAAATGACGTCACGTTTGACATCACACGCTGGTTTATTGCAGATTTAACCCATTCAACACCAAGTAACTCACATGGACTGATCCATGATATTCTTAAACCAATAAATGAATCAGAAAATCACATTTGGACAAGTTCATTTATCAAAATGGGTGATTATGTCTAAAAATAGTCATATCACTGGCAAAAAGTGCAGATCCTGATGAGACGGCTCGTCACGAGCCGGCTCATCTGGATCTACACTTTTTGTAAGCCTATTTAGGTCTGTGGTGTTGAAAGGGTTAAACATGATGCTGAGTCATGTTTGAATGAACAATCAAAAACAATACATGGTGGGTCTAACACTCGGGATTTTTTACGAAACAAGCAAAGTAGAGGGAGGGGATGGTACAAGGCACTTAGTTGACAGACTAATCCAGACAACAAAGCATGCTACATTAATTTAAAGACCAAATTACTACTCCAATTCTTTAGAGCCCTAAAATATTAGATTTTTCAAGATTGCTGCCAGAACAGCCATACTGGATTTCTGATCAGTAAGACATTTGACATTATGATGCGACAATAATGACACCTAGGGTAATGAGGAGAATTAGAAAATAGTTTTTCAAGATGGCTGTCATGCCTTGTATTTCGATCAAAATTATTATAGCCGTTTTTATCTACAATTTACCACGGTGCTCAATACCATCTGATGAAGCACGAATGACTACATTTACGCTTTCATCAGAGCCAATGAGAGTGATTAATATCAGTTGTTAGAACTTATAAATAAATAAAGTTTAAACTTTTTAGTGAAGCACTTGGGTACCGGAAGTCGCCAAAATATTTTCACGAATGGCCATTTTTTTTTACATATTTGAAAGAAATGATTTCAGCTATTTTATTGAACAAGCGTGCAACTTGCATGACACACTTAACAAGTGTGCAACCAATACCGCAGCCGGGACCAAACCCACAACCTGACAGCTGGTGAAAGCTTCCAACCTTGGAACTGGTCCAATTCTTTCAATTTTGGCATTTAAACAAGATGATTACAACAGGAATACGAGTAAATACACTGTACCTCCCTCCTTTCAAAATTTTGGAGCAAATATACCCACCCACTTGTTGCCCCAAACTAAGACAACGATTTTAACTTTATCAAGTGAAGAGAAAATTACCGTTTATACCGTGTAGGTAGTCAATGCAGACAACACCATTGTTGTGTTTCCCAACTAATTAAATAATAGCATTGGCTGGGAACCAATGTGTTTATCAGCAAATCAGTCCCTTGGACAACATGGCGGTCTGTCCTTCCTGTGTGCGCTCACGTGACTGACCTTAAGCATTTGACTTGAGTACAATGTGTCTCTAACTCTTATCACTAGCCCTTAATACCAAGGTACAAACTGCACAGACTTGGATACGAAACATCTCAGACATTGGGTAAGAATCTTCTCGGGTACGAAACGTCCAAACTGGGTACGAAACGTCCAAACTGGGTACGAACTATCTAGGGTACGAACTGACATGCAAACCTCTCCACACTCACACATAGTATGCCATACATTTTATATTCAAAGACGCAAAAATAAGTAAATTATGACACGTTTACATTAACCTAAGTAAACGCATACGTTCGCATTACCTGCTAAAAAACTAATATAACTGATGAAAATAGACATCTTCCGAACATCTTTTTTTTTTGGCTGATGGATGTAACCGCAATTTCGTAAGATTTTACTTTCGTTTTCATCATACTTGTTATAAGGTTTTCAATTAACTATTCACAAAACGCCTATAGATGGAAAGAAAATACTCATACATTCACAGTCTTGCAATTCAGATTAACTATTTTAAAATTCCGAAACTAATTGCTAAAAGCTATCTTATGTATTTACGATTTTGCAACATTTCATTTCAACGACAAACCTAAACATGCAACAAGAGGGACAACGAGTGGTTGTAATAGCAGTCGATGGGAGCGATGCAGCTTGTCATGCATATGACTGTAAGTCTTTGATTTCCATTCATAAATACACTAGCATTTTGTTTGGTAGGATTTTTGTTTTGACCTCTGCATTATATGGGATTGGCATATTGAATGTATGTATCGATATGTACATGGTTATTTTCTATTTTTCCATTAATGTCAAACCCCTTGCGGGGACCTAGACATGTTTTCCTGGGCAGGCTTAGCCGATCTAAGTGGTTAACCTGAACTTAACCAGTACTAAGCAATGTGTGTGAGGTGCTTGCTCATGACACTACATTATATGTACATACGTGGCCTGACCGAGTATCGTACACGGGACCGTTCGATTCTAAATCTGACGCTCTACCACTGGACCACGGACACCACACATGTGATATATAAAGTGGCAATGTATCATTGTATGTGATTGACATGTTGCCAATCCCATATAAATCAACTGTTTTATTACGCAAAATTGGTCGAGTGTCGAAAACCCAAGGTTGCATACAAAGTCACGTGATACGTACCCCCCAATATACGATACTAGGCCCTCTACTCTTCCTCGTTTACATCAACGACCTTCCTTCTGTTTGTTGGTCCTCCCAAGCCAACCTATTCGCGGACGACACGATACTATTAAAGCACATCCGCAGTGACGAGGATGCCACCAAGCTACAAGTAGACCTCGCAGCCCTCGAGGTTTGGGAATCCAAATGGCAGATGAGCTTCCACCAAGAGAAGTGCTCCATACTTAGGATTACAACGAGTAAGTGGTATCGACGGTAGACCAACTACTTTCTCCACGACCACTGCCTCCAAGTCGTCGATAGCAGCAAGTACCTCAGTGTGACTCTCTAAGTGAAGACCTTTATTGGAGAAAACATACACAAGCTACTGCCGCCAAAGACTCAAGAACACTGACTTTCCTCCGGCGGAACCTGAATCGACCTACAATACCATGGTCTGTCCATCCATGGAATACGCTGCACCAGTATGGGACCCAAGCAAAGCCGACAACATCAACCACCTCGACAATGTCCAGCGTCGAGCAGTCCGCTTCGCCTACAATGACTACAAGGACAGGACTCCGGGATGTGTTACAGCACAATGGGCACCAGACTTGGCTGGGAACAATTGCAAGACAGCCGAAAGATACTATGTCTCACCATGCTTTTCAAAATCAACCACAGCCTGGTAGACATCCCGGGCGCATCACAGATAATCAGACCCAACGTTCGGCAAACAAGGGAGTCAGACCCAACGATCGGCAAACAAGGGAGTCAGACCCAACGATCGGCAAACAAGGGAGTCGGACATAACGATCGGCAAATAAGGCACTCCCATCGGATCTACACTTCCAACCTTACACTAATATGACAGTGTACAAGCAGTCCTTCTTCCCGAGAACCATACATGACTGGAACAAGCTGCCAACAAGCATCACTGACACATCGGACATTGAGGTCTTTAAGGCTGCCCTCCACGCACAGGTAGCAGCCCCTCCTCTGTTCTCGGCGTAGACAGCTATTGGGTGTACATAGTTTTAATTTTATATACAGAACGTTTTAGCTGTACAGCCTTGGGAGATGTGCCCAAACCTACACAGAACAAAGTACATTACAGTCATGGATTTCTGTCCTTAAACGGGAAGAAGAAGAAGGCGTACACATGTAATGAAATTCATGAAAATGCATGAAGATAATTGTGTTTATTATTATGTCATATCATAATTATAAGAACACCTGGTTGTGGGATGGTGATAAAGTCTTATCTTATGTCAAGTTAGTTTCTGGAATCTCGCCTAAAAAGTTATTATATTATGAATCGATACTCGATCAGGTCACTGAGCAACACCTGACGCACTGCTAAGCCTGTCCAGGAAAAGATGTCCCAAGTCCCCGCAAAGGGTTTGATATTAATGGAACATACATTTTAGAAATGGTTACAGCTAAATTTTATGAAATTGTGTACATGTAATCAGGGCTAAAATTAAACACTATTTCCTTTCCACTATAGTATGTGGTCATTACTTAGCTAAGTCCATCAACTATGCATCTACATTTGTTCATATCTTAAATAGTATTTGTACAAGCCATCTCTGATCAAATCATTAAAATGCTTAGTAAGCACAATCCGGAAATATTTTGTTCAGCTCGACACTATTTACTATGGCTGTCGTGATACACCTGAAGCGTACCACAATATATATATTGCAATACATGAAACACCTACTGCGATACATACCACAATATCAAAAACTCATGCCCGTTCATCTTCGAAATATAATGCAGTAAATACCAATTCCAGGTGATCATGTGGCAGAGAATTATGGGCCACAACATGGAGAATTGTACGACACACATCAGTTCACTAATATTTAAACACTGTTCAAATACGCGAATTCCTTAGAGAATATTATAGTATCGATGAGCGACATCGCTGACATTTCTGTTATCTCCCTTGGCAGATAACGTCCGATTTATCCCGAAATGCATAGTGGTCCCTTCAGTTGGAATCCTTTGTTTTTGCTGTTGTTTCCTAACCAGATGTTGCGGTATGATAATTGTGATGTTATCAAAATCATGTTAATTAGGTAATTGATAATAATCTTGTACAGATAAGTACCCATTGGATATACTATAGGATATCTGTCGAGATTTAATTTAATAATTATAAGATGAGAAAGTGGATGAAAATTGATAAGTGTGTTGTGCAAAGGAAACGACGATAAAAACAGAGGAAACCACTTGAGAAGACCTATATATACATGTACATTGTACTCTTGAGGAGTATTCAGTGGGAGTAACTGACAAATGTCTCTCATTACTTGACTTTTATTTTTGTATAGGGTACCTGAACAATCTGAAGCAGTCAAATGACTATGTTTATGGCATTATTGTTCCCGAGTACCACTTTGCTGGTGTAACTGGTATGTGTTTTAAAACTGCTGTTTCTAATAAAATCTTCATATTTAGTAGCAATATGTAATCAGTACTTGTTGATAAACAGTAAGCCGGTCCAGGGTTGCTAAGCAACTGTTTTAAGTTAGCATAACCAGTCTGCTGTAATTATTCTCAATTTTCTGTGTTTAATTAACCCATTTCATTCTGGATACCGTTCAAACAGTATTTGCAAAGAACATAGAGCCAGATCAGCCGTCACGGAACGTGCCGTCTGATCAGGCTCTATGCTGTTTGCTATTTAGATAATCTTGCTAAGACACTTGGCTATGTAGCAAACAACATAGATCCAGATCAGCCGCAGCATGACGCTGCATGCTGATCTGGATCTATGTTGTTTGCAAAAACCTTCAAAAGTATCCAGAATGAAAGGAGATTGAAATTATCGATAAAAGCAATCCTTAAATCAACTTTTCCATTTTTTGGAAAATACAACTTCTAAGCTGGAGCACTCCGGTTTTCCTCCCACACGAATGACCACATATACGCTTTCATCTGCGCCAACGAGAGTGATTAATATAAGTTGTTAAAACTTGCTTCGTAATCGTTGTAAAATAAATAAAGCTGTGCGGTTTTGAAATTTGGCCCTTTATTTTTGGGGTCCGTCTCCGTGGTCGAGTGGTTACGGTCGCTGACTTGTATACCACTGTAACCTACCATCACTGATGGTCACGGGTTCGAGCCCCGCTCAGACCGTGTCTCATTTATATGAAAAAGTTGGCAGCTTCTTACGGAGGTTGGTGCACCCAAGTACTGGTTAACCGTTGGAGCCTGCCCAGGAAAGGTGTTGTTAGGTAAACTGCCCGCCAGCGATATAGCCCAAAATGGTGCTGATGCAGGCGTAAAAACCCGAAATATAACATAACAGTTCCATGTGGTGCCTAGAATAGAATTAGATATAACATAATTTATTTTTGGATATCAGTTCTTTTTTTATATAAAAAAATTGAGTTTGGGTTTATTTCCAAAGCAACAATGAAATAAACTTATATAATAAAAAATAATCCAAGAAATAGAGGAAATTTGTGTTTATTAGTGCAAGATATGATTTGATTTCATCTCGTGATCACTGAAATTTTTATTTGCACCACGAGAAGAAATAAAATCCTATCTTACACTAATAAACACAAATCTCTTTCTTTTATTATTTCCAGGGATTTTTGGCTAATATAATATTTCTTATCCAATTTTATTGATTTTACCTGCCCTTGCCAGGAGCCTCCTCATTTCTCTACAATACACAACCACTTTGTTCGAAATAAAAAAAATAGTTCCTTTATAATTTTCAAATTAGTTTCTGTTTGCTGTCAAAGTATAGCGACGGGCAATACAAATTCATTAGAACATATTATTTAGAATTTATTAACTGTTTATTATTGTCAGAAAATAGCTAAAATACAAAAGTATACCCACATGTGGAGGAATACGAAACACAAGCAGTGTTAAAGAAATGCCATCTTGCACTGCTTCAAAACGGTGAAAGATAGCCTTTCTTTCACTGACAAAACTTGATCATTCATTGGAAAACATAAAAGAAAAAAAACAGCCTTTATTAACTGTAATAGAATAATTAATATAAAACTTGTTTTTCCACTCCAAATTATTAAAACTTTGTAAATATTGTAATATTTGTATGTTTTACCTGTAATTTATTAGAATAAATACTGTTTAACCCTTTCAACCCCACATGCCTCTAAATAGGCTTATGAAAAGTGTAGATCCAGATGAGCCGGCTCGTGACGAGCCGTCTCATCAGGATCTGCACTTTTTTGCCCGTAATAATTATTACTATTTTTAGATAAAATTACCCATTTTGATAAATGAACTGGTCCAAAGGTAATTTTCTTATTAATTTATTGGTCTGAAAATATCACGCACCAGTCCATGTCAGTTACTTGGGGTTGAATGGGTTAAACTAACATAAAATCATAAACAGCTAAAACTTTTTGAAAGAATTTTGTGAAAGGAACAAGTCCATATCAACAACATTTACTGTCTGTTGATCATCTACCATCATTAACCCATTCAACCCCAAGTAACTGACATGGATTGGTGCATGCTATTTTTAGACCAATAAATTAATAAGAAAATTACATTTGGACAAGTTCATTTATCAAAATGGGTAATTTTATCTAAAAATAGTAATAATTATTACTGGCAAAAAAGTGCAGATCCTGATGAGACGGCTCGTTACATGCCGGCTCATCTGGATCTACACTTTTCATAAGCCTATTTAGAGGCCTGTGGGGTTGAAAGGGTTAAAATAACTGAAACCAGATGTGTGTTTGATCTGGACATGTACAGTTAATGTGTATGGCCGGTTTATTTTCGTATAACCATGGCCAAACAGATTCCTCGGTGAACCGCACAGCCCTATTATTGAGTCTTGTAAATATATTAAATACCAGTATGTTATGATAATATCATCATAATAGATTTAAAAATATTGCATTGAGCAATAAAAAAAATGAGATGAATTAATTGAAATAAAGAAAGTAAAGCAATATTGTACATTTCCCCTGTAACTATACATTATGTCTATTCTCACTGTGGAAGGCTACTGAAGACCAGAAGTATTGCATAATTGGAATGTTGTGAAATAGGAATAGTCTTTACTTGCATGATACACAGGAGTTTGAAATAATGTCCATAAGACATCAAGAGCCTTGTAAAATATATTTGATACTGTATGGGGGCTCTAGGATAGAGGTACAAGACTTTTGGTGCCTTATTGGCATAAAAATTGCAAGCTCCTGTGCAATATATAGCCAGAAATATGTTGTATCATCGGCTTACATTATTTGCGTATGTTTATGCTTAAACAGGTCTGTATTTATGATTTTACTATTCATTTATGTGATATTTTGTTTTTCTCATTCAAGTATTAAGTAAGGGTGAGTGAATTTCATGTGGACCAAAAACCGTCAACTACTCAACAGTCTTGTTCTTGTTTTTTGTGTTTGTTTACCTTTCGCATATGCACTATTGTATCATTTGCGGGCGACATAAGAAAAGGGGCACTTGGACATAATTAACGAAAATGGAGTTGATATAATATATTATCAGGTCTATAATAACGCAATGTCTGAAAATGAAATCCCAAAACTTTCAACTCAATATGTTACCAATTGAGAAAGTTGTAGCTTGGTTAGTGACAATAAAAAATTAATATCGAAATTAAAACGGCATAGCTTTAACTAATCATTCCTTGAAATTATACGGAAATTCCAAGAGGTGCGGAAAATGTGTGAATTCAGTTTTAATTTTTAATTTAAACCTTTTCTTCCCATTTTTCTGAAAAATGTCCAAGTGTCCATTTTCGCATGGTGCCAGCATTACATGAATGTATATGCTGTTCACAGCTTACGGTCCTGTCAACACTAATTAATTGTTCTCCTGAATGAACATTGACTGCAGTAAATCAATTAATATTCGGCGCTGCTGCTAAACTTTTAAAACTAGTCTGTGCAGATGGACCTGTCTTTTTTCTGGGTTGAGCAATACATATAGTCCTGCAGCACCCCGCTATACCCGTAATCATGCTACACCCGTAGTTTTGTTATAACTGTACTCCCGCTACCCCTGTGGTCCTGATAAACGTGTGGTCCTGCTACACCCCACTATACCCGTAATCCTAAAATAACTGTAGTCCCGATAAACACGTGGTCCTGCTACATGCGTGGTATGAATAAACTAATGAGGACGGGTTCATCTGTGCGTACTATATATTTTATTTTTTGTTTGACAGAACTGTTGCTTCCGGGACACAAATTGGCTTTGGGTTGTTTTTACTGTTGAACAATTATATACATGTAATTCTGTTTAAATATACCATACTAAAAAAGGGTGTATGTTTGTTTATCCCAGAAAGCAATTAAAATCATATGCCATGTGCATTTCTTGAATGATAAATGTTGAGCAAATACATACCGTATTGTTCCTATTTATAGCGCCCGGGTGCGATGCAAAACACAAAAGGGGCATGCTAATTAGAGTAATTAATTTCTGTAGTATAGGTGTGGAAAATCTCCGTTTCAATATCGGTAATTGCCAACTAAATGGATGAAACTGCTCAGTGACCTTGCTTTGTCATGCGACGCCTACTACGTCATCGTGTGTTACCTAAATCGATCGATAATTATGTTCTATACATGCGGTACATACTATTTATTATGCCACGTAAATCGTATACATTTAAAGTTAACCCGTGTTTCTGTGGATTGTTCCGCGTTATAAACTGTTATACGGTGTCTATGTAAATAACTATCCTTGTACTTTCGGTTTGAATAGCTCGAGGCATTGTTGATATTGTGTGAATTCTTCTGTGAAAATAAATACTTTTTTATAGCGATACACTCAACAAGTGATGCGCATATTATTCATGCATACTTAGTGATTCATGAGCTTGGGGTTTATATATATATATATGGATTACGTTAAACAACAGTACTACCGACAGGTAAGCCAATTATTTCCTTTTACGGGCCATTTCATGTTGCATTTTTACGTGGGGGTGCCTATTTTAGAGGTGACGCTTTAAATAGGAACAATACGGTATTGGTATACATGTACGTCAGTAAAGTTTGGAGGTTTTGTCGGATCAATAATTTACCAGGAAATGAAACTAGTATTGGTGAAAGAAATCTGTCGCAAGCTTGATAGATTCTAGATTATGGTTTGAGCGCAGCAGTAAATGATTCACGACAAGAATTTGTCACTGACTATATGACAGTAAATTTTTGTTGTTATGGATCTCTTCCATGCCGCGAGACTCGGGGGGGGGGGGTCTATCATCTAGAATCTACTCTCATTTGTAGCAGGCGCTCTTTCTTGCCAGATTCTTTCATTTAATTAGGGAAACAAATGTGATGGGCAGGAATTACCACTAGATGAAGAACAGCAGTGTTCTTGTCTTTCTTGTCACGTTACCGTCATATTGCAGTGTCATGATTAGCTAACCGGACCAACTGTCGGCCATGCTTGTGTGAGAGGGGGGTCTCCAGAGTCTGTCGTCACGTTACAGTCATATTGCAGTGTCAGGATTGGCTAACCGGACCAACTGTCGGCGATGCTTGTGTGAGAGGGGGGTCTCCAGAGTCTGTCGTCACGTTACAGTCATATTGCAGTGTCAGGATTGGCTAACCGGGCCAACTGTCGGCGATGCTTGTGTGAGAGGGGGGTCTCCAGAGTCTGTCGTCACGTTACAGTCATATTGCAGTGTCAGGATTGGCTAACCGGACCAACTGTCGGCGATGCTTGTGTGAGAGGGGGGTCTCCAGAGTCTGTCGTCACGTTACAGTCATATTGCAGTGTCAGGATTGGCTAACCGGACCAACTGTCGGCCATACTAATGTGAGAGGGGGGTCTCCAGAGTATGTCGTCGGGGCAACAATTGCATTCAAATGACTTGCAATGAATTTGATCTGTACTATCCCTGCAACAACATCTACCAAGTTTATATATTTGCTCACATACTTCATTCAGGCCTGCGTGTTGTATATGAAAGGATCACAACCAGCTTACATGATTTAGCCTGATGTGCTTTACCGTTGTATGGTTTTTCATGTTGGGCTTTTCTTCAATTATAATACCAATGACTATTGCTACTTGTATGTTCTTGTTTTAATTTATAGCTATAAAGTTAGGTAAGTTTGCAAGTGTTGCAAGTCCTATATGAGATGTTTCGGTAACTCGACTCATCTGTACAATACCTTACAATATATTCGCAACCTTTGTATGTTTAACTTTGCAAACTTGAGCTCAGTTGAGGTATTATTGTCTTATTCTATTTCAATTTCTTTTGCCATTTGTGCGTGTGGTATTTCAACCAAATTTTATGTTGACAGCTTTCAACCGACTGGTGTTTCAACCAAGTTATATGTTGACAGCTTTCAACTGACTGGTGATTCAGCCAAGTTCTATGTTGACAGCTTTCAACCAGCCGGTATTTCAACCAAGTTATATGTTAACACCTTTTAACCGGCTGATGTTTCAACCAAGTTATATGTTGACAGCTTTCAACCGGCTGGTAATTCAACCAAGTTATATGTTGACAGCTTTCAACCAGCTGGTAATTCAACCAAGTTATATATGTCAGCATCACATACTGTTAGATACCACACTGTGATACAGTGAAAAGGGAAATCAAAGCTACTGAAAATGTTACTCAAGCCCAGAAGGGAGAAGTGAGGCAGCTGAGGGAGACTATTTCTGCCAGGTCACCCTCTCCCTCAAGCCCTGATATAATGAAATGATACAGATGGTAATACTATATATAAACGATACATATAATGACAATTAGGTAGATTCAATAACGTTGTCTAAGTGATTTTGTTCTGCAGCGTGTCATTTATAGCAATTTCGCTAGCTTATCTTTGCATGACGTCAACAAGTTTATGGCTGTCCGATTAGCGCAGTGGTTAGCACCTTCACTTCTCACCAATGCAACCCGGGTCCGATTGTCAGACTGGGAAGTATGCGAGATGGTTACGGTGGTCGCCAGATCAGACAGGTGGGTTTTCTGCTGGTACTCTGGTTACCTCACACACGAATGGCCACAAATACGCAGTCATACGTGCCAACAAGAGTGATTAATATAAGTTGTTACAGCTTTAAAACGCAGTCATATGTGCCAACGAGAGTGATTAATATAAGTTGTTACAGCTTTGTTTCCCAATCGTTGTAATATAAATAAATTGTTTACAAAAACAAGTTTAGCCTTTACCAGGGTACTGATTACGTGCTTAATGTGTTGGTTTAAACAGTATTTATTCCAATAAATGTACATTTATAACACAAAAAATGTTACAAATTACCTAAATTGTGAATGGTTTGGATTTCAGAAAACTTATATTAATTCCTCTCCAAAACGCTTAATGGGTTAACATATAGCTTGGTTGTTATGCCGATACCTTGCCATTCTGTATATTAAAGACAAATCTTAGCGGAACAAACAAATGGCAAAATTTAGACAATCTTGTCGTCTTTGATTTAGCATCAACCGATTATCCTGCTTGATTCTTCTTTGTCTATAAACTTTTGACTTTCTAACTCGACCTTTCTATTTAGCTTTTCGTATATCAACAGCTCATCTCGGAATACATTGTCATAGTCGAAGGAGGAAATGATGATGCGTAGATTTAACCTGTAACCGTCCGAAATAAATTGGACGGAATGTGCCAACAACATAGATCCAGATCAGTCGCTGCGTAGCACCGCATCTGATCAGGATCTATGTTGTTTGCTATTCAGACAAGTGTTATAGCTCGACTATTCCGAATAGCAAACAGCAGAGGGCCCGGCCGATCAGATGGCACAATCTGTGCCGTCTGATCTGGCTCTATGCTGTTTGCAAAAGCGACTGTAGTCGTGATTGGCAGGTTATGGGGTAAGCATTACGTAACATTACAGAATATTTTGCAAATTCTGGTATCATTGGTGTATCATTGGTTTAAACATATTTATTTTCTATCATGTACATGGTTATTTACAACAATTGAAATAAGGAATAGGACAGAGAGCTATACAGCTGATGTGGTATCATTGATCACGTGAAGAATTGTTTTCAAAGAATAATAGTTGGTTGAAAGTCAAATGCAATTTTATATAAGAGGTCTGAATGCTAAGTTTCTTCAGTAATTGGTGGATGAATTAACAGTTTTCCATAATAGAGATATAGGTTTTTATCACACAACTTTGCTTGTATTCAGTGTAATACAGCCATCTCATATTTTCTTATATGCACACACGTGTAATAACACCTGGAAGGATTCTGATTTGTTGAGAGAATAATCCTTATAATTTGTAAATTAAAATGTTAAGTATGCATTCATTTGTATTCCTATTTGAATTAGTATATACCGTTAACCCTTTCAACACCACAGACCTCTAAATTGGCTTACAAAAAAGTGTAGATCCAGATGAGCCGGCTTGTGACGAGCCGTCTCATCAGGATCTGCACTTTTTGTCAGTGATATGACTATTTTTAGACATAATTACCCATTTTGATAAATGAACTTGTCCAAATGTGATTTTCTGATTCATTTATTGGTTTATGAATATCATGGACCAGTCCATGTGAGTTACTTGGTGTTGAAAGGGTTAATTGGTAAGACACACTATGATTTAAAAGTATCGCAGCAATTATAACGTTGTTTAAAACATAAATATAGCGCTGCCTTGCTGAGTGACGTCGTGACAATGTGCGCCGACACTTGGCGCCAAAAAGAAAGTAGCAACGTTATTTATTAAAACGCGCGCGCTGTGGGGGTAATGTGGGGGAAAAGAGAAAGTAGCAACGTTATTTATTAAAACGAGCGCGCTGTGGGGGTAATGTGGGGGAAAAAGAAAGTAGCAACGTTATTTATTAAAACGAGCGAGCTGTGGGGGTAATGTGGGGGAAAAAGAAAGTAGCAACGTTATTTATTAAAACGAGCGCGCTGTGGTGGTAATGTGGGGGAAAAAAGAAAGTAGCAACGTTATTTATTAAAACGAGCGCGCTGTGGGGGAAAAAAGAAAGTAGCAACGTTATTTATTAAAACGAGCGCGCTGTGGGGGTAATGTGGGGGAAAAAGAAAGTAGCAATGTTATTTATTAAAACGAGCGCGCTGTGGGGGTAATGTGGGGGAAAAAAGAAAGTAGCAACGTTATTTATTAAAACGAGCGCGCTGGGGGGAAAAAAGAAAGTAGCAACGTTATTTATTAAAACGAACGCGCTGTGGGGGTAATGTGGGGGGAAAAAGAAAGTAGCAACGTTATTTATTAAAACGAGCGCGCTGTGGGGGTAATGTGGGGGAAAAAAGAAAGTAGCAACGTTATTTATTAAAACGAGCGCAATGTGGGGGAAAAAAGGATCTTACACTCGTGATGAGTTCAGACCATATTTGATGAAACTCTTGTTTTGGAATTTATCGGAAATGATTTATTCTTCTGATGCCTTATGTAGTGTTATATGTAATAATATTCTATATGCTCTGCACAAATATTGTGCAGCCTATGCTGTGTCTTGTTTTAATCGTCCGGTACTTCACTATATGTTGGTATCTAACGTTTATGCACTATATCCTACCTTGTATTGAATAAGCGTCCAGTACTTCACTATATGTTGGTATCTAACGTTTATGCACTATATCCTACCTTGTATTGAATAAGCGTCCGGTACTTCACTATATGTTGGTATCTAACGTTTATGCACTATATCCTACCTTGTATTGAATAATCGTCCGGTACTTCACTATATGTTGGTATCTAACGTTTATGCACTATATCCTACCTTGTATTGAATAAGCGTCCGGTACTTCACTATATGTTGGTATCTAACGTTTATGCACTATATCCTACCTTGTATTGAATAATCGTCCGGTACTTCACTATATGTTGGTATCTAACGTTTATGCACTATATCCTACCTTGTATTGAATAATCGTCCGGTACTTCACTATATGTTGGTATCTAACGTTTATGCACTATATCCTACCTTGTATTGAATAAGCGTCCGGTACTTCACTATATGTTGGTATCTAACGTTTATGCAATATATCCAACCCTGTATTGATTAATAATATACAGTCTACATCCGCTATGTCAAAGTCGGTTATGTCAAATTCTCCGGTTAAATCAAACTTCGATTATGTCGAAGTATTTTGTTCGGTCTGACGGAATTCGACATAACCGAAGTTTGACTTAACGAAACTGTATCGGTAATTCACTATATGTTGGTATCTCATGTTTATGCAATATATCCATTTGTCTCTCCTAGGATGCATAGGTATAGTGTTGTTAGCAAGATTGTTGTCAACTCTTTGAGTTTCTGTAATTTGTAAACCTTGTTGTGAAAGTTTTGTTTGAAATCCTAGAATTCGAGTTGAGAATCACTGAGAATAAGCTAAACTACGGGCAAAAATATATGGTGGCTCATTTATGCATGCCATTCATTGGGGGGATTTGATTGTTTTTCGAGTGAAAAAATCGACACTTCATATAAGTAGTGGCCATATCTATCCCACCTCCATAGATATTACTGGGATTACACGAGATTCTGGCCTTTATTATGAACATTGGTTTGACTACTACATTGTCAATGTATGCTGTATTGGTAATGGCGCCAAGAGGTGCTTCTATGAGGGAAGGGGTTCATTATGAACATTGGTTTGACTACTACATTGTCAATGTATGTCGTATTGGTAATGGTGACGAGAGGTGCTTCTATGAAGGAAAGGGTTAATGTATGTCGTATTGGTAATGGTGACGAGAGGTGCTTCTATGAAGGAAAGGGTTAATGTATGTCCTATTGGTAATGGTGTCGAGAGGTGCTTCTATGAGGGAAAGGGTTAATGTATGTCGTATTGGTAATGGTGTCGAGAGGTGCTTCTATGAAGGAAAGGGTTAATGTATGTCGTATTGGTAATGGTGTCGAGAGGTGCTTCTATGAAGGAAAGGGTTAATGTATGTCGTATTGGTAATGGTGTTGAGAGGTGCTTCTATGAAGGAAAGGGTTAATGTATGTCGAGAGGTGCTTCTATGAGGGAAAGGGTTAATGTATGTCGTATTGGTGTCGAGAGGTGCTTCTATGAAGGAAAGGGTTAATGTATGTCGTATTGGTAATGGTGTCGAGAGGTGCTTCTATGAGGGAAAGGGTTAATGTATGTCGTATTGGAATGGTGTCGAGAGGTGCTTCTATGAAGGAAAGGGTTAATGTATGTCGTATTGGTAATGGTGTCGAGAGGTGCTTCTATGAGGGAAAGGGTTAATGTATGTCGTATTGGTAATGGTGTCGAGAGGTGCTTCTATGAAGGAAAGGGTTAATGTATGTCGTATTGGTAATGGTGTCGAGAGGTGCTTCTATGAGGGAAAGGGTTAATGTATGTCGTATTGGTAATGGTGACGAGAGGTGCTTCTATGAGGAAAGGGTTAATGTATGTCGTATTGGTAATGGTGACGAGAGGTGCTTCTATGAGGGAGGGTTAATGTATGTCGTATTGGTAATGGTGACGAGAGGTGCTTCTATGAAGGAAAGGGTTAATGTATGTCGTATTGGTATGGTGTGAGAGGTGCTTCTATGAGGAAAGGGTTAATGTATGTCGAGAGGTGCTTCTATGAGGGAAAGGGTTAATGTATGTCGTATTGGTGTCGAGAGGTGCTTCTATGAAGGAAAGGGTTAATGTATGTCGTATTGGTAATGGTGTCGAGAGGTGCTTCTATGAGGGAAAGGGTTAATGTATGTCGTATTGGTAATGGTGTCGAGAGGTGCTTCTATGAAGGAAAGGGTTAATGTATGTCGTATTGGTAATGGTGTCGAGAGGTGCTTCTATGAGGGAAAGGGTTAATGTATGTCGTATTGGTAATGGTGGCGAGAGGTGCTTCTATGAAGGAAAGGGTTAATGTATGTCGTATTGGTAATGGTGACGAGAGGTGCGTCTATGAGGGAAAGGGTTAATGTATGTCGTATTGGTAATGGTGACGAGAGGTGCTTCTATGAGGGAAAGGGTTAATGTATGTCGTATTGGTAATGGTGACGAGAGGTGCTTCTATGAGGGAAGGGGTTAATGTATGTCGTATTGGTAATGGTGACGAGAGGTGCTTCTATGAGGGAAAGGGTTAATGTGTGTCGTATTGGTAATGGTGACGAGAGGTGCGTCTATGAGGGAAAGGGTTAACACAGGTTTGACTGTATTATAAATGTATTTTATGTTTGTAACATTCCCTAAGCTTAAAAGAAGATTACTTGTATTCTGTACATAGAACTTGTGCTACTGAGCACAGGTGGCTGCTTAACGATTCTGGATACCGTCCTGGAACGTGCCGTCTGATCAGGCTCTATGCTGTTTGCTATTCAGATGATCTTGCTAAGACACTTGGCTATGTAGCAAACAACATAGATCTTGATCAGCACGCAGCGTCACGCTGCGGCTGATCTGGATCTTTGTTGTTTGCAAAAGCATTTAAATGTATCCAGAATGAGATGGGTTAATAGAGGTTATGCCTGGATAAATTACCACCGGTGTGGATTTCTCGTAACTGGGTGAATAACACAGGTTGACTACCTACAACTTGTGCCAGGATATAAATTATGAAAGCCATGCGTATGACGGACATGTACTTCTGTTTGAGTGTCGTAAAACATACAAATTCTCGCTTGACCGAGAAAAGTGAGATGGTGCAGGGAGATTATTTATCCCAAATCTCAATGTAGCTTAAGTCAATTCAATTCAAACTGTATTTATTGATGTTCACAAAAGTCCTGGATTATAAACAGACCATTGACACAGTTATATTAAGTATAATGTAAGACCAGTACACAACGATCTACACGATCCTCGTGTACCTCTGGAACATGGATGAATTGGCAGGGCTCATTCTAGAGGGCGACATGGGCAACTTTGGGACCCAGACTTCGCCCCCCCCTCCTCCTGGGGGCACCGATTCTCCTTTTTTACAATTTTCAGACAAACTTTTGTCCAGTAAGCTACATTGGCCATTGTAAAGCACTCCTTCAATTCAAATGTTGTATTTAATGGTCATACTGTGTATATTAACCCTACTATGTCATACCTGTCAAGTCTCACGCTTTCGGCGTGAGACTCACGCTTTTAGACCTCAAATCACACTCTCACGCGTATCTTTAATATTGTCACGCTTTTTCTAAAAAACGATTTACCTACACTAATATCCGTGCTATTTTAAAATCGCCTCACATTAGGTTTCCCAAATTGCTATTTTTAAAATGTCTCAAGGCTATATTTGAAACTGATCGTCGCGCTGTACAATCGTAACTACTCGGAACCGATGTCGGAACTCTCCGTGCGTTAATAATCACTTATGATTGGCTCCCGAAAACTAACAAAGGCCGAATGTAATGTTTACATTTGTTAACGGTGTAGACGCTCTTTTTGTTAACCATGGCTTCAGAATCACAGAGTCTTGTCAAAAAAAAGACGAAAGCCGGTGCAGCTATATACAAATCTAGATTTGATTCTAAGTGGACACTTAATTATCCAGTAATTGCTTCTCAAAGCTTGGCAAATAACGTTTACTGTACGGTTTGTTCTTAGCAATGTGGATAAATGGTCTTGCTCAATGAAAAATTTGTGCCGAAATTGTAATCAGCCTGATGTGTGGTAACCACTAGACCACGCTGATTTTGCTCAAGCTGGTGACAAATGCTTGCAAATTACATCAGAGTTTTATTATAAATTGACAACCAAGACAGGTTTTCACCTGACTTGTAAGTCAATTTAATAAAAAATATAAGATTCAATTACAAAAAGTTATTTGCAAGCTTTCTTTACCATAAAATGCTATTGCTTGATCAGGTTTTCTTGGTGAAAAGTGTCCTTCATTAGATGCCAAAGTTTATACAAATTTATTTTAGCTCGATTGTGAAACAAGTTATTTCAACTTATATAAATCACTATCGAGACCTCATTCCTGGTGGAATCCATCGCCACGAGGGAGAGAGAAGAGGCAACGTGGAATTTAAATGCCTTGCCTAAGGGCACAATCGTAACGGCTCCAGTGGGGCTCGAACTCCGGACCTTTCGCACCTGAAGATGCCAAAGTAGCATTTCATGTAAGCCATTTGACACCAAATATGATGAAAATGATCCATAGAGTGTATCCAGCTTCCCCCAGACCCCCTGAGGGGCAGCCACCCCTTCGAACCCCATATCTCACTCGGACACTCGATGTACCCTTGACAGCTCTGCTATGTTGAATTTAATTAAACAATACCATTAGAGGCTGCAATTGCGCGCTTTCTCACTTCTCCCAAAGATGTGGGTCTGGCTTGAGCCTCACTGATGGTGGTGACAAGTTAACAACTCTGTCGGTGTTCAACTTTCTATTACTAGATCATTGTCAACTGAAGCTGACGGAAGGAGTTGTCAAAATTAAGTAGACGACGTACTTTAATAAAACAGTGGTTGCCCAGGGCAGATCATTAGCCTAAATATGTCTCTGTTCTTTATCTATGTTAAAGGATATAGCTACTCAGTTCGTCATCAAAGTCACCTTTAAATGGTGCTGTTTAACTTGCGTTTTCCTGAGTACTAAGGCCAAGTCCAACCTAGTCTGCTTGCGGTTCTTGTGTCATAGTGACATCAAAGTCACCTTTAAATGGTGCTGTTTAACTTGCCTGTTCCTGAGTACTAAGGCCAAGTCCAACCTAGTCTGCTTGTGGTTCTTGTGCCATAGTGACATCAAAGTCACCTTTAAATGGTGCTGTTTCACTTGCGTGTTCCTGAGTACTAAGGCCAAGTCCAACATAGTCTGCTTGCGGTTCTTGTGTCATGGTGACATCAAAGTCACCTTTAAATGGTGCTGTTTCACTTGCGTGTTCCTGAGTACTAAGGCCAAGTCCAACATAGTCTGCTTGGTGTTCTTGTGTCATGGTGACATTCAGTCACCTTTAAATGGTGTTGTTTAACTTGCGTGTTCCCGAGTACTAAGGCCAAGTCCAACCTAGTCTGCTTGTGGTTCTTGTGCCATAGAGACACCAAAGTCACCTTTAAATGGTGCTGTTTAACTTGCATGTTCCCGAGTACTAAGGCCAAGTCCAACCTAGTCTGCTTGTGGTTCTTGTGCCATGGTGACATCAAAGTCACCTTTAAATGGTGCTGTTTAACTTGCATGTTCCTGAGTACTAAGGCCAAGTCCAACATAGTCTGCTTGTGGTTCTTGTGTCATGGTGACATTAACAGGACATGAAACAATATGTTTGTGTTCTTACTCTTGATTTTCTCTCGTCTCTATCTGAGGTAGGAACATTGCCTGTTGACTCTCTGTCCAAGGAGGTCGCATTGTTTCTCGACCCTCTGTCCAATCTTGGTCACAATTGTGCTTCCCGGAAATGTCCAGTTTTTGTCCTATTGCCTCTCCACTCTTCCCAATATTGATCACATTACCTGTCGACTTCTCTGTCTGATCAGGATCTGCACTTTTTGTTAGTAATTTTACTACATTTAGTTAAAATAACCCATTTTGATATAAATGAACTAGCCCAAATGCAATTTTCTGATCAATTTATTAGTCTGAAAATATCATGGACCAGTCCATGTCAGTTATTTGGTGTTGAACGGGCTAAGACAGGTTTGACTGTATTCAGATCATAATTATAAATTGTCTGTCGATAACTAAATATATGATTTTCCATTATTTCACCTTCTTGGGGAGGGGAGGGCAGGGCGCTCGCTAATGTTATTAAAACATTTTGCCCAACCCATTTGCTTCTTGATTTTATTCTTGCAGTGTTCAAGTATAAGCATAGCATTGCAGTTGTATCAGTTTGCTTATATATTTATCATGTTTATATTTGTAATTGTGTTGTGTATAGACAATTGTTATTGTTATATTTCGGGTTTTACGCCTGCATCAGCACCATTTTGGGCTATATCGCCGGCGGGCAGTTTACCTAACAACACCTTTCCTGGGCAGGCTCCAGCGGTTAACCAGTACTTGGGTGCACCAACCTCCGTAAGAAACTGCCAACTTTTTCATATAAATGAGACACGGTCTGAGCAGGGCTCGAACCCGTGACCATCAGTGATGATAGGTTACAGTGGTATACAAGTCAGCGACCTTAACCACTCTGCCACGGAGGCGGACTGTGTATAGACAAGCAATGATTAAGCTAAACTGGTGGTCCTCGCATGCATGGCTTTACTGTAACTCTGTGATTCGGACAGGTGTTCTAGTTTTTATTTGAAATAGTCCTCTATATTTTACCATGTTATTTGATCTTTTTTATGAACATGAGATCATCTTAACTGGACTACAAAATTACTCTATATAAAATATCTGTCATAGATATATTGAATTGGAGAAGATTTTATTTCACCAAAATACAAACACACCGACACATGTACATGTAAGTTGATCAAACGTCATATAATAGTACAGTGTATTTCGACAGTGGTCTAATACTAGCTAAACGTCTAAAGTTTAATCGCAATAATGGACATTGAAATATATCGCCCTAAAATTACAGAGCTTAATTCAAGAATGGTGAACTTAATGGGTCATTTACGGATAACTATGAATGCAAATACCAAACCCAAGACAATATCGCCATAACTATATGGTGTCAATAGAATCATATATTACTGGTCATATATCAATCTCGGCCACAAGTCGATGGTCAAATTTTGGTTTGAAAAAGCTGATAAGCTGGATAGTTACATAATTCTACTTTGTGAACGTATGACATTCACTACGACATACTTTGTGAACCTATGGCATTCACTATGACATACTTTGGGAACCTATGACATTCACTATGACATACTTTGGGAACCTATGACATTCACTATGACATACTTTGGGAACCTATGACATTCACTATGACATACTTTGCGAACCTATGACATTCACTATGACATACTTTGCGAACCTATGACATTTGCTACGACAGTGTCTCTCATTTTTGAATGAAATTTGAGATCATTGATTGACTTGATTCCATTACAAATCATAAAAAAATGCAGCTTTTTCTCTGCTTTATGATGTAATTAACCGTCTACGCCAATTGTTATATTAAAGCAAATGAAACAAACAAACAGACATAAGTCGTGATAGCGCAGTGTTTGCGCTTTCACTTCAGGTGCGTATGGCCCGGAGTTTGAGCCCCGTTGGAGCCGCTACGATTGTGTCCTTAAGCAAGCTGGGCATTTAAATTCCACATTGCCTCTTCTCTCTCCCTCGTGGCGATGGATTCCATCAGGAATGAGACCTCGAGAGTGATTCATATAAGTTGTTAGAACTTGTTTCGCAATCAAGCTAATAAAGTTCCAACAAATAAACAAAATCCAACTTTTTTCCCAAAATATTTTCTTGTTCGTTTCCCGGCTGTACGTCGACATTACTTTCATATCATTTCTGGGT
The DNA here is from genome assembly GCA_014843695.1 of Archivesica marissinica. Lineage (NCBI taxonomy): Eukaryota > Metazoa > Mollusca > Bivalvia > Venerida > Vesicomyidae > Archivesica > Archivesica marissinica. The sequence goes on along the minus strand of CM026398.1, from coordinate 58,375,616 downwards.
AAGAAAACGGTCGACTTATGGCCTGGTATATACGGTAATTGAATCTCTAACGTGCTATGCTACCATGATCATATTCACAGCCCACGTCATCCGCAAGCATCTAATGCTTCATGTGATGTGAATTATGCGACATGCAAGCATGCCTTTTTCAATTGAGCTTTGTTCTGCTCTTAAATAGATGGCATTTGCCTGTCAATCTGCCATTATTAGTCACCATGTTTGTACAATGTACATGTATAAGAGAATTGCTACTTGAGAATATTGATCTGACGGAAAGTATTTCTAAACATTGGACCTTATTATATATAATGATGTCATATAGAAATAAACTATTCTTTAACAACACTCGGGTATTCAGTTGTCAATTTCGAGAAGAAACAATGGATTTTGGCCTTTTCATAGCTTCCATATAATTATATTCATTTGTCATTACCGTGTGTCATGCATGCCTCGAATGAATTATGTATGTGATGTGAACACTGGCATGTATTTGTAATGAGCTTCATTGTCTGGGCAAAGTGTGCACTAGAGTTGTATGGGTCCTGTTTAAGTCTTTCATTTATTATGCGTTTGGTTTTGGGTGTCTTTAGGCTGTCCGATTAGCGAAGTGGTTAGCACGCTCATTTCTCACCAATGCAACCCGGGTTCGATCCTCGGACCGGGAAGTATGTGAGATGGTACGGTGGTCGCCAGATCTAACGGGTGGTGTTCTCCTGGTACTCCGGTTTCCTCCAACACAAATGACCACATTTATGATTTCATCCGAGCCAACGAGAGTGATTAATATAAGTTGTTAAAACTTATTCGCAATCGTTGTAAATAAAGATGATTAATAAAGTTTAAAAACATACAGCAGGCATTTTAGTTGTCCGGTTCAGTGTTAGATGGGATGGGAGCAATCAAGCGCCTGTTTGTTGGTGAGGTTCACAGCCGTATTCATGGGTGAGATATGGTTGGGACAAACAGACACCTGTTTCTTGTGGGTGTTCAGGGGCATGTTGGTGGTAGGGTGAGGTGGGGACAAGCAAGCAAAGTAAGGGAACATTTTGCTTATACACGACAATTAGCAAATGGTGTTTGGTCGATTGGTTGCTTGCAATAGGTGTAGGGTAAACTGTTATTTGGAACCATGTATGACATTAATGGATTGTTAATCTTCTTTCATATTTAAGTAACTTGTTAATCCTATATCATATTTAAGTAACTGTCTATTTTGGCGCATGTCTGATATTTTTTTTCTGTATTAATTAGTACATTAATTAACGAGTGAGTTTCGCCAATATAGCGTGGATTCAGAGTGTAAGACAGACTCGCCAAATTTTCTGGGTACGAACAAATTAAATAAATATTTCACGGGCATTTGCCCTGTTGATTGTACAAGACAATTAATTACCAGTAACCATCTCTTATCTTTTGCTTTAACGGGTAACAAGCTAGCAGTGAATATATAACAGTGAAATATGTCATCGAATTTCATTAAGATTTTGTCGACACACTTCTAATATGGAATTCCAAATACACATGAATTCTTGTCTGCTACAATTATTTGAACTATTTATAGCCTTTATTTTACCCAGCAGGCAGAGCTAATAGACCAGATTAAATGGATTGCACGATATACATGTATGCATCATGCACATGTACCAGTTCCAACTACTACGATTAAATATTTTACTACTAACTGAATTAGAACATAAAAACCATGTATGTACCTATATTGTGTACCTAAATTGTGTACTATATTGTGCCTATATTGTGTACCTATATTGTGTACTATATCATGTACCTATATTGTGTACTATATCATGTACCTAAATTGTGTACTATATCATGTACCTAAATTGTGTACTATATCATGTACCTATATTGTATACTATATCATGTACCTATATTGTATACTATATCATGTACATAAATTGTGTACTATCAGGGCCGTCGCTGGAGCTATTTTGATGATACGCACGGCCAAATATGCTTGTTTGTCGAGTGAGCATAGCGAGCTAGTACGCTAGGGGGTCCGGAGGCATGCCCCCTTGAGATTTTTTGAAATGAGGATGCAATTTCCTGCATTTCAATGCATTTTGTAACATACAATTGCAGGACTAAAGTTCTTACGACAATGTAATAATATATATATATATACATGTAATATACATAATATACATGATCTATCGCCCTTATCAATTAAACAAGCACGTAAAATAGCACACACTAAATTTCAAGATGCACCATATTTGCAATGGGCTCAATTGTTCCACCACTCCACACATCACGGCGCCTATGTATCTCTACTACCCCCTGTGGTTGTATGGCATTTTTGGACTTTTCATTTCCTGAGACCAATGATACGCACGTGCGTACTTGCGTATGCCCAGCGACGGGCCTGACTATATTGTGTACTATATCATGTACCTAAATTGTGTACTATATCATGTACCTAAATTGTGTACTATATCGTGTACCTAAATTGTGTACTATATCATGTACCTAAATTGTGTACTATATCATGTACCTATATTGTGTACTATATCATGTACCTAAATTGTGTACTATATCATGTACCTAAATTGTGTACTATATCATGTACCTAAATTGTGTACCTAAATTGTGTACTATATCATGTACCTAAATTGTGTACCTAAATTGTGTACTATATCATGTACCTAAATTGTGTACCTAAATTGTGTACTATATCATGTACCTATATTATGTACTATATCATGTACCTATATTGTATACTATATCATGTACATAAATTGTATACTATATCATGTACCTATATTGTGTACTATATCATGTACCTAAATTGTGTACCTAAATTGTGTACTATATCATGTACCTAAATTGTGTACTATATCATGTACATAAATTGTGTACTATATCATGTACATAAATTGTATACTATATCATGTACCTAAATTGTATACTATATCATGTACCTAAATTGTGTACTATATTGTGTACCTAAATTGTGTACTATATCGTGTACCTAAATTGTGTACTATATTGTGTACCTAAATTGTGTACTATATTGTGTACCTAAATTGTATACTATATCAGCTACATAAATTGTGTACTATATCATGTACCTAAATTGTGTACTATATCATGTACCTAAATTGTGTACCTAAATTGTGTACTATATCATGTACCTAAATTGTGTACTATATCATGTACCTAAATTGTGTACTATATCATGTACATAAATTGTGTACTATATCATGTACCTAAATTGTGTACTATATCATGTACCTAAATTGTGTACCTAAATTGTGTACTATATCATGTACATATATTGTGTACTATATCATGTACCTAAATTGTGTACTATATCATGTACCTAAATTGTGTACCTAAATTGTATACTATATCATGTACCTATATTGTGTACCTAAATTGTGTACTATATCATGTACCTAAATTGTATACTATATCATGTACATATATTGTGTACTATATCATGTACCTAAATTGTGTACTATATCGTGTACCTAAATTGTATACTATATCATGTACATAAATTGTGTTCTATATCTTGTACCTATATTGTGTACCTAAATTGTGTACTGCCCCGCTCAGGCTGTGTCTCATTGATATGAAAAAGTTGGCAGTTTCTTACGGAGGTTGGTGCACCCAAGTACTGGTTAACTGCTGGAGCCTGCCCAGGAAAGGTGTTGTTAGGTAAACTGCCCAAAATGGTGCTGATGCAGGCGTATAACCCGAAATATAACATAATAAATTGTGTACTATATCGTGTACCTAAATTGTGTACTATATTGTGTACTATATTATGTACCTTAATTGTGTACTATATCCTATATCGTGTACATAAATTGTGTACTATATCATGTACCTATATTGTGTTCTATATCTTGTACCTAAATTGTGTACTATATTGTGTACTATATTATGTACCTTAATTGTGTACTATATCCTATATCGTGTACATAAATTGTGTTCTATATCATGTACCTATATTGTGTACTATATCATGTACCTATATTGTGTGCTATATCATGTATCTAAATTGTGTTCTATATCTTGTACCTATATTGTGTACTATATCATGTACCTAAATTGTGTGCTATACTATATCATGTACCTAAATTGTGTGCTATATTGTGTACATGTATTACATTGTGTATGTGTACTAAGATTGTGTACTATATTTTCAGTTGGTCCCTTTGCCGACACGGAAGCATTAACAGCGGAGTTCAAACAACAACATAATGTCGTTGAGAAACTATGCGCTGATTTCACGCAGAAACTCCGAGTGGCTCATGTAAGCTTTTTAACAGTCCTTTTTGTGTCACTATGACTGCTTAACCCTTTCCTTCATAGAGATTCAGGTTCATATGCTATTATATCTCCATACAAACGACAGCCATTTAACCCTTTCCTTCATAGAGATTTAGGTTAATACACTATTATATCTCCATACAAACGACAGCCATTTCGCTATCGTGCAGTGGATAAGTTGTGGCCAAATGTATCCCACCTCCATAGATATTACTGGGACTTCATAGAGATTCAGGTTAATATACTATTATATCTCCATACAAACGACAGCCATTTAGCTATCATGCAGTGGATAAGTAGTCGCCATATCTATCCCACCTCCATAGATATTACTGGGACTACATTGAGATTTAGGTTAATATACTATTATATCTCCATAGAAACGACAGCCATTTAGCTATCATGCAGTGGATAAGTAGTCACCATATCTATCCCACCTCCATAGATATTACTGGGACTACATGAGATTCTGGCCTTTATTATGAACATTGGTTTGGCTACTACAGTGTCAATGTATGTCGTATTGGTAAAGGCGTCAAGAGGTGCTTCTATGTGGGGAAGGGTTAAGCCTGTCCTTTACAACTAAGTTGAGTGCTTATGGTTGTTGACTCCTAATGGGGGGGTAGAGAATTGGGGGGGTGTAGAATTTGTTCATGCCATGAAGATACCCAGCTGGCTTGCGAAGGTCCGCTGATTTACGCTGCGCCAGTTTGTGGGTGAAATACAGCTCGGTGGGTGGGAGGTATTCGGGATCATCTTCCACCAATAATAGCTGGAGGGTCACCATATAACATAAGCTGTCTGTGCGACATTAGAAAAATCGCAGCCGATCTGGATTTATGTTGTTTGCCTCACCCTTCCAATTAATTCGGTATTTTAATTGTTAACAAAAATAAATATAAGCATGTTATCATTAGATATATAGACTATGTATTCATTCAGTCAGGGATCATTCTAGAGGGCGATGTGGGCGAAATTCTGACCTAGAATGAACCCTGTTCAGTGCTATGTATATTGTTAACATGTGAAAACTATGTTTGTACATCTGTATGTCATAAAATAAAAAATAATAAAATAAATAAACAAACAAAAATGCCTTAAATGTTAAGGCTTAAAGTGTCGCATTGCCACAGAGGACACAAGGGATAGCTTCTCTCATAGTCCTGAATACCCGGACCAAATATATGCACACAAACTGAGGATATTTTACATCAGGAACATTTGTTAAAAAATGTTGTACATTGGTGGTTAATTTAAGAACATTTCCCTTATTGTTTCTTCAGATATCGGGTCAAGCTGATTCGTACCCTGGAGAGAAACCCGGTCCAACCATTGTGGATATGGCAGAAAAACTGAATGCTGATACCATTGTGATGGGAACCAGAGGTTTGAGCAAGCTGAAGAAGTTTATGCTTGGAAGTGTTAGCAACTACGTGCTCCACAATGCTTCAGTACCCGTGTCCGTCGTTCCTATGCCAAAATCGGACGAACAAAAAAAAAAATGAAACCGGCAATAAGCGATTCAAGATGTACTCATCAGGAATAAATTCTTAATTTTGTCATTTTAAATTTTAGTCAACTGCGTCTTGTAACCATATATTTAACACGTTATTTTTAAGCGATGCAATAATTCTGCACTTCTGGTTTTTGGTGTTTGTTTTTAATTTTAATTTTTAGCTCACCTGGGCACAATGTGCTGTGTGATCGCCTCTTGTCCGAGGTCATTCGCCTTTCTGAGTCCGCCATCAACATTTTGCTTCAAAGGACATCGGAACCACTGGTCCATCCTGAAGTTTGGATACTACTCTTCAAGATTACTCAAATTAGGTCACTATGTCTTAAAACCAGGTCACTAGGTCAAAATATTGAAATCTCTGAAATTACTGACATGAATGTGATGAAATATTTGTGTGGAACATTATTAGATGATAGTCTCTAAGGTCTAAGTATAGCTATTTGTCACAGACCAAAATATGATTATTGTGACCTTGAACTTTACAGCATATAATTTTTATCACATCAGTCAGAAAATACTTGATTGGGGGTATATTTCCTGTACCATTTAGACTTGAAGATACCAAATTAGCGATGTGGCTACATCTAGGATGGCTGTGTTGCAACTATAATCTTTCAATTGGTAGACCTGTTATTATAATATTAAATTTGACGTGTCTAGTAGTTTAAATCGAATATACAAACTTCCAGGACACTCGTATGTTTCATAGCCCTTTCAGTTTTTCATTTCAGGTGAGCGATCCAGGGCTTCATAGGAATTCATTTGAATAAGTTATGTTTAGGGCGTCCACGTGTAAATGGAGCCGTGTCGTGTAATGTAATGGCAATACACGTGTACTAATTGAGTAACCGTGTACACTATCTTAATTGATGACGTCGTATAATGAAGCTTAGTGACGTAATAGGATCATAGCAGCGATCTTTTCACTGAATCTCGTGAGATCTAGTACATGTAAATAACCATGGAGAATAAACGAAAATCCAACAGTTTGGAAATAATTCACTGTTACAGGGATCATTCTAGAGGGCGATGTGGGCGAAATAGTCGCCCTAGGGACCCTGACTTCGCCCTCTAGGGGCCTCACTTCTCCCTAAAAAAGGGTTTTGGTTTTTACGATTTTCAAACAAAATTTTGTCTAGTAAGATACACTGGCACATTATAAAGCACTCCTATTCAAATGTTGTATTTAATGGTTGTACTATTTTGCAGAAGTATATTATAAAACACCATTTAAGGAAGCGATCACGCGCTTTCTCACTTCTCCCAACAAATTCTGACCTAGAATGAACCCTGTGTTATATACTGTACAGGAGAAAAGGAGAAAAGAAAAACGTGAAATGTAATCTGATAGCATTATCTACCAACTAATACTAACTGCATAATATGCATACTTGAACAACATGTAAACAGCGTTGTGTCGTGTATTAAGGATCGTGTACACGTTTACAAAAATCTGTACACGTGGCAGCCCTAGTTAAATGTTTACTGGTAAATTAGAAATACTAAATATGTAGTGATTTAATTTTATGTAACTGATTTATTTGTTTTTGGTGGTACTTAGTCACATTTTATTAACACATTTCATTCTGGATACATTTAAAGGCTTTTGCAAACAACATAGATCCAGATCAGCCGCAGCGTGACGCTGCGTGCTGATCTGGATCTATGTTGTTTGCTATATAGCTACGTGTCTTAGCAAGATCATCTGAAATAGCAAACAGCATAGAGCCTGATCAGACGGAACGTTCCGTGGCGGTTGATCGGGCTCTATGTTCTTTGCAAATACTATTTGAACGGTATCCAGAATGAAATGGGTTAATGGAGCGTACTATCACAGATAAACTCGTTGTTTCAACAGTGCTTAGAACAAACAGCTTTTCTGTTTTTAGTTTAGTGTGAAGTCTTTGTTTCATTTTTCCCCCGTTTCCTGGGTACATAGAACATTACCGATGATACCACTTTCTGTTTACCGTCAACGAGTGTGCAATCCTCATTAGAGTTTACTAGTTAGAGACATCTGCTCATATTTTGTAAGATTTTCTTATATATTTTTTCTAAGATTTTCACATCATTACCGTCCATCCTTGCTTATAAGACGCGGGTTTTTTATCCCAGATTATGTGGCCTTGTGTCTAAGTGAGTGCTAACAAAATTGAAAATATTTTAATAAAATCGAAAAATATTGTGTTTTTTTAAAATGTATTAAAATTTATGGTATCCATAATTACGTTTTTGGAAAAGAAAGCACTCTGACACTGAACATTTCTTCAACTTGCAGTCTCGCACTGGCCAAACATGCAATTTATACATGGCCTGGTGTCCATTTTATCAACCTGTCTTATATGCGAGTGCATGCCAAAACCAAAACCCACATATTTCCTGACCAAAGTAGGGGGGTTCGTCTTATACGTGAGATCATCTTGTAGGCGAGTATGGGTGGTATGATCGATTTATATATAGGTACAGGTACTTTTGAATCTCATGATTGTGTAAGATCAATGCATTATGACATATCCAAGTACACCTGTTGGCTAGAATTTACATATCCATGTTCTTTGTCATGTATGAAATAAGGCATTCTCAAATTAACCCTTTCCCTCATAGAAGCACATCTTGACATCATTACCAATACGACATACATCGATAATGTAGTAGCCAAACCAATGTTCATAATTAAGGCCATAATCTCATGAAGTCTCAGTAATATATATGGAGGGGTGGGATAGATATGGCGACTACTTATCCACTGCATGATAGCTAAATGGCTGTCGTTTCTATGGAGATATAATAGTATATTAACCTAAATCTCTATAAAGGAAAGGGTTAAATGGCTGTCGTTTCTATGGAGATATAATAGTATATTAACCTAAATCTATATGAAGGAAAGGGTTAAGAACATCCAGGATATAGCGCCTTAATTTCAGGGCTCGAGCTACTGAGAGACCTGTGGGGTGGGGGTTGAAATAACATACCGTACCTTTTTAATGTTTACATTGCTTCATTATCACATATTGGCCTATGCAAAACGTCGACGAAATGTCAAATGGTCGTTTTCCGAGAAATCATTTTTTTGGCAGATCTCCAGTATTAGAATTATATTCTGCTTTTATTAAATGGCCGTATCCACGTGCCAATCTGAAATAGTTGTGTAGAAGTCACGTACTGCAATTGGTCCCTGAAAAAAATGTCAAATGGGACTCGTCTACAAAGTGGAAATTAGAAGGTACTGCATTTTTGGCTTTGGAAATTTTAACCGAGACAGTTGCCTCGTTGTGGAACATTTTTTTAAAGGTGTAGGTAATGTTGACATTTCGTCGACGAAAACCACATAGAAGATGTCACCATTATGAATACCACATACATTGACAATGTAGTAGCGGAACGAACATTTCATTATAAAAGACAGAATCTCTTGAAGCTCCAGTAAAATCTATGGAGCTGTGGATAGATATGCTGACTGCCTATCCACTGATTGTTAGCTAAACGGAATGAATCTCGGGTTAATAGTTTCCATCGGGGTATGAGTTACATTGGGCGTGGCTAATGTGTGTGGTGGCCGAAGGCATCCACAGTAACATTAAACACTCCCAACGTAGTTCATACCCCGATGGAAACTATTAACCCACGATTCATTCCTTATATTTACATTAATTATTCTTTTCAGAAAATATAGCACACATTGCATTTAAAATGTTTTGTTCAGATTTGCAACTTATCGTGTGCAGGAACAGGTAAATAGATCATCCTTGGAACAGCGTAAACTGTAACACACATTTTTACGCGACGAACGCTGCCTAGCACTGCGAATGCGCATGTGCGTATCTTCGAGTGCGCATGTCAGCGGTATATCATTAATTGGAAACCCTCATATGAAATTGTATACATACATTCATAGAGGGAAATGCAATAGCTATGTAAATATAGTAGTATATTAGCCGAAATCTCTATGTGGGAAAGTGTTAAACAACGAAACTTTTTTTTTTCGTTATGAACATCGGAACAATAGTCCCTATAACTTCAGGGCTGACATCGGGGCTTAAGCTAGAGGGAGAGAGGGAGACTTGGTGGGGAGAAATGGTGGTCCTGATCTGTCATCATTCTCATTATTATCAACTGGGCGGAAAAAGTTGGTTATACATTGAGAGCTGAATAAGCGATGTATTCTCCAGTAAATGAACATGTTCTGCATGTGATCTCCTGGAGCTATGTTGACTTGTGGTGGCCACAGGCATCGGCACATACCCTGGACCCCCCCCCCCTGGGTTCCCAGAACCATGTTACAACCCAAAATACGCTGTAGCATCATACAAATATAATTTCTAGACACAAACAGACATTTCAGAAATGTCTGTTTTTGTCTCAAAATGTATGTATGATGTTACAGGGTATTTTGGGTTGTAACATGGTCCTGGGAACCCAGTTGGGTCCAGCCAGGGTATGTACCGGATGCCTGTAGTGGTGGCAACATGATGGACAACTGCGTTTTGGACACTTGGAAGTTGGTACAGCACAAGCCTTGAATGTCTCTTGTATATCTTCCACAATATTTATACTATGTATTACTACTGCCATTCCATTATAAATTATACTATATACTATTCTGTACAAATGTTTATACGCTCTTTATATAATTTGTTTAATTATATTGGAAGAATATTTTGTAATTCTGTTGAGGTACTTTAATGTATTTATATATTTTGTTATGTACAGTGTGTTTTAAGCCACTCTTTAAACAACTCTTTTGAGTTTAGCTGTTCATTTGAGTTTAGCTGTTCATTTGAGTTTAGCTGTTCATTTGAGTTTAGCTGTTCATTTGGTCAAAATATATCCATTCAGTTCTCTCTCCATTTTTGCAGATACATTTCGTGCTGAAGTATATTTTATAGTGCAATACTTGTGTAATAGTTCACCTTGTGTTTTGTGTTGTAATTGTTTTATGGCCTGAAAAAGTGATGTGATGTCCTAATGATTTAATTTGTTTGTTGGGCATAGAGTCCACCCCCGTGGTCGAGCGGTTACGGTCGCTGGCTTGTATACCACTGTAACCTATCATCACTGATGGTCACGGGTTCGAGCCCCCGCTCAGGCCATGTCTCATTTATATGAAAAAGTTGGCAGTTTCTTACGGAGGTTGGTGCACCCAAGTACTGGTTAACCGCTGGAGTCTGCCCAGGAAAGGTGTTGTTATGTAAACTTCCCACCGGCGATATAGCCCAAAATGGTGCTGATGCAGGCGTAAAAACACAAACCAACTTGTTGGGCATAGAAAGTCACGTCAAAATGTCCAGAATGATAACATGTCAACACTAGCATTTATTCAAGATTAATGAGGGAACGTTTTTGCCAAAATACAAAATAATTTAGCATAGAATAGTTGTATCTGGTCATTTTTGATTCTGGTATCATCCTACATGGTCTGTATCGTAAAAGTGTTCGATCAAATGGCTGCACCTAAATTATTCAGATATTGTGTGACCTTTGCACTTGTGGGGTGAAAGAATAATCAAAATCTGTCATTATATAAGGAAGATTATTCCAATTTCAATAATTGATATTAACTTGTGGCCATTGTAATTTGAATCAGTTCAATAATGTTGTATTGCTATGTATACGGGTATAGGTAATCGACGCGGAGACGTTTCAAAAGAGCAAAATCAAATGGGTTGAGTCACAAGTTCTTGTCGCATTAGTGAATTGACCCTTCTCGTAATCTTTATGATTAATTGTCGGTTACCATGCAATGAATTGTCTCGTCAGTTTCATGTGTGTTGTTCAAGCTATTATTGTGTATTATATCGTGAATATAAGGAACTACAGTCAACCCTGTGTTGGTAGTCACCTCCATTAAGCAGCCCGTTTACCATTTCCCAATGTGTTTTATTATGGTATGCATTTGACCTCTATTAAGCAGCCACCTGTGCTAAGCAGCCACTTTCTGTGATTCCCTTGGCTGGCTGCTTAAGACAGGTTTGACTGTACAATGTTTCTTGTGTGTAGTAAATAATGCCACCAACGTCAAAATACTTGCCTCCAGCATGTTTGCCATTTTATTGTACCCTGCATTTAAGATGTCTACACCTGGTGTTTCACACTTAAAAAAAGAAGGTTTTTCAGATTGCATCATGTAGTAGTTCAGATGGAAGTTTCTATTGGCACGCCCGTCGAGGGGAATACGACTGATTGATGCTGATTTAACATCCGGCATGTCTAGCAGCATCTGCAACAAAGAAAGATGGCAGAAGGAAATGAATTTGATTCATTTCAGGAATATTTAAAAATATAATATTCTTTATCTGCACGATGTCCGTCGAGTCGGTAGAATTGCTTATCGGCACAATGGGTACTTGTATAGGGAGGTGGCTGGTCGTGCTGATAGTCTTTCAGATTACTACATCTGATATTTCAGATTGATTTGGTTAGTATTTCAGATTGCTATATCTGATATTTCAGATTGAATTGGCTAATATTTCAGATCGCTACATCTGATATTTCAGATTGATTTGGTTAGTATTTCAGATTACTACATCTGATATTTCAGATTGATTTGGCTAATATTTCAGATCGCTACATCTGATATTTCAGATTGAATTGGCTAATATTTCAGATTGCTACATCTGATATTTCAGATCGATTTGATTAGTATTTCAGATTGATTTGGTTAGTATTTCAGATTGATTTGGTTAGTATTTCAGATTACTACATCTGATATTTCAAATTGATTTGGCTAATATTTCAGATCGCTACATCTGATATTTCAGATTGATATGGCTAGTATTTCAGATTGCTATTTCCAGTATGTTAGATTAAACTTTGATGTGCAGTTTGGTATTTAGATGTCCATTTAAATGCTATTTATTACTTTTGAGTATGACATAAATTCACTGCTGTTCATATATCACATAATTATGTAGTGCTAGCTATTGCTCGATTAATTCTGTTATGTTTTTGTCAGTTCTAAACACATCAAAGGTTGTGTTATGTTGAACAATTAGTGGGAATACATATCCACCCTCGAACACTGCAATTAAGCTACGTTGGAATTAGTGCATGTTTGTGCAGTGGGATATGAGATATTACTAATGAATCACAGCTTTAAAGTGCTACTGCTATTTGTGCTATTGATTGATAATAACTGGGATAATTGATAATAACCGGGATAATTGATAATAACCGGGATAATTGATAATAACCAGGATTGGTTTATGAAGAAGTTTTTTTGCTCCGACTTCAGAACTATTTTCTATTGATAATTCTAACATTGTGTGTGATTTTGGTATTGTACACTTGAAAACTGTAGCAAGATAATCCTACCATACCGTCCTCTATATATATATATATATATACTTATAGTATGTTAGATAGGGAGTTAGCTACTACACCGTCCTATATATATATATACTTGTATGTTAGATAGGGATTTAACTACACACGTCCTATATATCTACATGTACTTATATATGTTAGATAGGGATTAACTACCACACCTCCTATATATCTACATGTATTATAGTATGTTAGATAGGGATTTAACTGCCACACCATCCTATATATCTACATGTACTATAGTATGTTAGATAGGATTAACTACCACACCGTCCTATATATCTACATGTACTTATAGTATGTTAGATAGGGATAACTCCACACCTCCTATATATCTACATGTACTTATAGTATGTTAGATAGAGAGTTAACTCCACACCCCAAACACAACTATAGTATGTTAGATAGGGATTAACTCCACACCGTCCTATATATCTACATGTACTTATAGTATGTTAGATAGGGATTTAACTGCCACACCGTCCTATATATCTACATGTACTTATAGTATGTTAGATAGGGATTTAACTGCCACACCGTCCTATATATCTACATGTACTTATAGTATGTTAGATAGGGATTTAACTGCCACACCGTCCTATATATCTACATGTACTTATAGTATGTTAGATAGGGATTTAACTGCCACACCGTCCTATATATCTACATGTACTTATAGTATGTTAGATAGGGATTTAACTGCCACACCGTCCTATATATCTACATGTACTTATAGTATGTTAGATAAAGAGTTAACTGCCACACCGTCCTATATATCTACATGTACTTATAGTATGTTAGATAAAGAGTTAACTGCCACACCGTCCTATATATCTACATGTACTTATAGTATGTTAGATAGGGATTTAACTGCCACACCGTCCTATATATCTACATGTACTTATAGTATGTTAGATAGGGATTTAACTGCCACACCGTCCTATATATCTACATGTACTTATAGTATGTTAGATAGAGAGTTAACTGCCACACCGTCCTATATATCTACATGTACTTATAGTATGTTAGATAGGGATTTAACTACCACACCGTCCTATATATCTACATGTACTTATAGTATGTTAGATAGGGATTTAACTGCCACACCGTCCTATATATCTACATGTACTTATAGTATGTTAGATAGGGAGTTAACTACCCCACCGTCCTATATATCTACATGTACTTATAGTATGTTAGATTGGGATTTAACTGCCACACCGTCCTATATATCTACATGTACTTATAGTATGTTAGATTGGGATTTAACTGCCACACCGTCCTATATATCTACATGTACTTATAGTATGTTAGATTAGGATTTAACTGCCACACCGTCCTATATATCTACATGTACTTATAGTATGTTAGATAAAGAGTTAACTGCCACACCGTCCTATATATCTACATGTACTTATAGTATGTTAGATAAAGAGTTAACTGCCACACCGTCCTATATATCTACATGTACTTATAGTATGTTAGATAGGGAGTTAACTACCACACCGTCCTATATATCTACATGTACTTATAGTATGTTAGATAGGGAGTTAACTGCCACACCGTCCTATATATCTACATGTACTTATAGTATGTTAGATTGGGATTTAACTGCCACACCGTCCTATATATCTACATGTACTTATAGTATGTTAGATAGAGAGTTAACTGCCACACCGTCCTATATATCTACATGTACTTATAGTATGTTAGATTGGGATTTAACTGCCACACCGTCCTATATATCTACATGTACTTATAGTATGTTAGATAGGGATTTAACTGCCACACCGTCCTATATATCTACATGTACTTATAGTATGTTAGATAGAGAGTTAACTGCCACACCGTCCTATATATCTACATGTACTTATAGTATGTTAGATAGGGATTTAACTACCACACCGTCCTATATATCTACATGTACTTATAGTATGTTAGATAGGGAGTTAACTGCCACACCGTCCTATATATCTACATGTACTTATAGTATGTTAGATAAAGAGTTAACTGCCACACCGTCCTATATATCTACATGTACTTATAGTATGTTAGATTGGGATTTAACTGCCACACCATCCTATATATCTACATGTACTTATAGTATGTTAGATAGGGAGTTAACTACCCCACCGTCCTATATATCTACATGTACTTATAGTATGTTAGATTGGGATTTAACTACCACACCGTCCTATATATCTACATGTACTTATAGTATGTTAGATAGGGAGTTAACTGCCACACCGTCCTATATATCTACATGTACTTATAGTATGTTAGATTGGGATTTAACTGCCACACCGTCCTATATATCTACATGTACTTATAGTATGTTAGATAGGGAGTTAACTACCCCACCGTCCTATATATCTACATGTACTTATAGTATGTTAGATTGGGATTTAACTGCCACACCGTCCTATATATCTACATGTACTTATAGTATGTTAGATAGGGAGTTAACTACCCCACCGTCCTATATATCTACATGTACTTATAGTATGTTAGATTGGGATTTAACTGCCACACCGTCCTATATATCTACATGTACTTATAGTATGTTAGATTGGGATTTAACTGCCACACCGTCCTATATATCTACATGTACTTATAGTATGTTAGATAGGGAGTTAACTACCCCACCGTCCTATATATCTACATGTACTTATAGTATGTTAGATTGGGATTTAACTGCCACACCGTCCTATATATCTACATGTACTTCTAGTATGTTAGATTGGGATTTAACTGCCACACCGTCCTATATATCTACATGTACTTATAGTATGTTAGATAGGGAATATTGAATATGGAACTGTATCTCCTTACAGTATATCAGATCATGTATTATTTGAGACCAGTCTTACTCTTGCAACCCAAAGTTGTTTAATCTTGAAGTGGTATAGTTTACCCATTTAACCATTTGCACGCTAGCGGCAGATAAAATCACTTTTGCAAACAGCATAGAGCCAGATCAGGCGGCACATAATACATAATGTGCCGTCTGATCAGGCAGTATGCTGTTTGGTATTCGATTAGTGCACCTAAAACACTTGTCTGAATAGCAAACAACATAGATCCTGATCAGACATGGCGTTACGCCATGGCTGATCTGGATATATGTTGTTTGCAAATGTGATTTTATTTATTCAGCAGGCAAATGCTATTAAGCACCATATATTAGAAATGTGAGCATAATACAATCGTGTACTGAATAAAAAATATGTGAAAATCGCACTTCAAATAAAGCAGTTATGAGAATTTGAGAAATATAGCTCAGCTCAAAATGGCTACTATATTAAATATGTACGGGTGATTTGATATTTTTTAAACAGTCATGTGACTTGGTTAATCTTTGTTAATCTTTCCATTTGAGATAATCAGCCTGTCATGACTTCTTTATTTGCAGTGAGCATTAATTTTCAAGAATACCACGAATCTGTTAGATGCCTTTAAAAACAATGGATCTGATCGTACACATAGGCACTACCGTACTAAACATATTTGATCAATATTCTAGCTTTAGTATACCCAAGATTGTAGAGCACTTATATTAAATATTACCAATATTCTGTCTGATGTTTTTAATTAACCCGTCCGATCTTGTACCTTTGTTTATAGTCGCCTCCGCCGAGGTATGTGGGCGACTGGTTTATCTAAGAAGTTTATTACCACGTTGCTTATGCAGACATACCGATGAGGTGTCCTATTCCTATGGTCCAGGGTGACACAAGTTCTGTATGGTGATTGCTTCCTTCGAACAACGGGTCCTTGTTAGAGCCACATTCTCCACATTTGTAATCCCGCAATAGCAGACACCCGTATATGGTGCAGGGTGACAAGTCCTGGGTGGTGATTGCTTACTTCGAACAACGGGTCCTTGTTAGAGCCACATTTGTAATCCCGCAATAGCAGACACCCTTATATGGTTCAGGGTGACAAGTCCTGGGTGGTGATTGCTTCCTTCGAACAACGGGTCCTTGTTAGGGCCACATTTGTAATCCCGCAATAGCAGACACCTGCTCAGATATCCTCTTCACGGGTCTTTGTAACGTCTTAGGCATCTCTGGGCTGTTCCTCTCGTGCCATAGCTACACAAGGATCCGTGTTTGTGCCGAAGAGACAAAGTCTGGAATACGTTGCTACTACGGGATGTGCCTAGGTCACGATTTGCACGTAATTGCCGTAAATGCTTTGGCATGGTAGAATGGAACTTATGTTTAGCCCTTTCAACACCACAGACCTCTAAATTGGCTTACAAAAAAGTGTAGAGCCGGCTCGTGACGAGCCGTCTCATCAGAATCTGCACTTTTTTCAAGTAATAAACTATTTTTAGATTATTTTTTTACCCATTTTGATAAATGAACTGATCCAAATACAATTTTGTTATTAATTTATTGGTCTAAAAATATCATGGACCAGTCCATGTCAGTTACTTGGTGTTGAATGGGTTAATATGCTAGAAAACCTAGGCTTTGGTTGTTCTTTTATAAATTTGGTAGCAACTGTACAATGATACATTTCATCTTGAATATTAATCGTGTGTTTTTATGTCTGTTTATCGACGCTACCGGTTGCCCATGTGAGTGACGCCTCCTGAAGAGATTAGTCATTTTGGAGGATAGTGCAATGATACAGACAGAGACCCATTCAAGAATCTCCTCTGGTTCTTTTATGTGCACGGTGTAAAGCACCGACACGAGACCTCCAATTAAAGTCCCAAATGAAAGTCTTAATTTTATTACGGTCCGACGGTAATCAAACCTGTGATCCCTGGATTACCAGGCCAACATGTTAACCACTGGACTTACAGATCCGTCTGTTCATATTAATCAATGGTTGGAAGTCATTCAGCGTACCAAGAGGAATTATCCAAGGGTGTCCATTATCGTCCCTGTTATTTCTTAATGGTTGCAGATTGCGATATTAGGTCGAACCATATCTGGTTAGAGATAAAAACATGATAACAATGAATCTAGAACAGTCAAAAATCACATTAAAACTGCAATTAAACGAATATGAGTTGTTTAAATATGATTAATATCCAGACATTCATGAATATAGTCTTTACAAATAAAATTGGGGTGACAAATGTTGTCAAATGACCGTAAAATCTTTATCTCAACCAGCCGATCAGAATATAGTATCAACCACGCATAAAGATCCCACCTTTACGCGCCTTCATCACTTGCTCCGCCCAGGGTTAGAGTCAAAACGCGTGGTTGATGTCAATATTCAGTTGGGTGGTTGAGAAAAAAGGCTTACCTCAAATGACCCTAGTGAAATGAAGATATTAATTTTGTATTATTTGAAGGATCAAATGCTATGTAGAGTGCAATAACGTGAAACCTGGCTGCTTAACAATATAATAGTTAACCATTTACTACATATATAGATATGGAAATGAATTTGGCTGTCCGATTGAACTTTCTGCAAACGCTACTTAGGCACGCCCCCATAGTTACAGGTGCTCGCTGTAACCACGCGAGACAAGCTATCTAACAAAATGGCGTCTAACGCAGACCTGCATCGAGTTAATCTAGATATAATTCCGTCGAATTTCTCGGTTTTATTTCACCCAGATAAGAATATCTCGTTGAAAGCAAGAAGGCAAGGGTTTTAGGTGAATTCAGGTGATTTCGTATAATCCCTTGTTCGTCTAATGGTAGTTTCGTATACTAGCAGGGCTCGACAAATCCACTCGTCCGCTCGTATTTACGAGTGACTTTTCGATCTGGACGAGTAGAAATTCCAAGTCGCTTGCCCAGTCGGACGAGTGAAAAATTCAGCTAAATATCCAATATAAATCGAAGGAACAAAATAAAATAATATCCGTTTTCCTTTCTTCGGAATGATTACCAGGCGTGATAATGGGAAATCACCGATGTGTTTATGCTGCCACATAATTGCATTTATTAATAAATTAAAGTGCAATTCCGACGATTTTTAATTTTCCTAACATACATGGGACGAGTGATAGTCCAATCTGGACGAGTGGAACAGTGGCATCACTCGCCCAGTAGGACGAGTAAGAAATTAAAAAATTGTCGAGGCCTGTACTAGTGCATTCGTATAATCACAGGTTCGTATTTTATATATATATAGTACTGCACTATACAGGCCCATTATAAATAATGCTATTATTAGCTATTTAGGTAATTAGACACAATTATGAATGGGACTATGTAGCCGTGTGTTTGCCATACCAGGAGTGATTATCTATCTAGGTTTCAGGCCACTAATCAAGATTAATTAAAGTGAATGGGGGAGAATAAATAAATCATTCCGCATTTTCGATGATTCCAACGGTGGCACTTATCGCAGCTGGAAACGTGACGAGAGCAAAAAACGCATGGAAAAATAGACGCCATGGTTGTAATGAAATTGATGTGAAGAGCATGATATTTATACATGATTCAAGGGCTTGGACATATGGCACGGCTCAGCTCTAAAGCGGATAAAACATGGGCATACAAGCCAGCATCACAAATGTTTGAGCCGACCAATCAAGGTGTGAAAAATAATATATTCTCCAGTAATTGATTAATTTGTCAACAGCCCATCTCATAATAGACGTAGGTGTGAAGGTTATTTCTCTAAAGTACAGATATACGGATGAGGACGTGTTAAGTGTTCGTGGTAAATGCTTGCGCAGTCAACGGAAGAGTGAACAACCACATCGTGTCAACTTTGACATCAAAAGAAATGAAATATGCCACCGTCTTGAGAGACTCGACCCTATGCCTCCTAGAAGACTCGAACATTAGGCCCAAAAACTGAACACCAGTACGTTCACTGAGCTAATATGGGAATCCCACAGCTCTGCACATGCATGGGTACTATTACTACTATCTGATCCCTAGTCCACCATCCACGACAATATGTATGAACCACATGTATAATCACCACTATACTCACATATCTCTTGTGAACGGTAGATCTATTAATGCAGAATATATTTTTTCGAAATATTTTATTATGCATAAATAAATTAATTTCAACTTACTTTTGTGCAAATATATCTGTTTGCATTAATTTTGGATGTATTCAGCTGGTCGTTTGGTCGTTCACACAACTTAATCCACCTTAGACATGTTTTCAAGATTTGTCTTAGGTTTTGAAAATGGCACGAATTTAACGTCACCTATCAATCGATCTGGATATCTACATCACTGTCACACAGCCCGTAACTACATCGTTTCACCATTGCCAATGACAGACAGCATTAATTAATTTTAAATATTTTTCAAAAAATAATTTCAGATCACGATCACTATGAAACTTGAAACTTGTTATCAGATTTGATTAAAATGTTACTACATAACTCGTTTATCTAACAGAACGATAAAACAATGACTCGGTGTAGTAATCAATTATATAATTATGTGCACACATTTTATAATTGACAAATTAGCACAATCATGCAGTGCTAAATTCCGATGTGAAATACTTTGATCTTGATATCGGGTATTATAACTCGGCGGTCTCTGTGATGTACCGTTAGTGGGTAAGTTGTTGATTGCTCCCAATAAACAGTGTGACACGCTTAAATTTGATTGCTGTGTTTGTGAGAAAAGAATGACTATATGGGGTCAGTCGGTGTTTTTATAGATGCATTGTTTTTAAAGCAGCTGTCTGGTATTTTGTGGTTCATATACACACTTTTAGATTTGTCCAAGGATTTTGAAATGGGTTGAATTTAACGTCGATCACCAGGATATCGACTAATTTTGTACTATAACTAACCCACACACCAAAGCTACACATTTTCAACATCATTAAAACAATTTTAAACCCGTATTATCGATCAAATTCACGCCTTTTCAAATGTGTCTACTCGTTACTAGTGTGTCTAATATGCATTGTTTGTCTAACAAGATGGCGGCGATAAACCGTTGCCGGGGGTGTGCGCGAATGGTGCGATGCGATTGGCTAACGCCAGCTGTCAATCAAAATCGGCAGAAAGGTCAATTAGCGCAATGGAAGTCGTGATAGCGAAGTGGTAGTTTGTTCGCTTCAGGTGCGAAATACCCGGAGATGGCGCCCCGCTGGAGCCAATAAGATTGTGACATTATGCAAGGCATTTAAATTCCACATTGCCTCTTCTCTCTCCCTCACGGAGCTGGACTCGATGGTGATTAATGTAAGAACTTGTTTTGCAATCGAGCTAAAATAAATTTGTATAAACTAAATTAGAAATGCATTATATGCCTTAGCAGCTAGACATATACACCGTACATACGGGCAAATAGTTCGTTTCTTTAACTAAGACATTGCGTCATTTCTATTTTCAGGTTTGACGAAGCACCGAGACAGGAATTTTAATATTGCATAGTTTATAAATAAATTGGTTAAAACATGAACTATATTGTTTCTACATCCGATATAGATGTTGTTTCGTTGAACTTATTTAACTGCACGCTAGTAAAAGGTGAGTTCATATTATTCTCTTAACACTCGCGCAACAGATATAACAAATCGCATTCACCTTGAATAATTGTTAACCATGAAACTCGATTGAACAAACTGAATTGAACCAAAAGCCAAATTAGTCAGATTGAGAATGTACAACGCCGTGCAGCCCGTTATACATCCAACCGCTACCACAATACAAGTGCTGTAACTGATATGCTCACTACCCTTAACTGGCCCACCTTGGAAATTCGAAGAATCCGTACCAGACTCATCATGTTTTATAAGATCATCCACCATGTAGTTGCCATTCAACAACCCTGTAATCTAATTATTCCTTCAGAACCAGACACAGTAACACCTATACCTACAAACACATGCACGCAGCTAAAGACTCGTACAAATACTCTTTCTATCCTAGAGCCGCCCTGATCCCTGTGTCTGTCCTTACCCCAATATATACTTTGCATAAATTGCCACAATTATGTACATAGTTTTATAAAAAACACTTAAAAATATGTCTATTCACTGTATCCTTTCTAATGAGCACTTTCTGATCAAGCACTCAACTAACACTGTGTTACGGCGCCAGCACCTAATCTTCATACGTGAAGGAGTGCTGTATACACGAAGAAGAAGAACTGATGGCGGGTTGCAGTTATTTCAATCGATGTTCGCGTTACGGTGTATCGACGTTCTATATAAACATGAAGTGTTGTATTACATTGCATAATTATGCCCTCACGAACAGCAAATTGTCTCCATTGTATACCATAGGACACCAATACCGGTGCACATGGTTAACAGTTGTCAGTGGATTGTGAGTTCCAGCCCCTGCATATATGGAGTCGTGAGCTCCATTATTAGCCCCTGCATACATGAGGTCGTGCGTCCCAGCCCCTGCATCCAGGAGGTCGTGCGTTCCATTCCCAACCCCTGCATCCAGGAGGTCGTGCGTTCCATTCCCAGCCCCTGCATCCAGGAGGTCGTGCGTTCCATTCCCAGCCCCTGCATACAGGGTCGTGAGCTCCATTCTCAGCCTTTGCATCCAGGATGTCGTGAGTTCCAATCCAATTCATACAGGGGTCATGAGCTCCATTCTCGGCCCTTGCACCAAGGAGGTCGTGCGTTCCATTCCCAGCACCTGAATCCAGGAGTGTCGTTGGTTCCATTCCCTGCCTCTGCATCATGGGGTTAATCCAGCGAGGTCGTGTGTTCCATTCCCAGCCCCTGCATCCAGGGGTTAATCCAGCGAGGTCGTGTGTTCCATTCCCAGCTCCTGAATACAGGAGTGTCGTGGGTTCCATTCCCAGCTCCTGCATATTTCCACAGGCACAATACACAATTTATTGTGTTGCCCTATGGTCATATAGTAAGTAATATGTTTGCCCTATGGTATGTATATGACCATAGGGTAAGACACATGCGTCTTGTGCCTGTGTATGCATACTTGTGTTAATCCAGGGGTCTTGATTTCCATTCCCAGCCCCTATATGAAACTAGTCCAGTTCCGTCAATTTACGGTATACATGTAATAATGACACCGCTTTGTGTTTATTTGAACCACAAGCATATTCTACAGCCCTGTGAGTTTCCCTAGTAGACCCCACTTTTATTACTATTAAAATAGGGCACGGAAGGCTTCCCGTCAAACCCTATAGCATTATCCTCTTATTTGGTTGGACTGTAAAACCACCGTAGGAAGGGTTAGGGTACAGGGGCACTTCCGTCAAACCCCATTAACATTGTCCACGGGGGAGAGCTTAGTGCTTTATAACTGACCGATAAAACTATCTGTTTGAAGTAACTTCATACATGTATTAGTAAAGTGATTACTTTGACTAACCAGGGAACAGGCTTCGATATAGTTTGTCTGGTCAATCAAATAATATATTTAACACCGAGACTATTAATTGGGCGGTATTGAGCTTCTGATAATGTCATTTTGCCAGAAGTTATAAAGTGAAAAATCGATAGACTGGAACACAGACTAGGCCTATTCTTAAGTAGAAAATGTAGATTACTAACTTATTGGTTCATTTAGCCCAACTTAAAAGCGTGTCAGGTGTATCAAGAGTCAAACATAGGGGTTGGTAACCACCTCTTTAGTCTCAGTACGCAGGTATGTGTACGTATAGGTCAACCGGATAGGAATTGAGGTCAACAGGTCTTCAGGTCTTATTCGGGTGACACACACCACACTATATATACATGACGACAAGAGTCTGACGATATTGACAACGGTTACAATATTAACACGAGACCTCGGTTTAAAGTCCCATCTGAAAGAGTGTTAATTTTATTAGGGTCAGACGGGGGATCGAACCTGCGACCCATGGATTACCAGTACAGCGTGCTTCCAAGGCTAGATGGAAGTGATACGGGCAATTTTTGTAATAGTATTGGCACTTTGATTATGAGTGTTACGGACAATTTTGGTAATATTATCAATTTGGCATTTGCTAAGACTAATAAAAACATTGAACCGGAAAAAATCAATGTCGTCCTCTTCATTCTTTATTCTATATTAATAATAGGGCAGAATAAGTTAAAGCTCGGACCGGAAATACTGTACCTATATTTCACATTTAACCTCCTAGTGCAGGCCCGGGTCTTGGGGGGGGGGGTCGGAGCAGTACACCCATCCCCCCATAATTCCCCGAGTTCCACTTTTCCATGCAGTCTATCAGAATGTTTACACAGTTACTATAATAATATTGATGCAATCAACACCTGGGAATAGTTTATAAGAGGCTTTCTCTGAACATTTTCTATATGCTGTCACTTTTTAACTATGTACAATGCAGGAAATGGTGCTTCAGAACATCTAGATTTCAAAATTGTCAGGGGGCGTGCCCCCGGACACTCCTAGCGACCGCAGTCCCTTCGGGACCTCGAATTCCCTTCTGGACCTCGAAACGATCCCCCAGAGACATGCTGGCTACGGACTTGAAGTGTGACATTGACGGTGAAGCTACGGGTATGAGTCTTGTGTACAACACATCACCTACAATATATTGCGAACATTTGTGGCACACTATTTTTGAAATCCGTCCATAGAAGAAGAAGTTACACCTCGGACAGGAATATTGTACCTATAGTTCGCATACAAACTTCAAGTGTGACATTGACCTTGAAGCTACTGACCTGGGTCATGCGTATGATATATCACCTCAATATGGCGAACAAGGCGGAAATGTAGTTCAGCGGTAACACGCTTGACTGGTAATCCAGGGATCGCAGGTTCGATCCCCCGTCTGACCCTAATAAAATTAACAGTCTTTCAGATGGGACGTTAAACCGAGGTCTTGTGTCGGTGCTGTACACCGTGCACGTAAAAGAACAGAGGAGACTCTGGAATGGGTCTCGGTCTGTATCATTGCACTATCCTCCAACAATCTAAAATGACTAATCTCTTCAGGAGGCGTCGCTCATATGGGCAACCGGTAGCGACGATAAATAAACGTAAAACACACACACACCGTCATACTCAGTCTTGCCGACTCAAAATAAAAGTTATCTCAGTGTACAGCAATATAGTGGTTTAACACCTACTCCACCCAGCACATAAGTAATTACCATAATAACAGATTTCCATGCACCGGTTAGAAAAATAAATGTCCGGCTGCTGATGCGGTAAAAAAAAGCAAGATTTTGAGATCAATTTCCCAACAAAACATATGCCGCATGGTGTTTATTTATTACTTGTGACATCTCATTAAAGTTGGTACCTGTAAGAAAATAAGATGGAAATGATCTGGCTCCGATTAGAAATAGTGTGCATCTGTTTACTTTTTGCTGTTTGTTTATCTTATTCATCGGATTGTTTACCGGTGAGTTTAACAGTTGGTATGCTTGTTGTTGTGCACAACGTGGCTTGGCATGTTGGGGGTCACCGGAATGTGTATACATAGTTGATTTTAATCTTGTGTAATCATGGAACATGTTTCAGTTAGATTTTATCACTTTATGAATATGTTTTTTCCCGTGTAGCTGCGGATGATATGTTCAATTAATCAATTTAACGTCAAACCCCTTGCTGGAACATAGACATTTTTTCCTTGGCAGGCTTAGCCGCCCTAAGCGTTAACCAGTATTAAGCAATGTGTGCGAGGTACCTTGCTCAATGACACTACATACTTGACCGGACCAAATATCGAACCAGGAACTGTTTGATTCCAAATCCAAACGCTCTATCACTGGACCACGGCTGCTCTACCACTGGACCACGGCTGCTCTACCACTGGACCACGGCCATGCCACACTTGGGAAATTTTTATTTCATTTTCATTCTACTTCCGTTTGTATGTTTAAGAGTGAAAATCTGTATGGAAGGAGGATGTTGATTGGACATCTCACACGTAATTAAACTCCGTCATCACATGACATGTCAGAACATGTCTACATCCCCGCGAGGGGTTCGACATTAAAGGAAGATAGATAGATAGACTAGAGTCCTGCTATGCCAATCATAGCATTTGTTCTTCTCTGTTAATGGCTAACAGTCAACAATTTGCTATTATGGCCATGCATTCCATTGTTACATGGAATGTATATTATATGGAGGCGGAAGTTGTCCCCCTTGCATGGCTTCACTCACATTGCTTCAGGAGGCGTCGCTCATATGGGCAACCGGTAGCGACGATAAATAAACGTAAAACACACACACACCGTCATACTCAGTCTTGCCGACTCAAAATAAAAGTTATCTCAGTGTACAGCAATATAGTGGTTTAACACCTACTCCACCCAGCACATAAGTAATTACCATAATAACAGATTTCCATGCACCGGTCAGAAAAATAAATGTCCGGCTGCTGATGCGGTAAAAAAAAAAGCAAGATTTTGAGATCAATTTCCCAACAAAACATATGCCGCATGGT
Organism: Archivesica marissinica; assembly: GCA_014843695.1. Classification (NCBI taxonomy): domain Eukaryota; kingdom Metazoa; phylum Mollusca; class Bivalvia; order Venerida; family Vesicomyidae; genus Archivesica; species Archivesica marissinica. The sequence goes on along the minus strand of CM026398.1, from coordinate 58,349,180 downwards.
GTTTATTTATTACTTGTGACATCTCATTAAAGTTGGTATCTGTAAGAAAATAAGATGGAAATGATCTGGCTCCGATTAGAAATAGTGTGCATCTGTTTACTTTTTGCTGTTTGTTTATCTTATTCATCGGATTGTTTACCGGTGAGTTTAACAGTTGGTATGCTTGTTGTTGTGCACAACGTGGCTTGGCATGTTGGGGGTCACCGGAATGTGTATACATAGTTGATTTTAATCTTGTGTAATCATGGAACATGTTTCAGTTAGATTTTATCACTTTATGAATATGTTTTTTCCCGTGTAGCTGCGGATGATATGTTCAATTAATCAATTTAACGTCAAACCCCTTGCTGGAACATAGACATTTTTTCCTTGGCAGGCTTAGCCGCCCTAAGCGTTAACCAGTATTAAGCAATGTGTGCGAGGTACCTTGCTCAATGCCCAAGTACTGGTTAACCGCTGGAGCCTGCCCAGGAAAGGTGTTGTTAAGTAAACTGCCCGCCGGCGATATAGCCCAAAATGGTGCTGATGCAGGCGTAAAACCCGAAATATAACATAACATAACCTTGCTCAATGACACTACATACTTGACCGGACCAAATATCGAACCAGGAACTGTTTGATTCCAAATCCAAACGCTCTACCACTGGACCACGGCTGCTCTACCACTGGACCACGGCTGCTCTACCACTGGACCACGGCCATGCCACACTTGGGAAATTTTTATTTCATTTTCATTCTACTTCCGTTTGTATGATTAAGAGTGAAAATCTGTATGGAAGGAGGATGTTGATTGGACATCTCACACGTAATTAAACTCCGTCATCACATGACATGTCAGAACATGTCTACATCCCCGTGAGGGGTTCGACATTAAAGGAAGATAGATAGATAGACTAGAGTCCTGCTATGCCAATCATAGCATTTGTTCTTCTCTGTTAATGGCTAACAGTCAACAATTTGCTATTATGGCCATGCATTCCATTGTTACATGGAATGTATATTATATGGAGGCGGAAGTTGTCCCCCTTGCATGGCTTCACTCACATTGCTACTGAACGAAATGTAAACAAACAAATCTTTCAGTCAACTAAGCGCTCGCATAGACAATGCAGTACATAGACTATGTAAAATATCAGCTCTAACACTTAACCCTTTCAACCCCACAGGCCTCTAAATAGGCTTATGAAAAGTGTAGATCCAGATGAGCCGTCTCATCAGGATCTGCACTTTTTTGCCAGTAATAATTATTACTATTTTTAGATAAAATTACCCATTTTGAACAACGTTGGCAATCGACCGGTCAATAAGAGTACTGGTCGATTGAAAATTTGGCTCAAATATGCAGTGTCCACTTAATTATTCTTAAAGTGTTAGTAGTGTGTTGTAGTTTATTTTCTTATATAGTAAATCATAAAATATTGATCATTGAATGTTTTTTAGTGAATATTGTTAAATATAATTAAATACTTTTTAGTGAATAGCAATATTATAGCATATACCAATTACCATATACTTATTTGTTCAGTGGTCAATACTTGTGCACATGGTCATAACTATGCCTAAGATGCTAGTTAATATACTCCCAAGGTATGTGCTATACAAGCAGTGGGACCCTTTCAACAACATCTCAACAAAATTAATTTAATTACACACACTTATTACATTGGGGTATACATGAGGCAGTCAAACATGAAACGAAACAAGACATACTTACAAAGTACAAACAGGTTTAGAAATAGAATATTCTCTTTGCAGAAGTGTTATTCACACACAGGCTGCCCTAGTAGGGGCCTAGTGTGTTTTGATAGCAATTGCAGTATCCACACTTCACATTTAATGATTTTAGTAATGATCAGCAATCGACCACCTGAATCGACCAGCAAATATATGCCACTTTGTGAGTATTGACCATACCCAATAGGGTATTACAATCACATGAACAGCCCAAAGGTAGCAACACACATTATTGCACAATGCAGAGTATAATGATTGACTAAAATCATAAATTCTTTGTTGAATTTAGTATTGACCACCAATTGACCAGTATTTACCACTTTGTGAGTATAATATTATTGACCACTTCGTGAGTATTAACCCTATAGAGTACAATAATCACATAAATATATTCTCAATACAACCCAAAGTTAGTAACACACATTATAGCACAATGCAGAGTATATAAAACCATTAAATAATGTTTTATTTAATATTGACCACCAATCGACCAGTATTGACCACTTTGGGAGTATTGACCGGGGCGCTTTTAACCGGTTAAAACCGGCGGTTTAAACCGCCCCTCGAATCGACCGGCCAACGTTGATTTTGATAAATGAACTGGTCCAAAGGTAATTTTCTTATTAATTTATTGGTCTGAAAATATCACGCACCAGTCCATGTCAGTTACTTGGGGTTGAATGGGTTAAAAAAACTAATTTAATTTTGCAAAATAAGTACCAAACAAAATCAAACGCGGTACATGTAATGTCATACCTCCTCCAAGTAGTGCATACATGTATTTATTGGACATGCAAGAAAAACTCGACACGCTTACCGACGCTTGAGATGGATGTTAGATGAAGCGTAACCAGGGTTCCCGCCAGTGTTGGGTTTTTTACCGTAAAAAACCTATTTTTTACGTAACATTGTAAAAAACTGTTATTATTAAACTGTAAAAAAACTGTAAATAACGTAAAAAAACTAGATGTAATATGAATCAAATGTGTGTAAAATATTGTCATGCACTCGCCTCATTCAAACATTATGCACTATCATACAGCCAATCACACATACATGTACATCACACATTGTTTGTAATGAAAAACTACGGATTGATTGTTTATTTGTTTATTTACATAAATATGAATATAATATGATGACATATTAAGAGTGTAGACATGTTGCATACTGGTCACAAAGAATATTAAAATGGATGATCATTGTCCTGTCAGTTCATTAGTGGATTTATTTCAATAGTCCAATTCAACACAACCCCTCAGCATCCTGTAGCAGAATACCAGCTTGAAAGCCTTGGCATTGCCCAGTCGATTGCGCACTTTGGTGTGAATATGTCCAAAATTGGAAAATATCCTCTCAATTGAGGCCAATGATGCAGGGTAGGACAAGGGTTTTACAGCTAAAGCTAAATGAAGTCACATTTTAATTACATCCCAAATGCAGCAGGGCCTTGTCACACCCTTGTGACTTTACTGGTTATCATGGTTATAGAGCTGTCTGCTGGTAATTGTAATTGTGTATTTCACTTCACTTGACATTTAGTTATGATTGCTACATACACATGTCACATGAAGGTGGGATCAGCTTAATGAGACTTTACTTTGTGGCTTCACCTAATACAATGACTGAAAGTTTGAATATATCAAATATATAAATAACGTGATGATATCTTGAGTAATTTTTGAAGTAATATCATATTTATTTCTAAACTTTAGTTTTTTACGAGACCGTCCGTAAAAAAACAGTGTAAATAACGTCTGTGTAAAAAACTTGCCAACCCTGGTTCTTGCTGTCGGTCACCAATGGCGCCAATTGCGACAAAAAACAAATACTGGCGCTAAATTTTGTGGATTGGCGAAAATGTTTGGCATAACTTTTTAAAAAAAATTTTGAAATACATGGCTGAAATATTTGGCATAACTTTTTAATATTTTTGGTCAAATACATGCCTTCAAATATTTATCTGTGAACTATATGGCGCTTAGTGTGTCTACCACAGGGTGGCGTAACACTGCATTCATAGTATGATATTAACAAAAATGTACGGAACCAATATGTAATTCCGTCCAATTTATTCAGCAGGTTAAGGATTAATAGTAAGTTGTGACATTGCTTTCTGAAAATACTGAAATGGCGTATAATAATCAACGATTGTGTAGATAATGCACATGAATACAAGTTGTGAATGTAAAAGTAAAGTGTTTGTTTATTATAGTGTCACCCATATTTAAAGGGCCAGCCATTTCTGACTTATGAGACACCTCTTTTTATGAACATCAGTACTTCCCGAATCCTATGCTTGCATGCCAGGCTGGTAGGCAATCGGTAACCAGTATTTAACTAGCTGGCGGCTCACCAACCGGCCATATCAGAACGAGCCCCTGACGAGGTTCGAACCTTCGACCTCCCGCTCCGTATGCAGACGCCTTAACCACTAGGCCACGGAGACGGTATGTAACTATATCTACAAATACTGTAGACGATGTATCTGGCTAGATTCCCACTCGCCATAAACCCAACGACCCAAACAACTGATAGCAACATAACATTGCCCTATTATTTATTGCGTTATTTTGTTTATCATCAGGATGACTACAAGTTTGAGTACACGCAGTGCGATGCGGATGGACAGAGGTGGAGGGTATCGGTACCAAAGGCTGCAACATGCTCACCTACAATGAGCAACTATAACCTCCCGAGAAAAGGCACAGATTGCAGTAAGTACACTATGTTGTTTCTGTATCTCGGTGAGTGGTGGTTCTGTTGTTGCCAAGTGGTTGTTGGATCTTACTGGAGTCGGATTCTTCCCAGTGATGTCAGATTCTTCTCCAGTGATGTAATATTCTTCCCAGTGAAGTCAGATTCTTCTCCAGTGAAGTCACATTCTTCCCCAGTGATGTCACATTCTTCCCCAGTGATGTCACATTCTTCCCCAGTGATGTCACATTCTTTCCCAGTGAAGTCACATTCTTCCCCAGTGAAGTCACATTCTTTCCCAGTGAGGTCACATTCTTTCCAGTGAAGTCACATTCTTTCCCAGTGAAGTCATATTCTTTCCAGTGAAGTCACATTCTTTCCCAGTGAAGTCATATTCTTCCCCAGTGAAGTCAGATTCTTCCCCAGTGAAGTCACATTCTTCCCAGTGAAGTCACATTCTTCCCCAGTGAAGTCAGATTCTTCCCCAGTGAAGTCAGATTCTTCCCCAGTGAAGTCATATTCTTCCCCAGTGAAGTCATATTCTTCCCCAGTGAAGTCAGATTCTTCCCCAGTGAAGTCAGATTCTTCCCCAGTGAAGTCAGATTCTTCCCCAGTGAAGTCAGATTCTTTCCCAGTGAAGTCATATTCTTCCCCAGTGAAGTCACATTCTTCCCCAGTGAAGTCATATTCTTTCCCAGTGAAGTCATATTCTTCCCCAGTGAAGTCACATTCTTCCCAGTGAAGTCACATTCTTCCCAGTGAAGTCATATTCTTTCCCAGTGAAGTCACATTCTTCCCAGTGAAGTCACATTCTTCCCAGTGAAGTCACATTCTTCCCAGTGAAGTCATATTCTTTCCCAGTGAAGTCATATTCTTTCCCAGTGAAGTCATATTCTTCCCCAGTGAAGTCACATTCTTCCCCAGTGAAGTCATATTCTTCCCCAGTGAAGTCACATTCTTCCCCAGTGAAGTCACATTCTTCCCCAGTGAAGTCATATTCTTCCCCAGTGAAGTCACATTCTTCCCCAGTGAAGTCCCCCAGTGAAGTCACATTCTTTCCCAGTGAAGTCACATTCTTCCCAGTGAAGTCACATTCTTCCCCAGTGAAGTCACATTCTTCCCCAGTGAAGTCATATTCTTTCCCAGTGAAGTCATATTCTTCCCCAGTGAAGTCACATTCTTCCCAGTGAAGTCATATTCTTCCCCAGTGAAGTCACATTCTTCCCAGTGAAGTCATATTCTTCCCCAGTGAAGTCACATTCTTCCCCAGTGAAGTCATATTCTTTCCCAGTGAAGTCATATTCTTCCCCAGTGAAGTCACATTCTTCCCAGTGAAGTCATATTCTTTCCCAATGAAGTCATATTCTTCCCCAGTGAAGTCACATTCTTCCCAGTGAAGTCATATTCTTCCCCAGTGAAGTCATATTCTTTCCCAGTGAAGTCACATTCTTCCCCAGTGAAGTCACATTCTTCCCCAGTGAAGTCATATTCTTCCCCAGTGAAGTCATATTCTTTCCCAGTGAAGTCATATTCTTCCCCAGTGAAGTCACATTCTTCCCCAGTGAAGTCACATTCTTCCCCAGTGAAGTCATATTCTTTCCCAGTGAAGTCATATTCTTTCCCAGTGATGTCATATTCTTCCCCAGTGATGTCAGATTCTTCCCCAGTGAAGTCATATTCTTTCCCAGTGATGTCATATTCTTCCCCAGTGATGTCATATTCTTCCCCAGTGAAGTCAGATTCTTCCCCAGTGAAGTCAGATTCTTTCCCAGTGAAGTCATATTCTTTCCCAGTGAAGTCATATTCTTTCCCAGTGAAGTCAGATTCTTCCCCAGTGATGTCAGATTCTTCCCCAGTGAAGTCAGATTCTTCCCCAGTGATGTCAGATTCTTTCCCAGTGAAGTCATATTCTTCCCAGTGAAGTCATATTCTTCCCCAGTGAAGTCACATTCTTCCCAGTGAAGTCATATTCTTCCCCAGTGAAGTCAGATTCTTCCCCAGTGATGTCAGATTCTTTCCCAGTGAAGTCATATTCTTCCCAGTGAAGTCACATTCTTCCCAGTGAAGTCATATTCTTTCCCAGTGATGTCATATTCTTTCCCAGTGAAGTCAGATTCTTCCCAGTGAAGTCGGACATATTATCTGCATACCTTCCTATGTCCGCTTGTACTATACTTGGACTACATGTTTATGTGACTTCTTTTCTTTTTTTGTGTGCAATTATTTATCATCGCCTCTGGTTAATCGGGGTGATGCAATACCCCCTGGTTAATTGGTGTGATGCATCGCCCCTGGTTAATCCGAGTGGTGCATCGCCCCTTGTTAATCAGCATGGTGCATCGCCCCTGGTTAATCAGGGTGGTGCATCACCCCTGGTTAATCATGGTGGTGCATCGCCCCTGGTTAATCAGCGTGGTGCATCGCCCCTGGTTAATCAGCATGGTGCATCGCCCCTGGTTAATCAGCATGGTGCATCGCCCATGGTTAATCAGCATGGTGCATCGCCCCTGGTTAATCAGCATGGTGCATCGCCCATGGTTAATCAGCATGGTGCATCGCCCCTGGTTAATCAGCATGGTGCATCGCCCCTGGTTAATCGGGGTGGTGCATCGCCCCTGGTTAATCAGCATGGTGCATTACCCCTGGTTAATTCGGGGTGGTGCATCGTCCCTGGTTAATCAGCATGGTGCATCGCCCCTGGTTAATCAGCATGGTGCATCGCTCCTGGTTAATCAGCATGGTGCATCGTCCCTGGTTAATCGGGGTGGTGCATCGCCCCTTGTTAATCAGCATGGTTAATCGGGGTGGTGCATCGCCCCTGGTTAATCAGCGTGGTGCATCGCCCCTGGTTAATCAGCATGGTGCATTGCCCCTATTACATGCCCTGTGTATAGCACCGATACATGAGACCTCGGTTTATTGTCCCATATGAAAGACTGGTAACATTCTTAGAGTCCAGACAGGTGTAAACAAAAATACAAACTAATTTTAATTTTTTATATACAGTTTACATCCGTTATGTCGAATCTGGTTGAACTGAACAACAATACTTAACCGAAGTTTGACTTAACGAAATTTGATATAAACAGAGCCAGTTATATGTAAAATGATAGTGTCTGAAATGGGACTTTGATCCGACTTTGAGATAACCGGAGAATTCGACATAACCGACTTTGACATAGCGGATGTAGACTGTATATATCAGATTCAGCCAACTCTCCTACCACTTATTAACACACAATTATAGATACAGGGATCAAGGTTAACTTTAAATGTGATCTACTTTCTAAGATATTATTACTATTGTGTCTATATTAAACCCTTTCCTTCATAGAGATTTAGGTTAATATACTATTATATCTACATACAAACGACAGCCATTTAGCTATCATGCAGTGAATAAGTAGTCACCATATCTATCCCACCTCCATAGATATTACTGGGACTACATAGAGATTTAGGTTTATATACTATTATATCTCCATACAAACGACAGCCATTTAGCTATCATGCAGTGGATAAGTAGTTGCCATATCTATCGCACCTTCATATATATTACTGGGACTACATGAGATTCTGGCCTTAATTATGAGCATTGGTTTCACTACTACATTGTCAATGTATATCATATTGGTAATGGTGTCAAAAGGTGCTTCTATTGGGGAAAGGGTTAAGGGCTTGCAAAATTTGTATTTTCAAGTCAAAAGTGACATTTTTTCATTGAAAAAATATGTTTTTGTCTGTGTGATAAACTGTATCGCGTGATTCGTTAGTCTTTTAATTCAAAGGAGCGCCTACAGAACCCTAGTGTCAAATAATTTCAGTAGCTACATGTACATGTATGAGAGTGATGCAATGTCGTTTAGTGACTTGTCTGTGATCTTAAAGTCATTCTATGAAATTTGTCGAGTTAGATTAGAAGAGAACTGAATCAAGTTGCCAAGTGCCTTATTGCAAATACATGTCTCTATTGACATTTATGTTGAACCTACAAATGTAGCTGAGAAATAGATAAGCCGCTCTTTGAGGCACATGTATTTAGTATGTATCAAGGAGTACATTGTAACAATAGGCAGAGAAATTTTGATTGCCCAATTAAAAATTTGGTCAGTACAGAAAAATATTAATAAAAATAGAGCGGATGCCCCTTTTAGCCTGCGCTGCCCTTTAGCCCCTCCCTTTTGTCTTTTTCAATTATTTGTTTATATACCAATGAGTGCCTTCATGCAGACCTATACCTCCTATCTATACCTATATAAGCTAGAACCTGTCCTCCCTTTCCACCAGTATGTACTGCCTTACTTCCTGTGATCAATCACCATAAGTTAGCAACATTTTATAGGGGCTAACCCCCAAACTACCCCGTCCTGCACCTCATTGCGGCTCAAAATGCACCCTGCCTCTTTTTTCTTACCCGCCCTGTTGCTTTTTTTGACCACCCTGCCCCTTTTTCCACTCTAGAATAAACCCTATTAAAAGTTAATTTATCCATTGGAAATTCATGAAAAACACAAACAATACTAGTAGATGTTTATTAACGTCTCATTTTTGTACAAGCATACACAACATATTGAAACAGTAATATTAAAACAATGTACAAAACCACTCATGTTTGAGTTATAAGAGACACTCTAAGATATAATACAACAGCATCTTAAAAACTTACTTTCAAATCAATTTAAAAATACAGATTTATAAAACAGTAAAACTATACATCCCAGGTTTTAATGTTGCAGAGATATATGTTAATACCCAATTACGGTAAGTGTTAATGGGTTAAATACTCAACCATTACCCAATCATTGCCCCAAACATCCAATCATGACATACTTACCCAGGGATCATTCTAGAGGGCGATGTGGGCGAAATAGTTGCCCTGGGAGCCCCACTTCTCCCTAAACATTTTTTTTTTGGTTTTTACGATTTTCAAACCAAATTTTGTCTAGTAAGATACACTTGGTCCATTATAAAGCACTCCTTCTATTGTACTGTGCATTTTAACCCTATTTTGGAGAAGTATATTTAAAGAACACCATTTAAGGAAGCGATCATGCGCTTTCTCACTTCTCCCAACAATTCTGACCTAGAATGAACCCTGACTTACCAGTATCTAGTTGGTTGAATGCGGATACATTGTTTTCAGATAAAGAATGTGAGAGTGGAGAGTTTCTGAACATGGATAGCCAGACCTGTGACGATTGCCTGTCGGGCACGTTCTCCAGCGGTAACAGTGTTCGCTTTGATGACTGGGACAAACTTCCTGTCGGCTTCTCAAATACCACAGAGTCTTTTCAGGGATTTGGAGACAGCTCCGACGAACCTGTGGATTGTAAAACGTAAGCCTTCTGATAATAATAGAGCGAGCACAGCATGGAGGATATGTCAGTGTTCCAGTGTGTGGTTGAATTATGTATCACGAAATGCATTATTTATTAATGATTGCATTATTATCACGAGTTGTGTGACCCACGAGTGATGATAATAGCTTTCTATGTTCATGAGTGAAATATAATTCGATCATTAGCGTCAGTCGGAAACGTGTTTTTATGATGGAAAACGATGCAACTGTTTGCTAAATTACGCTAGAACGTGTCAAGTAGAGGACACCAATTCTCTCATGTAACAGTGCACCAACTTACTCATGTAACAGTGCACCAATTTTCTCATGTAACAGTGCACCAACTTACTCATGTAGCAGTGCACCAATTTTCTCATGTAGCAGTGCACCAACTTTCTCATGTAACAATGCACCAACTTTCTTGTGTAACAGTGCACCAACTTATCATTTAACAGTGCACCAACTTACTCATGTAACAATACACCAACGTTCTCACATAGCAGTGCACCAACTTTCTCATGTAACAGTGCACCAACTTTCTCATGTAACAGTGCACCAATGTTCTCATGTAACAGTGCACCAACTTTCTCATGTAACAGTGTACCAACTTTCTCATGTAACAATGTACCAACTTTCTCATGTAACAGTGCACCAACTTTCTCATGTAACAGTGCACCAACTTTCTCATTTAACAGTGCACCAATGTTCTCATGTAACAGTGCACCAACTTTCTCATGTAACAGTGCACCAACTTTCTCATGTAACAGTGCACCAACTTTCTCATGTAACAGTGCACCAACTTTCTCATGTAACAGTGCACCAACTTTCTCATGTAACAGTGCACCAGGATAACAATTACAGGGTTCCTCTGTCTAAATTTTTGTCTACGCCATGTCTGTCACCAATTGAAAAAAACTGGAGTCAATTTAAAAAACTTGGAGCCAACTAAGAGCCATATACAGACGGATCTGTAGTCCAGTGGTAACACGCTGGACTGGTAATCCAGGGATCGCAGGTTCGATCCCCCCGTCTGACCCTAATAAAATGAACAGTCTTTCAGATGGGACGTTAAACCGAGGTCTCGTGTCTGTTCTTTACACCGTGCACGTAAAAGAACCAGAGGAGACTCTGGAATGGGTCTCTGTCTGTATCATTGCACTATCCTCCAAAAATCTAAAATGACTAATCTCTTCAGGAGGCGTCGCTCGTATGGACAACCGGTAGTGACGATAAATAAACGTAAAACACACACACACGAGCCATATAGTAGTTCACATATATTTGAAGCCATGTATTTGATAAAAAATTTTTTTTTAAAAAGTTGTGCCAAATATTTTCGCCAATTCACAAAATTTAGCGCCAGTATTTGTTTCTTGGCGCCATTGGTGACCGACAGCGGAAACCCTGAATTAACTTCGTTATCAGAGGACCAGGTATCTCCAGTAACATGCCACCAATTATCTATGGTAACAGGATGCCAATTATCTATGGTAACATGACACCAATTATCTATGGTAACATGATGCCAATTATCTATGGTAACATGACACCAATTATCTATGGTAACAGGATGCCAATTATCTATGGTAACAGGATGCCAATTATCTATGGTAACATGACACCAATTGTCTATGGTAACATCACACCAATTATCTATGGTAACATGACACCAAGTATCTATGGTAACATGACACCAATTATCTATGGTAACAGGATGCCAATTATCTATGGTAACATGACACCAATTATCTATGGTAACATGATGCCAATTATCTATGGTAACATGACCAAGTATCTATGGTAACATGACACCAAGTATCTATGGTAACATGACACCAATTATCTATGGTAGCATGACACCAATTATATATGGTAACATGACACCAATTATCTATGGTAACAGGATGCCAATTATCTATGGTAACATGACACCAATTATCTATGGTAACATGACACCAATTATCTATGGTAACAGGATGCCAATTATCTATGGTGGTAACAGGATGCCAATTATCTATGGTAACATGACACCAATTATCTATGGTAACAGGATGCCAATTATATATGGTAACATGACACCAATTATCTATGGTAACATGACACCAAGTATATATGGTAACATGACAGCACTTATCTATGGTAACAGGACACCAATTATCTATGGTAACAGTATGCCAATTATCTATGGTAACATGATGCCAATTATCTATGGTAACAGGATGCCAATTATCTATGGTAACATGACACCAATTATCTATGGTAACAGGATGCCAATTATCTATGGTAACATGACACCAATTATCTATGGTAACATGATGCCAATTATCTATGGTAACATGACACCAATTATCTATGGTAACAGGATGCCAATTATCTATGGTAACAGGATGCCAATTATCTATGGTAACATGACACCAATTATCTATGGTAACATCACACCAATTATCTATGGTAACACGACACCAAGTATCTATGGTAACATGACACCAATTATCTATGGTAACAGGATGCCAATTATCTATGGTAACATGACACCAATTATCTATGGTAACAGGATGCCAATTATCTATGGTAACATGACACCAAGTATCTATGGTAACATGACACCAATTATCTATGGTAGCATGACACCAATTATATATGGTAACATGACACCAATTATCTATGGTAACATGACACCAATTATCTATGGTAACATGACACCAATTATCTATGGTAACAGGATGCCAATTATCTATGGTAACATGACACCAATTATCTATGGTAACATGACACCAATTATCTATGGTAACAGGATGCCAATTATCTATGGTAACAGGATGCCAATTATCTATGGTAACATGACACCAATTATCTATGGTAACAGGATGCCAATTATCTATGGTAACATGACACCAATTATCTATGGTAACATGACACCAAGTATCTATGGTAACATGACAGCACGTATCTATGGTAACAGGACACCAATTATCTATGGTAACAGTATGCCAATTATCTATGGTAACAGGATGCCAATTATCTATGGTAACAGGATGCCAATTATCTATGGTAACATGACACCAATTTTCTATGGTAACATGACACCAATTATCTATGGTAACATGACACCAATTAGCTATGGTAACAGTGTGCCAATTATCTATGGTAGCAGTATGCCAATTATCTATGGTCACATGTCACCAATTATCTATGGTAACAGCATGCCAATTATCTATGGTAGCAGTATGCCAATTATCTATGGTCACATGACACCAATTATCTATGGTAACATGACATCAATTATCTATGGTAACAGCATGTCAATTATCTATGGTAACATGACACCAATTATCTATCGTAACAGGATGCCACTATACAAATAATATTTTCCCAATTAGCTTAGATATCATGGTACCACTTATCTCACATACCAGGAGCTCGATTATCTAAAGTAACAGGATGCCAATTATCCCAGAACACCCATTATCAAAGGTTCACTCCAATTGTATTCAGTAAGAAGACACCAATTCTCTCGGGTAACAATTCAGCAACTGTCTCAGGTAACTGTACACCAACTTTCTCAGGTAACAATACACCAACTGTCTCAGGTAACCATACACCAATTTCCACAGGTAACAATACACCAACTTTCTCAGGTAACTGTACACCAACTTTCACAGGTAACTATACACCAACTTTCACAGGTAACAATACACCAACTTTCACAGGTAACAGTACACCAACTTCCACAGGTAACAATACACCAACTTCTACAGGTAACAGTACACCAACTTCCACAGGTAACAATACACCAACTTCCACAGGTAACAATACACCAACTTTCACAGGTAACAATACACCAACTTTCTCAGGTAACAATACACCAACTTTCTCAGGTAACAATACACCAACTTTCACAGGTAACAATACACCAACTTTCTCAGGTAACAATACACCAACTGTCTCAGGTAACAATATACCAACTTCCACAGGTAACAATACACCAACTTTCACAGGTAACAATACACCAACTTTCTCAGGTAACACTATACCAACGTCCACAGGTAACAGTACACCAACTTTCTCAGGTAACAATACACCAACTTCCACAGGTAACAGTACACCAACTTTCACAGGTAACAGTACACCAACTTTCTCAGGTAACAATACACCAACTTCCACAGGTAACAGTACACCAACTTCCACAGGTAACACTATACCAACTTCCACAGGTAACAGTACACCAACTTTCTCAGGTAACAATACACCAACTTCCACAGGTAACAATATACCAACTTTTACCGGTAACAGTACACCAACTTTCCCAGGTAACAATACACCAACTGTCTCAGGTAACGGTACACCAACTGTCTCAGGTAACAATATACCAACTTTCTCAGGTAACAGTACACCAACTTTCTCAGGTAACAATATACCAACTTTCTCAGGTAACAGTACATCAACTGTCTCAGGTAACGGTACACCAACTTTCTCAGGTAACAATATACCAACTTTCTCAGGTAACAATATACCAACTTTCTCAGGTAACAATACATCAACTTTCTCAGGTAACGGTACACCAACTGTCTCAGGTAACAGTACATCAACTGTCTCAGGTAACAATATACCAACTTTCTCAGGTAACAGTACACCAACTTTCTCAGGTAACAATATACCAACTTTCACAGGTAACAGTATAGCAACTAGTTACCGTGTGT
>CM026398.1:58239034-58333711 GCA_014843695.1 Archivesica marissinica | reverse complement strand
GACCAAGCTATGGCGGCGTTCTTTCTTACATTGAAACAAAATATCGATAAAAATTAATACAAAGTGATTATAAAGTGATTATATGTACGGAATTATATGAACTAAAGATAGTTGCAACATACTATACAGGATTAAATAAGTATTTTGCTCGTTTATTGAGGTTTATATCCATACATCTGACATGGAAAGTGATCTAGAACAAACCAAGATGGCGGACATTACACAAACAAACACAAACAGTGCACATGACATTCCCCTTGTTTTCATGCAAGAGAAGGATCTATTCGGCAATCGAATTCCAACCGAAGCTGAGTGGATAAAACATGTGGACTTGTACTTCGCAATTGGTGAGAGAATTGATGAGTCTCATATCAAAGGGCTTCAACGTATAGGAGGTACATGGCGTATCTATCTCGACAACATTAATGATAAGGTCACTTTGATGGCCGAAGGGGTACCTTTAAGGGGAAAGATAATTCCTGTACTTGGTACGAATCCTAACCGTCTAGACAGTGAAAACGTTATTCGTATACGTATCAAGAATATACCCCTATCTGTTGACGATGGGGTCATAACCAGGAGGTTTACACTTGATAAGATTGACCCAATTGCTTGTGTCAGAGAAAAATTAAGAGTGCGAGGGAAGCTCACAAACTGCGCAACTGGTGACAGGCTTTTGACTGTGAAGGCTTCTTCCCTTACAACTCCCCTCCCTAACTTTATGCAATTCGACCAATTCAAAGGTCGTGTTATACATTATGGACAAAAGAAACCCACAATCGATAGGCCAAAGGAATGTACAAAATGTTTCAAAACTGGGCATGTGTTTTCTGCATGCACTAATGACTGGGTGTGTACACGGTGCAAACTCAATGGACACAAGCAATCTGATTGCATGCTAACCGACAATTCCGATACGTACGTAACGGAGCAAGCAGATTCTGACAACGACAACAACGACGCGAACTTGGACCAAACGATTGAATCGGTCTCGCCTACTAGACAACCGAAAACAATACATCCACAATCAATAAATCCCGTAAATCCGGTGAAAACCGTGGATCCCGAGAAATCGACCAAATCAGATATAACAGTCCAACAGCACATGGAAAGATTTCTCGTCAATAAAAGCCAGACGCCGAACAAAGGCAGACACTTGAACGCACCAGAAAGATCACCACCCACGCCGACTGAAATCCTACATGACAGGCAGACGCCCGTGAAAAAGAAAAGCAAACGAAATAAATAACTTTCATTGCACTGGAATGTTCTCTCATAACAAACTGAACTTTGATACCGTCTTATGGACTTTGAATATTGAACAGCGGATTCACCTTACGATTGTTAGGAACTTTGTTAAAATCATGTTTAGACATGTAAAACATAAACACGAATGTAATCGGCACATCTATGTATACACTTTTAAATTGTATAAATGTAATCCACTAGTGATACACATAAATCATTAATTACATTGATGTATACTACTATTCATTATTGTGTGTTATTAGGTCAATTACGCTCTGCACTTGAAAGCATAGTGAGCGCAATTCATAACATACCCGGTGTATATTTTTCAGAACCGTGTATGTATGCCCACTCCATAACATATGTTTTTTCCTTAATGTGTTATTTAAATATGACCAAGGAAATTATAATTATGTATTCACAGGTATATGTTCTGCAAATTTGCATATATGTTTCTTGTTTTCGTTTCGTAAGACTTATTGGCTGCATAAATTTGCTGAAGTTCATTTATATAGCACGGGTCGTAATCACAATGCAAGTGGAATTATATAATATATGCCCTATTCTAATGTATCACGTGAACTACGTATTACATACATCTGTTATTAAACAGTATATCTTGAAAGTGTATACTTTCGTGAAAAAAGTAAAATGCACTGTATCTCGGGCTAAATTACTGCACGAAGTGTACATATCCCTATCTCGGTCAAATGCTAACGTCATACAAATTATAACGGCTCATCACGGAATACTCTTGCGTTGTAATCTGCAATTGATACACTGGTTATATTTAGCGGATATTCTTATTTTAGACTTCATTCATAAACGTGACTTGAATGCAGTGATGAATTCAATAGAATGTTATCTGTTGATATTGCGTTGTTTACTGATAGAACACAGCAAATACATTCTATCCAACGCAATATTTCTACAGAATCGTAAAACTCCTTTTGTACATTGTATGCATCTCTATATAGGGGTTTATTTGGACACCTATTTCAACCGTCTATTGTTTGTTGTTGTTATTGTATATTGTATATACAGATGAATACTTTTTAAATATTCTCATTTATATCCATGAATGATAAAGCTCCTAGCCTTTCGAATAATCACTTTCTTTCTTTAAATACACAAGGTTTGAACGATAGAAATAAAAGGTCAAGGTTACTAGTATGGTTAAAGCAACAAAAGGCACATATTGTATTTTTACAAGAAACCCACTTCTCGCCAAACATTATAAATGATACACTTTTGCAAACATCAGAATGGGATGTTTTTCATTCTTTTGGAACAACAAATAGTAGAGGGTGTTCTATTTTTATACTTAAGCATGTTAGTTATAAACTCATCGATAAATACTTTGATAAAGAAGGTAGATACGTAATTTTAAATATCGAACTAAACGATAACACGTATACACTTGTTAATATTTATGCACCGAGTGATAAAAAATTTCGAAACATATTTTTTAACAACTTAAATGAGATACTTACAGATAAAAGTCAAGGATTGAAATTAGTCGGGGGCGACTTCAATGATACTCTAACGATAAATGATAGACTACGCAGACACAATAATAATAATAGTAATAATAATAATAATATTTATAATAGTAATAATAATAATAATAATAGTAATAATAATAATAATAAAAATAATCCTGTAGAAAACTTGACAAAACTAATGAAAGCTCACAATTTAATTGATATATGGAGGCAGAAAAATGAAAAAACAGAGCAATTTACCTGGCGCAGAAAAAATAACATTGAAAAGAGTAGAATAGACCTTTGGTTAATTGATGGTAATACTATACCCCTTATACTTTCAACTGATATTAGACCGGCTCAAATTAAATTTACTGACCACCTAGCAATCTCCTTAAAACTACAAATACCTAGCAAACGAGGACCAGGCTTCTGGAAATTCAATAACTCTCTATTGGCTGATGAAAATTATGTGGCATACATATCCAAAATTATCAACTCTATAATGGTATCAAATATAAAAAATCCACAAGTGAAATGGGAATTGTGTAAACTAGAAATTCGTGAAGCGTCTATTAATTTTTCAAATAAAGCATCTCGTGAACGACACAACCGGTTGTACAATTTAGAAAATGAACTTAAAATATTGCTACAAGTACCAAACCTCAACATCAACATTAAAAACAGAATACACGAACTTGAAAGGGAAATTGAAATCATATATAATTTTAAAACTATTGGGGCACAGGTTCGCTCAAGAGTCTCGTTTCTAGAGGAAGGTGAAAGAAACTCCAAATATTTTTTTAGTTTAGAAAAATCACGACAATGTAGAAAAGGCATGAATTCTCTGATTGTCAATAATAATAGAATAACAGACAAAATTGAAATTCTAAAACAAGAAGTATTGTTCTATGAAATATTATATAGCGCAGAGTCGACCAATGTAAATATACAGTCATATCTAGATTCCGTCACTTTAGAGCACAAATTAACTAATGAACTTTCTGATAAATGTGAAGGTATTTTAACTCATGAAGAATGTACTAAGGCTATTCACGAAATGAAGCTGAACAAAAGTCAGGGTCTAGACGGTTTAACCGTTGAGTTTTACGTTAAGTTTTGGAATCTGTTCTGCAACTTAGTCGTTAATGCGCTTAATCAAGGTTTTACAAATAAAGAAATGTCACGATCGCAAAAACAAAGCGTAATTTCTTTGATTTACAAAAAAGGTAATCCTGAAAATATTGAAAACTGGAGACCTATCTCGCTCTTAAACATTGATTACAAATTAGTAGCGAGAGTTCTCGCGAACAGATTACAATATGTACTTCCTACAATAATTAACCTTGACCAACAAGGATATATAAAAAATCGATATATTGGATACAACATTCGTCAAATTCAAGATACAATAGACTATGCCGAATCAATTGAAATTAACGGCGCCATGCTATTTTTAGATTTTAGGAAAGCTTTTGATACCGTAAACTGAAACTTTATGTTTAAGGTACTTACAAAATTTGGCTTTAAAGAAACATTTATAACATGGGTAAAGACACTATATAACAATATATCATCATGCGTAATAAACAACGGTTGGAAATCAGACTGCTTTAGTATATCTAGAGGTATACGTCAAGGTTGTCCGTTATCCGCGTTACTTTTTATCACTGTAGCCGAAATTATGGCAATAAAAATTCGTCAATGTCCAAACATAAATGGTATAACAGTTAAACTGGAACAACTAGAACACCTAAAGATAACCCAGTTAGCAGATGATACTACTCTCTTTTTAAAAGATAAGTCAGATATTCCTTTTGCTATTAAAATTGTCGAAGACTTTGGAAAATACTCGGGTCTTAAGTTAAATAAATCTAAAACAGAAGGCCTATGGATTGGAAAGCTAAAACATAATAATTGTACTACTGAATTTGACATTAAATTTACGAACAAATCCGTTAAAGCACTAGGTGTATTCTTTGGAAATGACAAGTATTCATGCAATGAACTAAACTGGAATAATAAAATATTACAATGTCAATTATTACTTAATAACTGGAACAAGAGAAATTTAACATTTTATGGCAAAATCCTTGTAATAAAGTCCCTGATTTTACCTAAGTTCATATATCTTATTCAAAACCTAGATATTCCAAAAGATGTCTTAAATACAATAAATGCAATGTTCTTCAAGTTTCTTTGGGGTGGTAAAAATTATAAAGTAAAACGAAACATAACAATTGGCCATAAAAATGATGGCGGGCTAGACATGGTAGATATAAATATATTTGCAAAAACAATGAAAATAAAATGGGTACACAATCTTTTATCAAATGGAAATGCAAATTGGAAAGTTATACCCAAGTTCTTTCTTAACCAATATGGAAATAATTTCCTTGTCTTTTCCATGAATCTAGATTCCTATAAATCATTGCCACGCACTAAATACATAATGCCAACATTTTATAAATCGCTATTAGACATGTGGCTTGAATTCAAAAGGGTATCATGTAAAATTGCAACAAATAAGCTGGAACATTTTCGTGAAATTCGTAAACAAATATTGTGGGGAAATAGTTTCATCAAAGACAAAAATAAGTGTCTCGTGTTTAAATCATGGATTGACTCAAACATTTTATTTGTTAATGATATTATCTCAGAAACTGGAGAAATAGATGTACAGAGAATATTAAATTCTCTTCAATCAAAACATGACTGGATCTCTGAAATGCAAATAATCAGAAAGGCAATACCTAATCTTTGGAAAACTCAATTAAAATCAAGAAATTCATACTTAACAAAAGTGAAGACTGAATTAACTATATTTATGGAACATAATAGATGTTTCAATGTTATGACGAATAAGGATATTTACAATATATTACTGAAACAAAAAGCCGAACTGCCATATATCCATAAATACTGGGAACAACGTTTTAACAAAACGTTAATGTGGAATTCTTTTTACTTTGTCATGAATAAAATAACATGCGATAATAAAATAAAACAATTCAAATTTAAACTTTTACATCGCATTGTTGCAACAAATCAAAATTTATTCACCTGGAAAATATTTGACAACCCACTATGTAATCACTGCAACAATATAGAAGACTATTCCCATTTTTTCCTAGACTGCAGCTATTTGAAACATTTTTGGGAAATTATCGCTGAAGTTTTCAAACAATGCGGAATTTCAAGAACTTTTAAAGATCTAGAATCTATTGTCATTGGTTACAAAATTGAACTAAGGGAGTACCAAGATGTCAATATTGTACTTAGCCATATATCATATTGTATTTATAAAACATACTTCTTAAGCGATAGACGAAAGATGCCATTCAATATGATAACAACTCTATACTATGACTTGCTTGTGACAAGTGAATACATGAAGAAGGTTAACAAACCTTACCAGTTTATTCTAAAGTTTTTGAAACATCTATATCTGTTTTGCTAATTGTCATTTGTTATTATATATTTACTTGTAAATGACTTGTATTATATGTGAATAAACGGACTGCCAGTAGGCAATTCCAAAGAGAAAAGAGAAAAAAAAAAAAAAAAAAAAAAACAGTATAGCAACTTTCTCAGGTAACAGTACACCAACTTTCACAGGTAACAATATACCAACTTTCACAGGTAACAATACACCAACTTTCTCAGGTAACACTACACCAACTTTCACAGGTAACAATACACCAACTGTCTCAGGTAACAATACACCAACTTTCACAGGTAATAATACACCAACTTTCACAGGTAATAATACACCAACTGTCTCAGGTAACAATACACCCACTGTCTCAGGTAACAGTACATCAACTTTCACAGGTAACAATACACCAACTTTCACAGGTAATAATACACCAACTGTCTCAGGTAACAATACACCAACTTTCTCAGGTAATAATACACCAACTTTCACAGGTAATAATACACCAACTGTCTCAGGTAAAACAACACAAATTAGGTAAACTATCTGAGATAGCATGAAACCACCTTGTTTTTGCCTTGGCAATAACCTGACAACCCTGCCTATGTACGACAAACATACAATATGTCGGATGGAAAATATAATTGAGAATCTTGTTAGCAAATAAACTACAGATGTACGACAAACATACACTATGTCGGAAGGAAAATATAATTGAGAATCTTGTTAGCAAATAAACTACAGATGTACGACAAACATACAATATGTCGGATGGAAAATATAATTGAGAATCTTGTTAGCAAATAAACTACAGATGTACGACAAACATACACTATGTCGGAAGGAAAATATAAATGAAAATCTTGTTGCGAAACACTTCATTGAAGATCTAGAGCGATCTGTAGCTTGTCTAGACATTGTTGTGATTATCTATTGATTATCTGTGCTACGGTAGTCATCCTTCCATACTGTTTGTTCTGCTAATGACTTGCTTCATATCCAATATTGAATATTGCAGCTTGTTCAAGTATTTATCATTAATAGATCATTTCTTTATTCTCTTCGAGAGTGATTAATGTAATGTTGTAAATACTTGTTTCACAATCGAGCTGAAGTAAATTTGTATAAACCAGTTAGAAGTAACTTTAAAATATTTCGGAAGTCGTGATAGCGCAGTGGATGCGCGTTCGCTTCAGGTGCAAAATGTCCGGAGTTCGAGCCCTACTGGAGCCGTTACGATTGTGCCCTTAGGCAAGGCATTTAAATTCCATGTTGCCTTTTCTCTCTTCCTCGTGGCGATGGATTCCATCAGGAATGAGGTATCGAGAGTGATTTATATAGTTGAAATAACTTGTTTCGCAATCAAGCTAAAATAAATTTGTATAAAATTAAATATATTTCTGCTCCCAACTCCTATTTTTATGTGTATTCATTTGTTTTTGACCGTTGTAACACTACATACCTCTAAATAGGCTTACAAAAAGTGTAGATCCAGATGAGCCGGCTCATGACTTTTTGCCAGTAATATTACTATTTTTAGACAAAATTACCCATTTTGATAAATGAACTGGTCCAAATGTAATTTTCTGATTGGTCTACGAATATAGTGCACCCGTCCATGTCAGTTACCAATGGAATATAATTTAGTGAAAGGTGAAATAAAAGAAAATAACTAAATACTGTAAAGTAGATGAGCCATCTTATGCCTGGGCAGTCAGAGAGTAAATACGGTAAATTAGACCACCCATCATATACATGGGTCTGTCAAGGAGTAAATATGGTAAATTAGACCACCCATCATATACATGGGTCTGTCAAGGAGTAAATATGGTAAATTAGACCACCCATCATATACATGGGTCTGTCAAGGAGTAAATATGGTAAATTAGACCACCCATCATATACATGGGTCTGTCAAGGAGTAAATATGGTAAATTAGACCACCCATCATATACATGGGTCTGTCAAGGGTAAATATGGTAAATTAGACCACCCATCATATACATGGGTCTGTCAAGGAGTAAATATGGTAAATTAGACCACCCATCATATACATGGGTCTGTCAAGGAGTAAATATGGTAAATTAGACCACCCATCATATACATGGGTCTGTCAAGGAGTAAATATGGTAAATTAGACCACCCATCATATACATGGGTCTGTCAAGGAGTAAATATGGTAAATTAGACCACCCATCATATACATGGGTCTGTCAAGGAGTAAATATGGTAAATTAGACCACCCATCATATACATGGGTCTGTCAAGGAGTAAATATGGTAAATTAGACCACCCATCATATACATGGGTCTGTCAAGGAGTAAATATGGTAAATTAGACCACCCATCATATACATGGGTCTGTCAAGGAGTAAATATGGTAAATTAGACCACCCATCATATACATGGGTCTGTCAAGGAGTAAATATGGTAAATTAGACCACCCATCATATACATGGGTCTGTCAAGGAGTAAATATGGTAAATTAGACCACCCATCATATACATGGGTCTGTCAAGGAGTAAATATGGTAAATTAGACCACCCATCATATACATGGGTCTGTCAAGGAGTAAATATGGTAAATTAGATCACCCATCATATACATGGGTCTGTCAAGCAGTAAATATGGTAAATTAGACCACCCATCATATACATGGGTCTGTCAAGGAGTAAATATGGTAAATTAGACCACCCATCATATACATGGGTCTGTCAAGGAGTAAATATGGTAAATTAGACCACCCATCATATACATGGGTCTGTCAAGCAGTAAATATGGTAAATTAGACCACCCATCATATACATGGGTCTGTCAAGGAGTAAATATGGTAAATTAGATCACCCATCATATACATGGGTCTGTCAAGGAGTAAATATGGTAAATTAGACCACCCATCATATACATGGGTCTGTCAAGCAGTAAATATGGTAAATTAGACCACCCATCATATACATGGGTCTGTCAAGGAGTAAATATGGTAAATTAGACCACCCATCATATACATGGGTCTGTCAAGGAGTAAATATGGTAAATTAGACCACCCATCATATACATGGGTCTGTCAAGGAGTAAATATGGTAAATTAGACCACCCATCATATACATGGGTCTGTCAAGCAGTAAATATGGTAAATTAGACCACCCATCATATACATGGGTCTGTCAAGGAGTAAATATGGTAAATTAGACCACCCATCATATACATGGGTCTGTCAAGGAGTAAATATGGTAAATTAGACCACCCATCATATACATGGGTCTGTCAAGGAGTAAATATGGTAAATTAGACCACCCATCATATACATGGGTCTGTCAAGGAGTAAATATGGTAAATTAGACCACCCATCATATACATGGGTCTGTCAAGCAGTAAATATGGTAAATTAGACCACCCATCATATACATGGGTCTGTCAAGCAGTAAATATGGTAAATTAGACCACCCATCATATACATGGGTCTGTCAAGGAGTAAATATGGTAAATTAGACCACCCATCATATACATGGGTCTGTCAAGCAGTAAATATGGTAAATTAGACCACCCATCATATACATGGGTCTGTCAAGCAGTAAATATGGTAAATTAGATCACCCATCATATACATGGGTCTGTCAAGGAGTAAATATGGTAAATTAGATCACCCTTCATATACATGGGTCTGTCAAGGAGTAAATATGGTAAATTAGACCACCCTTCATATACATGGGTCTGTCAAGGAGTAAATATGGTAAATTAGATCACCCATCATATACATGGGTCTGTCAAGGAGTAAATATGGTAAATTAGATCACCCATCATATACATGGGTCTGTCAAGCAGTAAATATGGTAAATTAGACCACCCATCATATACATGGGTCTGTCAAGCAGTAAATATGGTAAATTAGACCACCCATCATATACATGGGTCTGTCAAGGAGTAAATATGGTAAATTAGACCACCCATCATATACATGGGTCTGTCAAGGAGTAAATGGTAAATTAGACCACCCATCATATACATGGGTCTGTCAAGGAGTAAATATGGTAAATTAGACCACCCATCATATACATGGGTCTGTCAAGCAGTAAATATGGTAAATTAGACCACCCATCATATACATGGGTCTGTCAAGGAGTAAATATGGTAAATTAGACCACCCATCATATACATGGGTCTGTCAAGGAGTAAATATGGTAAATTAGACCACCCATCATATACATGGGTCTGTCAAGGAGTAAATATGGTAAATTAGACACCCATCATATACATGGGTCTGTCAAGCAGTAAATATGGTAAATTAGACCACCCATCATATACATGGGTCTGTCAAGCAGTAAATATGGTAAATTAGACCACCATCATATACATGGGTCTGTCAAGGAGTAAATATGGTAAATTAGACCACCCATCATATACATGGGTCTGTCAAGGAGTAAATATGGTAAATTAGACCACCCATCATATACATGGGTCTGTCAAGCAGTAAATATGGTAAATTAGATCACCCATCATATACATGGGTCTGTCAAGCAGTAAATATGGTAAATTAGACCACCCATCATATACATGGGTCTGTCAAGCAGTAAATATGGTAAATTAGATCACCCTTCATATACATGGGTCTGTCAAGCAGTAAATATGGTAAATTAGATCACCCTTCATATACATGGGTCTGTCAAGCAGTAAATATGGTAAATTAGACCACCCATCAATACATGGGTCTGTCAAGCAGTAAATATGGTAAATTAGACCACCCATCAATACATGGGTCTGTCAAGGAGTAAATATGTAAATTAGATCACCCATCTTGTACATGGGTCTGTCATGGGGTAAATATGGTAAATTAGTTCACCCATCATATACATGGGTCTGTCAAGGAGTAAATATGGTAAATTAGACCACCCATCATATACATGGGTCTGTCAAGTAGTAAATATGGTAAATTAGACCACCCATCAATACATGGGTCTGTCAAGCAGTAAATATGGTAAATTAGTTCACCCATCATATACATGGGTCTGTCAAGCAGTAAATATGGTAAATTAGACCACCCATCATATACATGGGTCTGTCAAGGGGTAAATATGGTAAATTAGATCACCCATCAATACATGGGTCTGTCAAGCAGTAAATATGGTAAATTAGACCACCCATCATATACATGGGTCTGTCAAGGGGTAAATATGGTAAATTAGATCACCCATTTTATACAAGATCTGCCATCTAAGGAAGTAAATATAGTAAAATAGATGTTCAGTGTTATACATGGTCGTTCATGGAGTAAATATGGTAACATATAACCCTGGAATATGAAGTCCAATAAATACAAACAACCCATGTTATTGCAGTATCGAATATTAAATGCCTTGTTCTCTATGATTAGACTGTAGTGGTATATTTTGTTTAGGTCTCATTATGTTGTCAACTATAAGTGAATCCTCACATTATATTGTAATACAAGCTGCTGTATGCTACACTGGCTGTAGTCATGGTAACTAGACAATGGATGTGCCTACAGCCTATCATTGTGTCAGCAGCATCTGTGTGTGATAATAGACTGCTGTAGTTTTACAGCTGGCAGTCACTTAGATGAAAATAACTGCTTGTCATGTGATAATGTCTGTGTGTTTTTATGTTTATTTATTGTCGCTACCAGTTGCCCATATGAGTGACGGCTCCTGAAGAGATTAGTCATTTTAGATTTTTGGATGATTATGATAGTGCAATGATACAGACAAGAGACCCATTTCAGAGTCTGCTCTGGTTCTTTTACGTGCACGGTGTACAGCCCCGACACAAGACCTCGGTTTAATATCCCATCTGAAAGACTGTTAATTTTATTAGTGTCAGACGGGGGATCGAACCTGCGATCCCTGGATTACCAGTCCAGCGTGTTATCACTGGACTACAGATCCGTCTGTCATGTGATATTGCACCAGTTGTACACTTATATAAGACAATGGCGAGATTGAAACACAAAAGAAGATTTGCTGTACTCAGTGCAATCATAGAATGAGCGTAGGACGTAATTCCCCTGGATATCATCCCTCCATGTTTTTAACACAGACGGAAGTCATGATAGTGCAGTAGTAGCGTGTTCGCTTCAGGTGTGAAATGTCGGAGTTTGAGCCCCTCTGGACCCGTTACGAAATTTAACGTTGCCTCTTCTCTCTCCCTCGTTGGGTCTCGAGAGTGATTAATATAAGTTGTAAGAACTTGTTTCGCAATCAAGCTAAAATAAATTTGTATAAACTAACACGGACGGAAATAATCCTGCCCATATAACAACTAGGGATGGCAACGAATGGTGATTGTGATATTCGAATATTCGGATAATCGCAAATTTCTCCAACTTTCGATTTCCACTACAGTTAGTACCTGTAAAACAAATGCTTCTCAGTTTGTGTCCCGTCAAATAGACTGCATTAATCAATTAGTGACCCCTGTAAGGTGTGAACAACATGTTATCACCCTCCTTTGTTATTTGGAGCCAAATCGCAATGACATTTCGCACCTTCGGGCACGCATTGGGTCATTCTTTGTTTTCGAAACTTAATTGATTGAAATTTAAACAAACATATATATCCTTTTAAGCTATGATTTAACTGCAATTGATTAAAATTTGATATGAATTTTTGTTTTTAATATTCGAATATGGTTTTAATATTCGAATATTCGGACGTTCGAACGAATATTCGAACATTCGTTGCCATCCCTAATAAAAACACAAGTATGACATAGTCCCCCCATTCATATTCAGGTAAGAGGCTAGACTTGGGGGGGTTTTGTCATCCTTTGTTAAAAAAATATGGTTGGTGGAGGGTTATACCGGTAGGTATATCTGGAGAGATTATGTCCGTATCCTGAATGTAAGGGTTGGTGGAGGGTTATACCGGTAGGTATATCTGGAGAGATTATGTCCGTATCCTGAACGTAAGGGTTGGTGGAGGGTTATACCGGTAGGTATATCTGGAGAGATTATGTCCGTATCCTGAAAGAACGTAAGGGTTGGTGGAGGGTTATACCGGTAGGTATATCTGGAGAGATTATGTCCGTATCCTGAACGTAAGGGTTGGTGGAGGGTTATACCGGTAGGTATATCTGGAGAGATTATGTCCGTATCCTGAATGTAAGGGTTGGTGGAGGGTTATACCGGTAGGTATATCTGGAGAGATTATGTCCGTATCCTGAATGTAAGGGTTGGTGGAGGGTTATACCGGTAGGTATATCTGGAGAGGTTATGTCCGTATCCTGAATGTAAGGGTTGGTGGAGGGTTATACCGGTAGGTATATCTGGAGAGATTATGTCCGTATCCTGAAAGAACGTAAGGGTTGGTGGAGGATTATACAGTATTTCATGCTCACAAGAGATTAGTCATTTTAGATTTTTGGAGGATAGTGCATGATACAGATAGAGACCCATTCCAGAGTCTCCTCTGGTTCTTTTACGTGCACGGTGTAAAGCACCGACACAAGACCTCGGTTTAACGTCCCATCTGAAAGACTGTTAAGTTTATTAGGGTCAGACGGGTGATCGAACCTGCGATCACTGGATTACCAGTTCAGCGTGTTACCACTGGACTACCTATCCGTCTGGTATATCCTGGCCCTTTTGTGTATTAATACAATTTATACTGCTTAATATTGGACTGATGGTTCGTTTCATGAAAGAGTCTGAGTGAAGAATTTCATATTGAGTTATGTTCCGGAATGAAGTTGTTGAGGTGTATATAGAAATGTTCGACCTATATAACCAGATACAACAAGCCAAGCCAAGCCGTCTTTATTAAATAACAGAATTTAAGGATGCAATCGTACGCTGTCAAACTTACTGTATTGTTAACCCATTTCATTCTGGATACATTTAAAGGCTTTTGCATACAACATAGATCCTGATCAGCCGCAGCATAATGCTGCGTGCTGATCAGGATCTATGTTGTTTGCTACATAGCCAAGTGTCTTAGCAAGATCAACTGAATAGCAAAGAGCATAGATCCTGATCAGCCGCAGTGTCACGCTGCATGCTGATCAGGATCTATGTTGTTTGCTACATAGCCAAGTGTCTTAGCAAGATCAACTGAATAGCAAACAGCATAGAGCCTGATTCAGACGGCACAGTCTGTGGCGGCTGATCTGGCTCTTATGTTCTTTGCAACGAACAATATTTTAAAATACATTTGATGTTAACCCTTTCAACACTACAGACCTAAATAGGTTTGCAACAGGTGTAGATGGTGTAGGGGGTGGAGGAATTATACCTTTGAGGTGTTTATTCACCTGCTGTTTACAGATAAGAATGGATGCCCAACGACTAATAGCTTGCAGTATATAGCCTGGTGTTTACAGATAAGAATGGATGCCCAAAGACTAATAGCTTGCTGTATATGTATAGCCTGGTGTTTACAGATAAGAATGGATTCCCAAAGACTAATAGCTTGCTGTATATGTATAGCCTGGTGTTTACAGATAAGAATGGATGCCCAACGACTAATAGCTTGCTGTATATGTATAGCCTGCTGTTTACAGATAAGAATGGATGCCCAACGACTAATAGCTTGCTGTATATGTATAGCCTGGCGACTGTGAGTAAGCTTTCCTTATATTTACAGGCTCATACCTGGCCATTTCTAACTGGTAACTGTGTGGCTAACCTCATTTTCTTTGTGTTTACAGATACGAATGGACACCGAAAGGCTCATACTTGGCCGTCTTACCGGGTGACTGTGCCGCCAACCTGATCTACTCATCCACCCTGGTGAAGGCAGGAACACTGACATTTCAGTACCAGTTCACCAGTACGACTACTATCTTCCACATCACGGTGAGATATCAAATCTCAGTCTACAATAAGCTTACTATTAACCCATTCAACACCAAGTAACTGACATGGACTGGTGCATGATATTTTTAGACCAATAAATTAATAAGAAAATTACATTTGGATCAGTTCATTTATCAAAATGGGTAATTTTGTCTAAATCTAGTAATATTACTGGCAAAAGTGCAGATCCTGATGAGTAGGCTCGTCACCATAACTCTTATCTTACCTCCCGACAATATTGTCTCGCCTTGTCGCCTTATATTATGTCATCTTCCATTGTGCATAGCTCCTAATGTACTGAGCAGAATGTTACTAAACTACAGAGGTCAAACTACAGAGGTCAAACTACAGAGATCAAGAACCAATACTATTGTGCTTGGTGATGCAAACAAAAATAAGAGAAAACAAGGGAGATACATAGAACATGGCAGAATCTCCCCCAATGGCACATAGTTTTAAATTAGGTTGAGCCTTGGACATTTCACACACTCATTTTTATTGAAAAGAGAGGATCCACCATGGTGTATACCTTGTTGCCATGCCTCTATAAATGTTGAACACATATTAATTCACTGTGTAGATTTTAGCACTCTTTCGTCAAAAATATTATACAGTTATGACAATCAAGGAGCTTTTCGACACAGTCGGTTGCAAAGCAAGGTCTAACAACTTATATTAATCACTCTCGTTGGCACGGATGAAAGTGTATATGTGGTCATTCGTATGGGAGGAAACCGGAGTACCCGGAGAAAACCCACCTGTCCGATCTGGCGACCACTGTACCATATCACATATTTCCCGGTCCGAGGATTGAACCCGGGTTGCATTGGTGAGGAGCGAGCGCGCTAATCGGACAGCCAGATGTACAAATTGTTAATGTCTTCCCCTTTAATTTAGTACCGTACCTAGTTATCTGTCCTGATGGATGCAGAATTTTGATTACATTGTCTATGCCTAAGAGATCACCGTGAAATTATTACCACAGACTAAATTGCACTATTATGTTGTATTTTAGGTACAGAACGACCAGTGTCAAGCGTCTGGTGACAAGGATTCCAGCAAGTGGCCCGACACCACCAATGAAGGAGAATGGAAAACTATTGTTGTAAGTTTAAAATATTATTATTACGCAATTTGTCAATGTATGTTATATTGGTAATGGTGTCGAGAGGCATGTTGCTATATTGGATATGGTTAATATTCCCATATTCCAGTCACTAAGCACATGTTTGACTTACAAGTTACATGCACTGAACTGACGTTTGTTTCTGTTTT
This sequence comes from Archivesica marissinica, assembly GCA_014843695.1. Lineage (NCBI taxonomy): Eukaryota > Metazoa > Mollusca > Bivalvia > Venerida > Vesicomyidae > Archivesica > Archivesica marissinica. Next base: position 58,317,463 of record CM026398.1, on the reverse strand, counting down.
CCAGATAAACTTGAAGTCTGGTTTCAATGTGATAACATGGCGTGTGATAGGTATCGGCACAAGCATGGAAACTTCACCGATACTTCTCCGGAAAGTCAATGTCAATGGTACGTAGCACACAATCAATACAAACACAGAAACTTCACCGATACTTCTCCGGAAAGTCAATGTCAATGGTACGTAGCACACAATCAATACAAACACAGAAACTTCACCGTTTCTCCGGAAAGTCTATGTCAATGATACGTAGCACACAATCAATACAAGCATGGAAACTTCACGGAAAGTCATGTCAATGGCGTAGCACACAATCAATACAAGCATGGAAACTTCACCGGAAAGTCAAGTCAATGGTACGTAGCACACAATCAATACAAGCATGGAAACTTCACCGATACTTCTCCGGAAAGTCTATGTCAATGGTACGTAGCACACAATCAATACAAACATGGAAACTTCACCGATACTTCTCCGGAAAGTCTATGTCAATGGTACGTAGCACACAATCAATACAAGCATGGAAACTTCACCGATACTTCTCCGGAATGTCAATGGTACGTAGCACACAATCAATACAAGCATGGAAACTTCACCGATACTTCTCCGGAAAGTCTATGTCAATGGTACGTAGCACACAATCAATACAAACATGGAAACTTCACCGATACTTCTCCGGAAAGTCTATGTCAATGGTACGTAGCACACAATCAATACAAGCATGGAAACTTCACCGATACTTCTCCGGAATGTCAATGGTACGTAGCACACAATCAATACAAGCATGGAAACTTCACCGATACTTCTCCGGAAAGTCTATGTCAATGGTACGTAGCACACAATCAATACAAACACAGAAACAAGGACGTCATATCAATATTCTGGAATAAATGCAATCTATGCGAGGGACATTACTTTGAAAAGGGAGTGGTTTGTTAGATTGCGTATACTCGGTAACATGGAATTAGTATGCGAAATTATTGATGGGCCCTCGTAGATGTTGGAAATGATCTTGGGAAATGATTGAAAAATGATAATTCAGGAGAAATTTTGTTCTAATAAAGTACAAATAGTAGGTCCCTTTTCATAATCCTTATGCACTTCATCATTCATTTTTCAAGATATTTCTGCTTGAACAATTAATTATTATTTTACCCTTTCCTTCATAGAGATTTAGGTTAATATACTATTATATATCCATACAAACCAGTCATTTAACCCTTTCCTTCATAGAGATTTAGGTTAATATACTATTATATCTCCATACCACCACAGTCATTTAACCCTTTCCTTCCTAGAGATTTATGTTAATATACTATTATATCTCCATACAAACCACAGTCATTTAACCCTTTCCTTCATAGAGATTTAGGTTAATATACTATTATATTTCCATACAAACCACAGTCATTTAGCTATCATGCAGCGGATAAGTAGTCGCCATATCTATCCCACCTCCATAGATATTACTGGGACTACATGAGATTTAGGTTAATATACTATTATATCTCCATACAAATGACAGCCATTTAGCTATCATGCAGTGGATAGGTAGTTGCCATATCTATCCCACCTCCATAGATATTACTGGGACTACATGAGATTCTGGCCTTTATTATGAGCATTGGTTTGGCTATTACATTGTCAATGTATGTCGTATTGGTAATGGCATTGGAGAGGAATTAATATAAGTTTTCTGAAAATTTGTTTTCCAATCCAAACCATTCACAATTTAATTTATGTAATTTGTAACGTTTGTTGTGTTATACATGTAAATGTAAAGAGGTACTTCTATGAGAGAAAGTGTTAACTGGGAATATGGTTTTTTTTTTTTTTTTTTTGGTGAAGCCATAGACTTCATTTATTAAATTTCATTTGCAACATATATACAAACACAAAACATTCATATTTTCAAAATACATAATAGCATTAACAATTCCATTCATTATCATTAATGAATTATTAAAAGATATCTATTTACTTTGCATTATATTCTTTATTCTGATATTTACTTCGGGTGCTGAATTCATACTTCTTTTTTTCTTTTTTACATAGGATACTCTTTATTTTTCCAAAACAAAACGAACAACTTATAATATAATGGTAATGTGTGCACATTGAGGGAATGCGAACACAATGTTGTATTTTGATACTTATTCATTTTAGGTGTGGCATTCTCGTCCAATTGTGCCAAATGTCCGGCCGGGATGTTCAGTAGTCAACACTCGGCTCTGTGTACGCCTTGTCCAATCAATACATTCTCCGACAAGGGCGCCATCACCTGTAAAGACTGCGATGTGAAAACCGAATATTCGGGTATGTATCAACATTAAAGTGGGCTCCATGGTTGAGTTGTTTAGCATCGGGGAAGGTCGGACAACCACTTGTCGGTCAGTTCTATGTGTGATGTTGCATTGATTGTTTCAAGCTAGATTGTGGTTGTGTCTTTGACGGTTCTACCCTAGTGACAGGCTGTACAACACTCGCAGAGGTATATGTGTCGCAGGGGTACATGTGTTGCAGGGGTACATGTGTTGCAGAGGTACATGTGTTGCAGGGGTACATGTGTTGCAGAGGTACATGTGTTGCCGGTGTACATGTGTTGCAGGTGTACATGTGTTGCATGGGGTACATGTGTTGCAGGGGTACATGTGTTGCAGGGGTACATGTGTTGCAGGTGTACATGTGTTGCAGGGGTACATGTGTTGCAGGGGTACATGTGTTGCAGGGGTACATGTGTTGCAGGGGTACATGTGTTGCAGGGGTACATGTGTTGCAGGGGTACATGTGTTGCAGGGGTACATGTGTTGCAGGGGTACATGTGTTGCAGGGGTACATGTGTTGCAGGGGCGCATGTGTTGCAGGGGCACATGTGTTGCAGGGGTACATGTGTTGCAGGGGTATATGTGTTGCAGGGGTACATGTGTTGCAGGGGTACAATGTGTTGCAGGGGTACCATGTGTTGCAGGGTACCATGTGTTGCAGGTGTACATGTATCGCAGGGGTACATGTTTGCAGAGGTACATGTGTTGCAGGGGCACATGTGTTGCAGAGGTACATGTGTTGCAGAGGTACATGTGTTGCAGGGGTACATGTGTTGCAGGGGTACATGTGTTGCAGGGGTATATGTGTTGCAGGGGTACATGTGTTGCAGGGGTACATGTGTTGCAGAGGTACATGTGTTGCAGGGGTACATGTGTTGCAGGGGTACCATGTGTTGCAGGGGTACATGTGTTGCAGAGGTACATGTGTTGCAGGGGTACATGTGTTGCAGGGGTACCATGTGTTGCAGGGGTACATGTGTTGCAGGGATACATGTGTTGCAGGGGTACCATGTGTTGCAGGGGTACATGTGTTGCAGGGATACATGTGTTGCAGAGGTACATGTGTTGCAGGGGTACAATGTGTTGCAGGTGTACAGGTGTCGCAGGGGCACATGTGTTGCAGGTGTACAGGTGTCGCAGGGATACCATGTGCCACTACTACAACATTTAAACTGAGAAACTTGCTATATGACCTAAGCTTGTTTTATTTAGTTTAATAATATTTTATTGCTCGATTCGTTTTACATATACGTGTCGGGCCACAAGTTCTAGCAACCTTAGTTACGGCTCTTCTCGACAAGATAGTAAATGAAAAGAAATAGTGACTAATGATTTCTGGTGGTATCCTATTGTAGACAAATCTTAGGCAGCTTCACAACTTGCTGTGCTCTTTTTATGCCACATTACATTTGTTGCAGCTGTCTGTTTCACATATTATACCTTATCATTACATTTATTGCAGCTGTCTGTTTCACATATTATACCTTATCATTACATTTATTGCAGCTGTCTGTTTCACATAGTATACCTTATCATTACATTTATTGCAGCTGTCTGTTTCACATATTATACCTTATCATTACATTTATTGCAGCTGTCTGTTTCACATATTATACCTTATCATTACATTTATTGCAGCTGTCTGTTTCACATATTATACCTTATCATTACATTTGTTGCAGCTGTCTGTTTCACATATTATACCTTATCATTACATTTATTGCAGCTGTCTGTTTCACATATTATACCTTATCATTACATTTATTGCAGCTGTCTGTTTCACATATTATACCTTATCATTACATTTGTTGCAGCTGTCTGTTTCACATATTATACCTTATCATTACATTTGTTGCAGCTGTCTGTTTCACATATTATACCTTATCATTACATTTGTTGCAGCTGTCTGTTTCACATATTATACCTTATCATTACATTTATTGCAGCTGTCTGTTTCACATATTATACCTTATCATTACATTTATTGCAGCTGTCTGTTTCACATATTATACCTTATCATTACATTTATTGCAGCTGTCTGTTTCACATATTATACCTTATCATTACATTTATTGCAGCTGTCTGTTTCACATATTATACCTTATCATTACATTTATTGCAGCTGTCTGTTTCACATATTATACCTTATCATTACATTTATTGCAGCTGTCTGTTTCACATATTATACCTTATCATTACATGTATTAACTTTGCTGGATCTACAGGTTATACCTTATCATTACATGTATTAACTTTGTTGGATCTACAGGTTATACCTTATCATTACATGTATTAACTTTGCTGGATCTACAGGTTATACCTTATCATTACATGTATTAACTTTGTTGGATCTACAGGTTATACCTTATCATTACATGTATTAACTTTGTTGGATCTACAGGTTATACCTTATCATTACATGTATTAACTTTGCTGGATCTACAGGTTATACCTTATCATTACATGTATTAACTTTGTTGGATCTACAGGTTATACCTTATCATTACATGTATTAACTTTGTTGGATCTACAGGTTATATCTTACTGCTACATTTATTACAGTTGCTGGATCTACAAGCTGTACGAAGAGACCAGAATGCACAGAGTCAGATTATTACCACCTTCTTAAACCGTGTGAACAGGGCAAAGTAAGTAAATATACTGCCAGTCTTTAAAATATTTTTGACCATCACATCACATGGAAGGTATTAAATCACAGTTAACAAAACTCATTCTAATCCAATGTGTGCATGGTAGTGGCGAATGTCCTTAACAATGTTTTTTCATCACATGGACCATCGTGGAAGGTATTAAATCCAATGTGTGCATGGTAGTGGCGAATGTCCTTAACAATGTTTTTTCATCACATGGACCATCGTGGAAGGTATTAAATCCAATGTGTGCATGGTAGTGGCGAATGTCCTTAACAATGTTTTTTCATCACATGGACCATCGTGGAAGGTATTAAATCCAATGTGTGCATGGTAGTGGCGAATGTCCTTAACAATGTTTTTTCATCACATGGACCATCGTGGAAGGTATTAAATCCAATGTGTGCATGGTAGTGGCGAATGTCCTTAACAATGTTTTTTCATCACATGGACCATCGTGGAAGGTATTAAATCCAATGTGTGCATGGTAGTGGCGAATGTCCTTAACAATGTTTTTTCATCACATGGACCATCGTGGAAGGTATTAAATCCAATGTGTGCATGGTAGTGGCGAACGTCCTTAACAATGCTTTTTCATCACATGGACCATCGTGGAAGGTATTAAATCCAATGTGTGCATGGTAGTGGCGAATGTCCTTAACAATGCTTTTTCATCACATGGACCATCGTGGAAGGTATTAAATCCAATGTGTGCATGGTAGTGGCGAACGTCCTTAACAATGTTTTTTCAACACATGGACCATCGTGGAAGGTATTAAATCCAATGTGTGCATGGTACTGGCGAACGTCCGTAACAATGTTTTTTCATCACATGGACCAACGTGGAAGGTATTAAATCCAATGTGTGCATGGTAGTGGCGAACGTCCTTAACAATGCTTTTTCATCACATGGACCATCGTGGAAGGTATTAAATCCAATGTGTGCATGGTAGTGGCGAATGTCCTAAACAATGTTTTTCTTGTTCTTGTTCCAAAAGAGTTAATTTAAAGCAGCATTACATCGTATGAAATAAAATATATTTGAAAAATGTTTACGTATGGGTAGCAATGCTGCTACACATTCTAATATTATACTTTGTATGCTTATGTTCATTTGGTAAACATTGTTTTTTTGCGATAAAACAAACTCTAAACCGAAAGTAGGACTTTCCGAGTCGATCGGTCACGCACTTCTTTGCAACCGGAACGCATCGTCCGCACTTGTTTACATTCAGAATGCATGTCCCACGTTGTCTTTTTTAATTAAATTACTTGATATGTTGACGCGAGTGGTTCGAAATTAGAGGAAGATAGATATATAGTATTTCATGTTCAAAATATATACGTTGTTTTCTACATCCTCTGTTGTTTCACGCATGCGCGCTGTGCGTGTTTACATTTCGCATGTTTATAAACAAATTCGCATATAAGACCGTTTAAATTTATTGGAATTTTATCATTTCTGAGCGACTATTTCGATTTTTGTAAACACTAGTATATATATTTTACCCAAAACATCCGTTATTACTATGTAATGCTGCTTTAAGGTAAACATCCTTTATTACGATGTAATGCCGCTTTAAGTCACTCGTTCAAATTAACTCTTGATGAAACACAGAAATTTAAATTGCGGTGATATTCTGAGAGCCTGCTGACTCTCTTTCTTTATTGGCAGATTTATAGTAATTTATTGCAAGATTATTATATTTTGATATATTTACATCGCTATTGCCTCTCCTTCGATGAACCGTGGCAAACTAGCAAACAACATAGATCCTGATCAGATGTGGCATTATGCCACTTAGCTGATCTGGATATATGTTTGCTCATTTTTTCCAATTTATTCAACAATTTAATGGTTAACTTGTTTTATTAAATCGTTTCCACCAAAACAATTTCGAATTCTGTGCAGGTATATGACTCTTTAAGTTTGTAGATGTGACTGTCTATGCATGCAACTTGACTGTCTATGCATGCTACTAACTACCTCTCCATCCACATCCTTATAGACTGCTACCATCTATATGTGGATCCAGCCTTCAATCTGTGACACTGAGCTGCCCAAGTCTGTCAAGCTCCCTGCCGACTCCGATCCTGTCGACTGTCACCCCTGTAACACAGGCATGCATCTGGTGAATGAGACGTGCACTTACTGCCCGCCGGGGCACAAGTCCGATGGCACGGAGTGTATTGCATGTCCGGCTACCACTGCACCCGACTATGGATACGAGTTTGAAAGCTGGAGTTCCATCCCGGAAAACATCAAAACGACTTGTGTCTCATTCTCAGGTAAGGGTCTCGAAGCTGAAGGGTACGGTGTTGTATATGGTCGTATTACGCTGTTACCCAGTATACTGGTAGCTTGGTAAGGGCTGTAACAAATGTTGCTAGAGTTTGTTATGATGCACAGTTACAGGCAAGGGCCATAACTACTGTCACTAGAACTTGAAACGGTATGAAACTACGATTACCTTCACTGTATAATGGAATTGAGTATTAAACAAATCTCAAGCTTCCATTCCTTGTCATGTTTAAAGCGACACTACATCAGACAGATCGACAGATATCCCATTTGAAGTTGTAGCCGAATACGATTAGTTTATTCAGCATGAAAGCGACATTACATCGCAAAAAGCAAATAAAATGCATTTTTTCACGTATAAATGCATTGCTACTACAAATTCTTCCGAATACATTCGAACACTAACATTGAATCAATAAACAGTGTTTTTGTGGATTGAAAGTATGATTTCATATAACCGTCGTCCATGCTCCTGAATTGACGTTTATTTGTCATCGGAGTCAATACTAAACGCGAGATAATGTAGAGATAATTTAACCTAGAATAGTCTCCAAATAAATAGGCACAAATGTGAGATATAACGATACATCTGTACCATAAATCGTGTTATTCAGGATACACTAGTTGTATTACGCATGGATGTTTACATTATTTTGTTATGTCAACAAACCGCGTATACAACGTTTGTTTATTAGTTGAAATACTCAGTATTTGAGGCAAATATTTGGGGGGAAATTATACCATATAATAGAAACATACTTCTGTGTGTGAAATTTGTGTTTTCACTGATGTAGTGTCGCTTTAACACTACAAATTTGTTTACAGTCAAACCTGTCTTAAGCAGCCAACCATGAGAATCACAGAAAGTGGCTGCTTAGCACAGGTGGCTGCTTAATAGAGGTTAAATGTATAATAAAACAGCGTGTTGGGAATCTGGAAACTGGCTGCTTAATACAGGTGGCTGCTTAATGGAGGTGACCACTAACACAGGTTTGACTGTAGTCATCTTTGATTGCAAATCAATAGTAAATATGTCATACAGAAAAAGATAGAGTGGTGGAACCTATGCTCGGCATATCCCAATGCTCGGCATATTCCAATGCTCGGTGTATTCCAATGCTCGGCATATTCCAATGCTTGGCATATTCCAATGCTCGGTGTATTCCAATGCTTGGTGTATTCCAATGCTTGGCATATTCCAATGCTTGGTGTATTCCAATGCTTGGCATATTCCAATGCTCGCCGTATCCCAATGCTCGGTGTATTCCAATGCTCGGCGTATTCCAATGCTCGGCGTACTCCAATGCTCGGTGTATTCCAATGCTCGGTGTATTCCAATGCTCGGCGTATTCCAATGCTCGGTGTATTCCAATGCTCGCCATATTACAATGCTCGCCGTATCCCAATGCTCGGTGTATTCCAATGCTCGGCGTATTCCAATGCTCGGCGTATTCCAATGCTCGCCATATTACAATGCTCGCCGTATCCCAATGCTCGGTGTATTCCAATGCTCGGCGTATTCCAATGCTCGGTGTATTCCAATGTTCGCCATATTACAATGCTCGCCGTATCCCAATGCTCGGTGTATTCCAATGCTCGCCGTATTCCAATGCTCGGCGTATTCCAATGCTCGCGTACTCCAATGCTCGGCGTATTCCAATGCTCGGCGTACTCCATGCTCGGCGTACTCCAATGCTCGGTGTATTCCAATGCTCGCCGTATTACAATGCTCGCCGTATCCCAATGCTCGGTGTATTCCATGCTCGTGTATTCCAATGCTCACCATATTACAATGCTCGCCGTATCCCAATGCTCGTGTATTCCAATGCTCGGCGTATTCCAATGCTCGGTGTATTCCAATGTTCGCCATATTACAATGCTCGCCGTATCCCAATGCTCGGTGTATTCCAATGCTCGCCGTATTCCAATGCTCGGCGTATTCCAATGCTCGCCGTATCCCAATGCTCGGTGTATTCCAATGCTCGCCGTATTCCAATGCTCGGCGTATTCCAATGCTCGGCGTATTCCAATGCTCGGCGTACTCCAATGCTCGGCGTATTCCAATGCTCGGCGTACTCCAATGCTCGGCGTATTCCAATGCTCGGCGTATTCCAATGCTCGGCGTACTCCAATGCTCGGCGTATTCCAATGCTCGGCGTATTCCAATGCTCGGCGTACTCCAATGCTCGGCGTATTCCAATGCTCGGCGTATTCCAATGTTCGGCGTACTCCAATGCTCGCGTATTCCAATGCTCGGCGTACTCCAATGCTCGGCGTATTCCAATGCTCGGCATATCCCAATGCTCGCCGTATCCCAATGCTCGCCGTATCCCAATGCTCGGTGTATTCCAATGCTCGGCGTACTCCAATGCTCGGCGTATTCCAATGCTCGGCTATCCCAATGCTCGGCGTATCCCAATGCTCGCCGTATTCCAATGCTCGGCGTATTCCAATGCTCGGCGTACTCCAATGCTCGGCGTATTCCCAATGCTCGGTGTATCCCAATGCTCGGCGTATTCCAATGCTCGGCATATTCCAATGCTCGGTGTATTCCAATGCTCGGTGTATTCCAATGCTCGGTGTATTCCAATGCTCGGCGTATCCCAATGCTCGGTGTATTCCAATGCTCGGCGTATTCCAATGCTCGGCATATTCCAATCCTCGCCATATTCCAATGCTCGGCGTATCCCAATGCTCGCCGTATCCCAATGCTCGCCATATTCCAATGCTCGGCGTATTCCAATGCTCGCCATATTCCAATGCTCGCCGTATTCCAATGCTCGCCATATTCCAATGCTTGGCGTATTCCAATGTTTGTTGTACTCCAATGCTCGGGTATTCCAATGCTCGGCGTATATTCCGATGCTCGGCCTCGGCGTATCCCAATGCTCGCCGTATTCCAATGCTCGCCATATTCCAATGCTCGGCATATTCCAATGTTTGTTGTACTCCAATGCTCGGCGTATCCCAATGCTCGGCGTATTCCGATGCTCGGCCTCGGCGTATCCCAATGCTCGGCGTATTCCAATGCTCGGCGTATTCCAATGCTCGCCGTATTCCAATGCTCGGTGTATCCCAATGCTCGGCGTATTCCAATGCTCGGCGTATTTGTCCATTTATATCCGTATTTAAAATATTTATATAGTTCTATGCTGATTTCACTGACAGAGCTGAAGCATGGTTCAATAGCATACCTTTGCATGTATCGGTAGCCTGATGCAACTGGCATGTGACTGGTCCAGCACACTTATATAAACAAATGTGTGATTTACGCCGAGCATAGGTTCCACCACTCTACAATACTTGGTATGAAAATGCAAATTGTTTGGGCCACACATTTTTAACAACGTTAGACAATGCCCGCACCAGAAAGTCATGCTAACGTTTGATTTAAACTTAATGGCTCAGTTTATTTTCTAGAAAAAAGCATACTAAAAGTTGAATGAAAATAACAATAAAAATGACTGGAAGGATTAAAGAGAAAAGATGACTAGAGGAAGTTGCTTAGATTGATACATGCAACTCACAATTCCACCTGTTGTTCCCCAGCACCACGCCAAGACCCGAACCCATGACCCAGACTCATAAGCAAATAACATATACAGGGATCATTCTGGGGGCCACTTCTCCCTAAAAAAAAATTATTATTTTTTGGTTTTTACGATTTTCAAACAAAATGTTGTCTAGTAAGATATACTGGCCCATTATAAAGCACTCCTTCTATTCAAATGTTGTATTTAATGGTTGTACTGTGCATTTTAACCCTATTTTGCTGAAGTATATTAAAGAACACCATTTAAGGAAGCGATCACGCGCTTTCTCACTTCTCCCAAAAATTCTAACCTGGAATGAACCCTGACATATATTTAATTCAATAGAGTAGTGCCGAAAAACGATGAGAATATTTATATGTTTTACACTTCAAAAAAGATTTACAAAATATTAAATCGATGATGACTATTCTAGACCAATGGTTTACACTAAGCTTATAAAATATCATTTACATACATATTTGACTTATAAATGTGTAAATATTTGTCCTGTTTTCCCTCTACAAATGTAATTGTAATTTAATTAATTACATTAATACAAAATATCAGGCTATATGCTGTTTGCTGTTCAGATAGTGGAGCTAAACCACTTGGCTGAATAGCAAACAGTATAGATCCTGATCAGACGGGGTGTTAAGCCATCCTTCCAATTTATTCAGCATATTTAGGGTTAATGGCTGCTAGTGGAGCTAAACCACTTGGCTGAATAGCAAACAGTATAGATCCTGATCAGACGGGGCACGTTAAGCCATCCTTCCAATTTATTCAGCATATTTAGGGTTAATGGCTGCTAACACAGATTAGACTGTACAGTGAATTGTATGCTGATACTTGTTTGTCATTATGCCTGCAGTTTGGAACAAGTAGCTATCTGTATTGCACAAGGCTGGTCAGTATAACTAACAGTGGTTTAATAAATTTACATGTGTAACACAAAAAATGTTACAAATTACATAAATTGTGAATGGTTTGGTTCTCTAACTTACAGTGTTGAGGCTTTTGATTGTGTTAATATTATCTACTAATCCGTTGTCATGGTCGTGGACTTCAAACCACTTGCCCTTCATCACTAGGTTTGAATCACAGGCACTCGGCGTGGACCAAGGAGAACATAGCCCCCCCTCTACCCCATTTATCTAGAGAAATAGAAATTTGCCATTAAAATGGTGTTATACCAACATGAATGTGCACAATATACAAATAATACACATATTTATGACACCCATGTAGTATAGTCGTTATACCAGTATTTGGGCCACAATAAAAAAAAAGGTTTTAGTTTCCTATTTCCCAACCGACCCGCTGAAAACTGCCCAACTGAAATATTGTCACTGGTGCTACAAAACTAGTCTCTAATAGCTTTTAAATGAGATTTGTTGGGACACTCTTGAGTCAAGGCGTAATAAACATAAACTCCTACTCTTCTACAAGATGAAGTCAAATCTAACTCCACCATATCTTTCTGAACTTTGTCCACCCTCTGTTCACAATGAAACATACCGGCTGCGCGACAATGACGATTTTAGAGTACCAAGAGCACGAACAACACAATATTATAATGCTTTTCTCCCTTCAACTACTAGAACCTTTAATGATCTCCCAACATCACTTCAAAACGCGACTCTTTCCTCCTTTAAAATACAACTCTGTATGCCAGTCAACAAAGTGCCATTATGTTACCTTTCAGGTAAGCAGAGATTGCCGATTCTGCATGCCCGTCTCCGTACCAAATGTAGCTCACTTGCTGATGACCTCTTTTCAAAATATATTATTCCATCACCGCTATGCACTTGCGGAGAGCGGGAAACAACATCACATTTCTTTTTCCATTGCAGAAATTATGATACAACAGGGATCAGTTTAGGGCGATGTGGGCGAAATTGTCGCCCTAGGAACCCTGACTTCGCCCTAAAAAAAAAAAAAAAAAATTATGATTTTCAAACAAAATTGTGTCTAGTAAGATACACTGGCCATTATAAAGCACTCCTTCTATTCAAATGTTGTATTTAATGCATTTTAACCCTATTTTGCAGAAGTATATTAAAGAACACAATTTAAGGAAGTGATTCTTACCTAGAATGAACCTTGTTTAATCGGAGCACCACTAATAAACGCTGTGTAATAAACAGTGTAATGCTTCTCTAAAGACCCTGCTGTTTGGAAATACATCATTATCAGATGACTAATGAAAATATTTTCCATGCAGTTTTCACATATATAGAGAAATCAAAACGTTTTGACTGATCTTGAAATCTTAGTTATCTGACCAACTTCAACCGCCATTATCGCTCCTCCTACATCTCTCTTACTTCTATGCTCTTCTAATCTTTAACTCAATCTAAAAGTCAATACTTGCGCTACATTATTCTTCTTATAAACTATATCAACGAACATATTCAATTTTAGTCGAGTTTCACTACTATAATAAATTTTAACTGCCATATCCACGTAATGAAATTAGTATGTAGTGGAGAGAATTACCATAAGCTCTTGTAGCTTTCAATTCAATCCACTTGTCTTGATAGTTGTATTGTATGGATGTTATATGTACAGATGTTATATGTCATGTTTATCTTGATAAATAAAATATGTTTAAACCAACTGAAATATTGATATTGGTATTTTTCTAAAAAATATTTTTGGACCAATTTGTACCAGAGCTTGTATCTTAATCTTCTTGAACTTACGATCTTTTGAATTGTCTAGTACACCATTGTTAGAACTCACATTTCATCGCTATCATCAGGGCCACAGGTTCGCTCCCTATCAGGGACAAGCGTTAAAAATGAGTCAGTCGCTTGCGGGGGTTGGAAAATTGAGTATTGGTTCCTACCCAGGAAATGTGGGTGGTCTTCTCCACCACAACCGCTCGACTTTGTAGGTCAATCCTCCAAACTTGGCCCTGTACAAATCAAAGGTAGAATTCGTACAAAAAAATGATTTTAAAAAAAAATGTGTTCAACAAACTTTTTCATTTTGTAGACGATAATTGTAATACTGACTCCAAGTGGTTGCCATACGGAGATCATCTGGGTACACACTTCGCCCGCGGTGAGAGTGCTTATCTAGTGATGCAGATCCAGGTCGATGGGTTCCGTACCCATCAGAAGGCAGGAGAAGGGGGTACCACCACTGTGGCGCAGTTCAGCTTCGTGTTTGAAACCATCTGTGACGGCTTCTGTCAACTGGTTCTATTGTCTGTAAGTACTTAGTTTAAACATATTTATTTTATTTATATTCATGTACATGATTATTTACAACAATTATATTAAGGAATTGGAAAGAAAACTATACCATATTTTGGTTATGAAGCGAATACTGTATCCATTGCAGCAATAAACTGTTACTCAGATCGTTAATTTATACTGCAGGATGAGAGCGGTAACCAAGAGGTTGTATTCAGCTGGGTGAGTTCTCAGTCCAAGAACAAATTCACGTAAGTTGCTATAGTAACGAGGAAGCTCGGTCCAAGAACAAATTATGGAAAGAAACAGCTGATAAATTTACTCTGTTAACAGGGATCATTCTAAAGGGCGATGTGGGCGAAATAGTAGATTTGTTTTTGTTTTTGCAATTTTCACACAAAATTTTGTCAAGTAAAATACACTGGCCCATTATAAAGCACACCTATTCAAATGTTGTATTTAATGATTTAATGATGATGCTGTGTATTTTAACCATATTTTGTTGAACTTTTTTAAATAACACCATTTAAGGACACGGTCGCACGTTTTCTCACTTCTCCCAAAAATTCTGACCTAGAATGAAGTGTTAACCTTGCTCCACATTGTCCATCTGAAACAAGCACCCCTTTTTTGCTCCCTCAATTAGCAGAAGTACTGGATCACACCATTGTTGCTTTTGTTTCAGTTACGACATCAAGTGGAATGGCTCGTTCACTTTTACCCTGGCCTTCCAGAACTCTGGTTGGCTTGTAGACTCTACTAAGGTGTCGAGTTCCATGGCGAAGATCTACTCTGTACATATAACCAATACCATGGGCGGCGGAGCTAGTACGTGTAGGAAATGTCCCAAAGGAACGAACAATGACGGGTAGGTGGATCACACATGCTGTATATTAATCTGATGTTAACATCACCGATTATGGATTGGTGACTTCCGTCTGTCCGTTTGTTGGTCATAACTTTAACATTTTATAAAAGAGAAGATATTAAATTTTTCCCAGACTCCTGCTTATCTTCTGTGTATTCTCAAAACTTTATTATCCCTTTGCACACTAGTGGCAGATAAGGTCACATTTGCAATCAGCATAGAGCCAGATCAGAGTCTGTGCTGTTTGCTATTCGGATAGTGGAGCTAAAACACTTGGCTGAATAGTAAACAACATAGGTGCTGTTAAGCCGCTGCTGATCTGGATCTATGTCAGGCAGGCAGGCAGGCAGGCAATGGGTTAAGCTTTATCATTTAGTTCTTTATTCATTTACGGTAAGTAAGTTACAAATGTACATACAAACAATGCTCAGAATTTGGATTGTAAAATCATGGCTTATGGATTGGCGACTTACATCCATACATCCCTGCGGGGCGGGGGGGATCAAAACTATTTATCAAAGTATGGGGACAGTTTATGTGAAGAAAAACTAAATTCACTAGTTTTACCTGACAAAATCTTATGTTTCTAGTATTGTTGTATGAGGTCAGGTGAGGGACCCTTGGCCACTTGGCCCTCATCTTGCCCTTAATGTTATACCGTCCATTCTCAACCTATAAGGTGTTCTCGCCTATAAGACAAACTCCCTAATTTGGTCCTGAAAATGCGTGTTTTGGCATGTACTCATATATAAGACATGTTGATAAAATGGACATCAGACACAAGTATAAATAACATGTTTGGCCAGTGCAAGTTGAAGACATTTTCAGTGTCATAGTGCGTTTTTTCATCAACATAATTATGTATCTATAATAGAATACATTTGATGGCTGTATATGTGGACGGACCTCTATTAAGAGACCACTTGTATTCAGAGATCGCATATTCAATTCTTGCTTGTGTGTCTAAGATGCAAATTATATTGTATTAAAAGACCAGTCTTGCATAGAGACACATTTTAATGCACCCCTTGGGTGTTCTCTTAACCCTTTCAACACCACAGACCTCTAAATAGGCTTACAAAAAAGTGTAGATCCAGATGAGCAGGGTGACGAGCCGTCTCATCAGGATCTGCACTTTTTGCAAGTAATATTACAATTTTTAGAAAATAATTTACCCATTTTGATAAATGAACTGATCCAAATGTAATTTTGTTATTAATTTAATTGGTCTAAAAATGTCATGGACCAGTCCATGTGAGTTACTTGGTGTTGAAAGGGTTAATACCAGTTTGACTATATTTTATTCTGTGCGATTTACAGATGTATTCCATGCCCTGATGGTTCGTACATTGACCCGGCTACCACCACCTGTGTCAGCTGTCCGCCGGGTACTCTGGTCACATCACACAATGCCTACGGAGCAGACTCGTGCAAGCCGTGTGGGCGAGGTTTACAGGTGTACAAGGGAAGCTCGTGTATGTCCGATGGATTGTACACCGATGATAACGGAAGGAAGTTTGATCTGAGAAATCTCAGTAACAGGTCAGTATAAGACATGTCGTGCATACTCACCTATAGTGTGAACCATGTAGTTGCACATGGCTCAGTTATCTATTACAGTCCAAGACACCTCCCTATAACAGCCGCTTCCATGTAGCATGCACAGTCACCAGTCACCTCTCTATAACAGCTGCCTCCATGTAACAGTCACCAGTCACAGCCACATCCCAAATACAACTGGCTCATTATAGCAGTCACCTCCATATAGCAGCCACCTCATTAGAACAGCTACATCCCTGTAACAGTCATATACACACCTCCTATCACAGCCACCTCCCTATCACAGCCACCTCCCTATCACAGCCACCTCCCTATTGCAGCCACCTTCCTATTGCAGCAGCCACCTCCCTATCACAGCCACCTGCCTATAATAGCCACCTCCTTATCACAGCCACCTCCCTATAATAGCCACCTCCCTATCACAGCCACCTCCCTATATTAGCCACCTCCCTATCACAGCCACCTCCCTATCGCAGCCACCTCCCTACCGCAGCCACCTCCCTATCGCAGCCACATCCCTATTGCAGCCACCTCCTTATCGCAGCCACCTACCTATAGCAGCCACATCCATTTAACAGCCACCTCCCTATAGCAGCCACATCCATTTAACAGCCACCTCCATATAGCAGCCACATCCATTTAACAACCACAGAGTCCCCTATTTAACAGCCATCTCCTTGTCACCTCCCTATCACAGCCACACATTCTATTTGTTTGCAACCTGTCAACAACAGGCTGCCAATTCCCAGCATTCCTTGCCATTGTGGACTTGTTAAAAGCAGATTGATATTGCACGTTGACATTTTTCAGCTTCAAGTTTATTCAAGGGAGTCTGCTGTTCACGTCGAGTGGTACCCAGTACTACCATGGGTTCAACATCAGCCTCTTTGGGGAACCAGACAAATCGCATGTGATCTGTGAAAACAACGTGACACGGTCAGACTCGGTAAGTGTATGTGTGTTTTACGTTTATTTATCGTCGCTACCGTTTACCCATATGAGCGACGCCTCCTGAAGAGATTAGTCATTTTTCGATTTTTGGATTATAGTGCTATGATACAGACAGAGACCCATTCCAGATTCTCCTCTGGTTCTTTTACGTGCACGGTGTAAAGCACCGACACGAGACCTCGGTTTAACGTCCCATCTGAAAGACTGTTAATTTTATTAGGATCTGACGGGGGATCGAACCTGCGATCCCTGGATTACCAGTCCAGCGTGTTACAACTGGACTACAGATCCGTCTGTACGGTGAGTGTAGCTGCCGCAGGTTTCTTACATGGTCAAAAGATCAACGTAACAATAGTGTTATCTCATACATGTAAATTTTACGTTCTTGCATGAGTAAGCAGTTGTCATGGTTACTGCATACTAATTTCGTTAGCAGCAGCCTAATCTCACAGATGTTTGAAAATTAGGACTTTATAGACTTCTGTACCACTAATTTATAAAAATAATGTTTATCATTCTCAGATAATAGTCAATGATATACATGTATCATATGCTAAACATATTTTGACTGGGAATAAAATGCAATTGCAACAATTTAATTGCAACAATTGTTGCTGTACAGGGCTTCATCCAATGTAACCCGTGACTGTTCTCCGTGATGTGTACTCAGCTTGGCCCGGCTTTCATAGACTCATATTTCTGACACATCGATACAGTGAAACCTGTGTTAGTGGTCACCTCCATTGAGCAGCCTCCTATAATAAGCAGTCAGTTTTCAGATTCACAATATGTTGTTTTATTATCCATTTGACCTCTATTAAGCAGTCACCTGTGCTAAGCAGTCGCTTTTTGTGATTCCCTTGTGCTAAGCATCCACCTGTGCTAAGCAGCCACTTTGTGATTCCCTTGGTTGGCTGCTTAAGACGGGTGTGACTGTATGTTAGGAAAATAAATTAGCCATAAAGATATAATTCATTTACAGTGTTACTTAATACTGAATTACATGCTTCCTGTATAATGTCCTGTTTACTACAGTCTAGATGGGTATTCAGCTGTCGATTATGACATCATCAGTTAGTCACAGATACATTAATAGGAAGCATACATGTACTCAAGTCTGTCCCAACTTTTCATGTTCTTCAATTTCATGTCCTGGTCTTGAGGTTGTAATACTTTTCTAAAATCTCAAAATCGAGCTAAAGTGGTTTGATTGGGTGAGTTTGAGATTTGGTCTTGCCTCAACCAATCAGAAGCTTGGGATTTGGTCTTGCCTTTACCAATCAGAAGCTTGAGATTTGGTCTTGCCTCAACCAATCAGAAGCTTGAGATTTGGTATTGCCTCAGCCAATCAGAAGCTTGAGATTTGGTCTTGCCTCAACCAATCAGAAGCTTGAGATTTGGTCTTGCCTCAACCAATCAGAAGCTTGACATTTGAGAAAAGTTTTATAACCTCTGACCCATAGGTATAAGTTAATTTATTTACCGGAAGTTGTTCATGTCTGGATTGAATTCTATGTTAAATTAGTTGCTTGCTAGTAAGGACATTTTGTGAACTCCATTTATAGCAAGATGCTTCTCTGTTCAGTGTAAGTATCATGCTGTTGATTGGATTATATTTACAAGTTTCATAGTTTTACATTCCACACATTCCCAACTTTGTAATTGGCTTTCCTATCAATGAATGTGTTAGCAATCTCCCTTCTCACCAATAAAACGCGGATTGGATACTCGGACCTGGAAGTATGTGAGATGGTACGGTTGTCGCCGGATTGGACCAGTGAGCTTTCTCCCTCACCAATGACCATTCACACTTTCATCCGAGCCAGCGAGATTGATTAATATTAAGTCGTTAAAACCAATTTCGCAATCGGTGAAACGTTTATATTTAATTTTGTAAATGTGTCACCATGTTCGGTACGTTGTTGCAACACTTACTATATTTTCGATGTTTGTTCTTTGAGGGAAAGATATGTATAATCTGTATAATGTGAAGACATGCAAAACTATGAATCTTGTGAATACCAATCTACTGGACTGTCTCATTGTTATGTGAAACTCATAGATCTTAACATGGTGTTTATTGGACAGTGTGTTTACAGCATGGGAGGGGATTAAATCGTCACATTGCAGAAAATGTATCTATATACTGGAGTTCTCAGAAGCTGTATATCCGGATTTATGGAGTGTACAGAAGCTGTATGTCTGGATTTATGGAGTGTACAGAAGCTGTATGTCTGGATTTATGTAGTGTACAGAAGCTGTATATCCAGATTTATGTAGTATACAGAAGCTGTATGTCTGGATTTATGTAGTGTACAGAAGCTGTATATCCAGATTTATGGAGTATACAGAAGCTGTATATCCAGATTTATGTAGTATACAGAAGCTGTATGTCTGGATTTATGTAGTGTACAGAAGCTGTATATCCAGATTTATGTAGTGTACAGAAGCTGTATATCCAGATTTATGGAGTATACAGAAGCTGTATATCCAGATTTATGTAGTATACAGAAGCTGTATGTCTGGATTTATGTAGTGTACAGAAGCTGTATATCCAGATTTATGTAGTGTACAGAAGCTGTATATCCAGATTTATGGAGTGTACAGAAGCTGTATATCCGGATTTATGTAGTGTACAGAAGCTGTATGTCCAGATTTATGTAGTGTACAGAAGCTGTATATCCGGATTTATGGAGTGTACAGAAGCTGTATATCCAGATTTATGGAGTGTACAGAAGCTGTATATCTGGATTTATGGAGTGTACAGAAGCTGTATGTCCAGATTTATGTAGTGTACTGAAGCTGTATATCTGGATTTATGTAGTGTACAGAAGCTGTATATCTGGTTTTATGGAGTGTACAGAAGCTGTATATCCAGATTTATGTAGTGTACTGAAGCTGTATATCCGGATTTATGGAGTGTACAGAAGCTGTATATCTGGATTTATGGAGTGTACAGAAGCTGTATATCCGGATTTATGTAGTGTACAGAAGCTGTATATCTGGATTTATGGAGTGTACAGAAGCTGTATATCCGGATTTATGGAGTGTACAGAAGCTGTATATTATTAACTATTTTCATGTCCACTGTGTGCAGTGATATTGTGTTGTCTGTATTAGCTATATAACAGCGTGATAGTCAGACATTCACTCCATTAATTGGCTTAACAATGCTTGTATAGTATAGCAAACTGATGGCTAATATATATGTCTTATCTTCTAGCAAGTACACATCTAACTGACAGACTCACTAACATATATATATATACATATATAATCTATAAAATAGTCACGGAATAACATTACTACATATACCGTTAAAATATATAATTTATTAAAACAAGATCACAGTATTTTTACACTTCATTTGCATCAATATAAGTAAAGTGTTTGTTTATTATAGTGTCACCGCTATTGAAAGGGCCAGCCATTACTGACTTATGAGACACCTTTTTTATGAACTTCGGTACTTCCCCAATCCTATCCTTGTCAGTTAGGCGCCAGGCTGGTAGGCAATCGGTAACCATTATTTAACCAGCTGGCGGCTCACCAACCTGCCATTTCAAAATAAGCCCCAGACGAGACTCGAACCGTCGATATCCCGCTCCGTACGCAGACACCATTAGGCCACGGAGACGGTGTATTGCCAACTAGTAGTTGCCCTGATGAATTGAAACCAGTTGCCAATAAATTAATGTAAAAGTAGTTTTAAAATACCCAAGTGGTCTTGTTTTATTTATTTTTTATATATACAGTCAAACCTGTGTTAGTGGTCACCTCCGTTAAGCAGCCAACCTGTATTAAGCAGCCATTTTCCAGATTCCCAATTGGTTGTTTTATTATACATTTGACCTCTATTAAGCAGCCACCTGTGTTAAGCAGCCACTTTCTCTGACTCCCTTGGCTGGCTGCTTAAGACAGGTTTGACTGTACAATGTATATATACTAGGGATGGCAACGAATGGTGATTTTGGCATTCGAATATTCAAATGATCTTCAGAACGGATATTCGCTAATTTCTTGAACTTGAATTTTGTACACCTTTCTACTTTCGGTTTTGCTGCACTGTGACGTAACACCGTTTCCGATTGAAAACGGTGTCTTGGTAGAAATATGCAAACATGATGTCTACTAATGCATTGCTTTTGTTTGCCTGATATTTAATAAACATTGAATGACCACATTCGCTTTCATCCGAGCCAACGAGAGTGATTAATATAAGTTGTTAAAACTTGCTTCGCAATCGTTGGGCTCAGCTTTCAGAATTTCTGACCATTGTTGAACGCAAACAGCACGTATCATAACAAATACATACGATCTGTGTTGATTGGTTGGTCCGAAGAATCTATGATTTCTCTGTATGGTAAAGTTTGAAGAAATAAATAAATTATAATTTCAACAATTTTAATTATGCAACATAATCTCTATTTCTATTGGCTTATTATCCGATCCAAAACTTTCCGTGTGATTTGCGTCACTTTCGGATATGTGTGTTTATTTCGATCCAGTCATTCTAAGGTTTACAGTGTTGGTCCATTGTTTCCAGCAAGTATGATTTCCTTTCATCCTATTCAAGGTTCCCTCTGTTTGAATGTTTGCCTGCGCCAGTTTGAATGTTTGTCTGCGTCACTTCTGTCGCCAATTGAAAAATACTAGAGCCAATTAAAAAAACTTGGAGCCAACTAAGAGCCATATAGTTCACAAATAAATATATGAAGCCATATATTTGACAAAACATGTGCCGAAAAAAGAAAACATTTTTGTTTTAAAAAAGTTGTGCCAAATATTTGTTTTTTGTCGCCATTGGCAACCGACAGCGGGAACCCTGCCTATTCTTGTTTAGGCGTTTCATAAA
Organism: Archivesica marissinica; assembly: GCA_014843695.1. NCBI lineage: Eukaryota > Metazoa > Mollusca > Bivalvia > Venerida > Vesicomyidae > Archivesica > Archivesica marissinica. The sequence continues at coordinate 58,295,219 of CM026398.1, read as the reverse complement.
CTAAGGAGTTTAATTTCAAAGTACCTAACCTCAGTTAAAACAATTAGTAACACGCTTAAATATGAGCAACATGTCATCACCTGCCATTGTTAATTGGAACCATAATCGCGACATGTTTTCACACCCTCTGGGTCTGAATTTGGCCATTCTCTTGTGTTCGAATGTTACTCGTTAAACAAACAGCTTATATGATTTAACTGAAATTTATTAAAATGTTATTTAAAAAGTATTATAAAATGTCAGTGTTTATATTCGAAACGATTGTAACATTCGAATATAAACACTGACATTTTATAATACTTTTCAAATAACATTTTAATATTCAGATGTTCAAACAAATATTCAGATGCTCGGACTAATATTCGAACATTCGTTGATATTACTAATATATCCACATATTTTACCTTTACTTTTATATATATATATATATTTCTTCTAGAAATCGTAAAGCAGTAGATTACATATTTTTGTGTGTGTGTTTTCTAGCAATCATACCACAAACTGACTAAACATATTTATGTGTATATCTTCTAGCGATCCCACAGCCATGCTGATGACTAACATATTTATGTGTATATCTTCTAGCGATCCCACAGCCATGCTGATGACTAACATATTTATGTGTATATCTTCTAGCGATCCCACAGCCATGCTGATGACTAACATATTTATGTGTATATCTTCTAGCGATCCCACAGCCATGCTGATGACTAACATATTTATGTGTATATCTTCTAGCGATCCCACAGCCATGCTGATGACTAACATATTTATGTGTATATCTTCTAGCGATCCCACAGCCATGCTGATGACTAACATATTTATGTGTATATCTTCTAGCGATCCCACAGCCATGCTGATGACTAACATATTTATGTGTATATCTTCTAGCGATCCCACAGCCATGCTGATGACTAACATATTTATGTGTATATCTTCTAGCGATCCCACAGCCATGCTGGCATGACTAACATATTTATGTGTATATCTTCTAGCGATCCCACAGCCATGCTGGCATGACTAACATATTTATGTGTATATCTTCTAGCGATCCCACAGCCATGCTGGCATGACTAACATATTTATGTGTATATCTTCTAGCGATCCCACAGCCATGCTGGCATGACTAACATATTTATGTGTATATCTTCTAGCGATCCCACAGCCATGCTGGCATAACTAACATATTTATGTGTATATCTTCTAGCGATCCCACAGCCATGCTGGCATGACTAACATATTTATGTGTATATCTTCTAGCGATCCCACAGCCATGCGGGCAGGCCAGACATCTCGGATGTATGATATATTACAACTAGTTCTCCTACTGTTGGGTGCTGGGGTTTTGCTAAACTACTGTAGATTGTCATGTATTTGAGAGGAGTAATTTTCGATGCTCGCCAAGGTGGCACCTGATCACGGGGTCAGAATTGTGTGAGCATGCATGCCTCTTCATCGATACTCGCCCAGGTGGTACCTGATCACGTGGTCAGGATTATGTGAGCATGCATGCCTCTTCATATACAGAGCATTTTTCTGCTCCGTAGCAAATGTACAGTGTTAACTAGGGTTGTCACGATATGCCTGAAGCGTACTACGATATCTTGCAATACTTTCTCCAACATCTTGCAATACCAGGGTTCATTCTAGGTCAGAATTTTTGGGAGAAGTGAGAAAGCACGTGATCGCTTCCTTAAATGGTGTTCTTTAATATACTTCTGCAAAATAGGGTTAAAATGCACAGTACAACCATTAAATACAACATTTGAATAGAAGGAGTGCTTTATAATGGGCCAGTGTATCTTACTAGACAACATTTTTTTAGGGAGAAGTGGGGCCCCCAGAGGGCGAAGTCAGGGTCCCTAGGGCGACAATTTCGCCCACATCGCCCTCTAAACTGATCCCTGAATACTTTCTCAGCATATTGCAATACTTTCTCCAACATATTGCAATACTTTCTCCAACATATTGCAATACTTTCTCCAACATATTGCAATACTTTCTCCAACATATTGCAATACTGTCTCCAACACATTGCAATACTTTCTCCAACATATTGCAATACTGTCTCCAACACATTGCAATACTTTCTCCAACATATTGCAATACTTTCTCAACATTATGTATTATTAATAAGACGCATGATCCTGAGGATTTTATTTGATTAAAGTTTGGAACTAAATTCTTTTAGTCGCACAAATAATAAACAGATCAATAGTTTCACGAAAGTGTCGAATATGAACTCATTTCGTCCAAAAGCAGTATGTTAATGTCATATTGCGGTACAGCACGGAATGACGACATATTACAATATAACGGTATATCGTGGCTCCACTAGTTTTAACTGTGAAGAACTCTCAAATAATACTCAATCTACAGTGTATATACTTTTATTATTTTGTTTGTTGTCCAACACCTTTTTGGGAGAAAAGTTATGGGATATGGTAATAGTTTGCATGAATCTGTCGCGTCTCCCTGGTGTCCATGGCAACCGTTTCCACGCTCTTAACTAGAGAAATTATTATCCAGTCTTATTCATACATTGTTACAACTTTTATTGGCATAATGTCTGGGTTAAGTTAGATAACCAGCCTGAGTAGCACCTGAGGAATGACCTTTGGTTCGTTAAAATCTTCTTATTTTTGCAATGTTCACTCTCTAGTTGGAGTAGTAGTACCCTTTTCAAGTTCATTTTCTTCTTCACAATATTTCGAGGCCTGTCTTAAGTCAAGTTCGGACCGCCTCCGTCGTCGAGTGGTTTAGATCGCTGACTTGTGTACCACTGTAACCTACCCTCATTTATAGTCACGGGTTTGAACCTGGTAATCGCTCAGGCCGTGTCTCTTTATATGAAAGAGTTTGTAAATTCTTACGGAGGTTGGTGCACCTATGGTGCTGATGAAGACGTAAAACCCGAACATACAAATTTAAGTAGGTAAAGTTCATAACTAACCTGATCATCTCAGTAGCACTTGAAAGTGATGGTTCCTGGAATACCAGTAACACTTGAAGGTTATGGTTCCTGGAATACCAGTAACACTTGAAGGTTATGGTTCCTGGAATACCAGTAACACTTGAAGGTTATGGTTCCTGGAATACCAGTAACACTTGAAGGTTATGGTTCCTGGAATACCAGTAACACTTGAAGGTTATGGTTCCTGGAATACCAGTAACACTTGAAGGTTATGGTTCCTGCAATGTAAGCACTTTTGTGGTGGTCAGAGGTATCCATGTTTCAATCTATTTGTTTTCTTGGGGAATAGTTTTCATTTTGTCTATTTTTGTCTATTGATTTGCATGTAAACATGAACTATTTAAGCATTTATTATACAGATGATTAATACTAGTTAAAAATGGACACCCCATCCAAACACTGTGTGATGGATGGGGGTCATTATTGGAAGTAGGCCGGAGGCCGAGAATATATATATATAGCATGTTATTCTATCAACCGTAACATGATTCGCTACTTTTACAGGTAAAAATCACCCATATAGTCACGTGACCTACCCATATAAATGTACAAATGGCCCGTGCAAAATCATAGTTTTTAAAGGTTCATGTTGGCTATAGATAAAGGGTAGGGTAATAAGAATTTCTACAACTAATGTTCATTCATTGTGCATCATATCACTAGTGATGCATAAACTGTGGGAGGGTACATACATATATTCTCGGCCTCCGGCCTACTTCCAATAATGACCCCCATCCATCACACAAGTGTTTGGATGGGGTGTCCATTATTTTCACTAGGCCTTGGCCTCTAATATATATATATATATATATATATAGCATCTTTGAAGAGACAACATGAACAAAATAACACCCTCAAGTCAGATACACATTTTATTTTACATACATTTATGTAAACACTTGTAAATTGTAAACTGTTCGATACAGCAAAACATAGTAAATATTATATCCCTTCAAATTCAGTTATGAAACATTTCCCACATTAAGCACAGAGTTTCCAAAGTTATTTTCATCCAATTCAACCTCTCTCAGATAGAATTTTTTAAAATTCTTAGCAGATGACCAGTCAGCGATTTTCAAAATATCTGAAAGTTTACATCCAGCTTTTAATGCAGCGGATGAAGCTGCAGCTCTTATCGAATGTGCTTTATAAAGATTTGTGTCTATTCCTGCTAAATGTAGTACCATTTTCAACCACCTAGCAATCGTGCTAGTTGTGACAGCCTTAAAAGTTATAAATGATATTAGTAGTTGGTTATCCTTTCTTAAGGATTTAGTCCGTTCCAAATAGAATCGCAATGTCCTAACTGGACACAACACATGTTTATCAAAACATTTCAGTTCGACACTATACGGAATTCCAGGTCTAGAACTCTTTAATTTGTCTCCGCAGAAACAAAAAACTTTATCATCATTAAAACAAAGTTTGTCAACACACAAAGCCTTCAGAGTTTGGGCACGTGCAGCTGTAGCTAGAGCCAGAAGAGTAACTGTCTTAAAAGTTAATGTTTTCAAGGATAACGAATTTAATGGTGTCCATTCCGAGATTAGATTCAACACCTTTGAAACATCCCAAGTGGCACTGTATCTTGGTTTAGGAGGATTATTCACATACATTCCTCTCATAAAACGTGTCACCATAGTAAAATTACCGGTCCACTTTTCATCTACAAGTTTCAAGGTTTCGAATAAAACTGCCTTATGAGTACAAATAACACTATATGACTTATTTAAATTCTTTAGATACAACATGAACGATACTATATCTACTTCAGATGGTGAAATGGGATTGCAATTCCTGAGAGAACACCACATAGTCCACTTTTTCCAGGCCGAATGATATTGTTTTCTTGTTCCAGGCCGCCAGCTATCAAAGATAGTGCTGATACCTCCTTGCGGAATTCCTCGATCCTTGAGGCACTTCCTGATACAATCGCCCCAATCATAGAAAGTTGTTTCCCCATCGGATGGCCCATGCCATTGTGCGGTAGACAGAGCAGATCTCTGTGTCTTGGCAACCTAACAGGAAAAGAAATCAAATTATGCAACATCATAGGAAACCAAGTTTGATTTGGCCAAAAAGGACAAATAAGCAATGCCTGTTCTACTCGGTCTTCTCTTATTTTATTAAGAACCTTGTTCAATAATTTGAATGGTGGAAAAATGTATGGGATAAAACTTGTCCAGTTCAAAGAGAAGGCATTTACACCCCAAGCCTCTGGGTCTGGCATCCATGAAACAACAGTCTAACTGGGCATTTAACCGAGAGGCAAACAAATCTATATTTGGTTGTATCAATTGTTGCGTCAGTCTGACAAAAATGTCTGACTTCAGCATCCACTCTGTTGTATCAGAAAAATTTCGAGAAGCAAAATCTGCTTGCACATTTATTGTACCTGGTAAATGAAATGTTGTGACAAAAATGTTTCTCTCTAAACACCAATTCCAAATTTGTTTAGCTAAGGAATCCATGGCAAGTGAACACATACCACCCATGTTATTCACATATGCGCATGCTGTGGTGCTATCAGATTGCACTCCGATATGGATATTACTTTCACATGAGAAGAATGATTTTAAGGCAAAGAAGATGGCTAGTAGTTCAAGGTAATTTATATGATGCGTCATTTCTGGGGATGTCCATCTCCCTCCTATACGCTTTGAAGCTTCAACCTGATACACTCCCCATCCCTGTAAGGATGCATCTGACTGAACCCACAATGAAATAGGGTCTTGTCTTATTTTCTTGCCATTTTTTAATCGTACGTTTTCAAGCCACCATTTTATTTCAATTATAGCCTGTTCCGACAGTTTCACAAGGGCTTTGTATTCACCATATAACTTTAATGCCTCTACTTTAACATGTTCTAATGTTCTATAGTGTAAAGGAGCCTCTTGTATGGCATGGAAAGCATTATTCAGAAGGCCTATGAATGATGCTAAATCTCTGATTTTCACACAATGTTGTTGTAATAGATTTGAAGCCAAAGAGTAAATCTTTGCAATTTTTTCAGCTGGCAAGAACACCATAAATAAAACGGAATCCAACACATATCCGAAGAATTTGATTTTCTGTGTAGTACGATCACAGACTTTTCGTCATTTATGACGAACCCTAACAATTGCAATTTTCTATACATCATTTCTACATTCATTCCGCACACAATTTTATCCTGATTCATATTGATTGAATCGTCTATGTAGTACGAGCATCGAATACCCAACTGTCGAAAAAGGGCATAGATTGGTTTTAAAACCTTCGTAAACACGAAAGGTGCCGATGATAATCCAAAGGGGAGGCAAACAAAGCAATACAAATGTCCTTTCCACATAAACTTCAAATATTTCTGACTGTTGAAATGTATAGGGATTGAAAAATATGCAGATTTTAGATCTAAAGACGTAAAAAAAATCATTTTTCTGTATCAGCTCTAAGACATAAGGGAACGTTTCTTGTTTGAAATGTTCATAATGTACATTTTCGTTCAAGTGTTTTAGGTTAATTACTAGTCTAAATTTGCCATCTGGCTTTGGGACTATAAAAATGGTTGAAATAAATTCGCCATCTTCTCTATAAGAAGTCATAATAGCCCCTTCTTCAAGTAATAATCTAACTTCTCGATCAACCAAGATTTCTTCATCTCTATTGAAATTTATTTGTTTGGGCATAGCGTTTTGTATGGGTAATGCATCAAATACTATTTGATAGCCTTGTACAGTCTCTAGGACCCATTTATTGTTTGTTATTGCTTTCCATTCCCCAAAGCAGGCCAACACTTTTTGTGAATTACTCACCTTTATTTGATCATTTAGTTTGGGTTTGGAGCTGTTGCCGATGGCGCACTAGTACCTCTCCTCTTGGTAGGAAATTAATGTTGGTGTCCAAACTGACCATATCTGTCATTCTGCTGGAACCCTTGATAAGGACGTGATCTATACATAGATCTACCTCTAGAACGCATTGGTCCAAAACCTCGGTAATTGCCCGATACAAAACCTCTATTATTGTAAGAATAATTCTTTGCATTTTTATTTTGTTGGTATATAAATTTACCTACTTTGACACCAGTCTCGCAGCGCTTAATTTCTTTCGAAACGTCATCCCCAAACAAATAATTAGTTATGGGAGTATTTATATTGCAGATACCTGCATACCTCGTCTTTAAGAATGGTCTTAAGAGATAGCGTCTTCTAGCGCTAATATTAAACTGGACCTGACCAAGAATAGTCAAAGAATCGGCGATAAATGATTTTATTTGCGGAACCTTTGAAACAAAAGGTTTTAATATCTTCCCCATTTCTAAAATGGGTAAAATACCAGCCATAACAAGACCTTGAATATCCCTTAGTCATTTGCGCTCTTTTTTGTTTCATAATTTCGCCCCATATCTCATCATTAACCCTTGGTGGGCACATATTTTCGCAGTTAGCTGGGACTTTATACTTTTCAATGACATCATTGACCTGACACTGATTTGTGCAAGCAGTCGTGATCAGACTAGCCAAAGACTCGCTAATATTGCCACCCCTTTCGAGTGTTTTTAATTTAGGCAAATCCCAAATATATTCATCGTCATCGTCTTGATCTGGTAAAATTGATTTGTCACCAAGGTCACAATTTGACCCTTGTTCAAATAATGCATTAGCAAATTGGTCATTTACCTTTTGTGCAGTAAAACTAATACTCTGAGTCGGAAACTCCTGGTATGTGTCGTCATATACATTATCGTCAACATCGTAAACCAGCCCGGTACCCAGGTCTGGTTCGTCATATCTAGGTGAGGCGACGCCTAACACCCGACGCAATTTGACAACATCATCCGGCGATAAATGATCAATATTCACCAAGTTATCCGATTTCTGAGACAAAACAGTCAATTCTTTTTCCGAAACGGAAGCGGAAACTGTTAAATCGGAATTGTAGGTTTTCCCATTTTTGCTATTTTTAGCTTTAGACTTGTTATTTTTAGTAACAACAGACACACTGCTCGCTACCTTGCGAGATTTAGACTTTCGACGAACAACTCTTTTTTGAGCTATGTTTATTATTAGGCTGCGGAGGCACGTCGCCAGAGTCAAAGCCAGAGAAAGAACGTTCGTTATCTGAACCTTCATATATAGAAAGGACATCGTTCTTCAAATTCTCAGAGGTAGCCATCAAAATGACTAAGTATCGGGCAAGAAACCACAGAGGTCAAAAGTGTAAAAAACGTTTACCAAAAACAAGTACCGTGAAGCAACTGAAATAACACAAAACAATAATAATAGTACATTGAATAAACTCAATCTATATAAAGTCAAACTCCAACAACGTTGAAGAAATAACATGGTACTTCAAAACACGTGGCAAAGAAAAACAAAATTTAACTTACCACACAAAGTGAAAGTCACGAACAATTTCACTTCCAGTAGCAACGGTCGCTAAAATAACTATGATTTTGCACGGGCCATTTGTACATTTATATGGGTAGGTCACGTGACTATATGGGTGATTTTTACCTGTAAAAGTAGCGAATCATGTTACGGTTGATAGAATAACATGCTATATATATATATTAGAGGCCAAGGCCTAGTGAAAATAATGGAACTACAGTCTACATCCGTTATGTCGAATTCCATCGGACCGAACAAAATACTTCGACATAACCGAAGTTTGACTTTACAAAATGCGATATAAACGGAGCCAGTTATATGTACAATGATAGTGTCTGAAATCCAATTTCGAGATAACCTGAGAATTAGACATAGCTGATTTTGACATAGTGGTTGTAGAGTGTATTGAAGAATTTGGTTCCCTGTAGCTTGGAGAATTGGTTTAAACAGTATTTATTCCAATAAATTTACATGTATAACACAAAAAATGTTACAAATTACATAAATTGTGAATGGTTTGGATTGGAAAACAAGTTTTCAGAAAACTTATATTAATTCCTCTCCAAAATGGGACATGGGTCCCTGTAACTCAAAGAGGTACCAGCAGGTAATGCAGGATTTGGTTCCCTGTAGCTTTGAGATACCAGCATTTATACAGGATATGGGTCCCTATACCTCAAAGAGGTTCCAGCAGGTAATGCAGGATTTGGTTCCCTGTAGCTTTGAGATACCAGCATTTATACAAGATATGGGTCCCTATACCTCAAAGAGGTACCAGCAGGTAATGCAGGATTTGGTTCCCTGTAGCTTTGAGATACCAGCATTTATACAGGATATGGGTCCCTATACCTCTAAGAGGTACCAGCAGGTAATGCAGGATTTGGTTCCCTGTACTTTGAGATACCAGCATTATACAGGAATGGGTCCCTATACCTCAAAGAGGTTCCAGCAGGTATGCAGGATTTGGTCCCTGTAACTTAGAGGTCCACATTTATACAGGATATGGGTCCCTATACTCAAAGAGACCAGCACAACCAAACCCAACACCCAACCCAAAGTCCAGCAGGTATGCAGGATTTGGTTCCCTGTAGCTTTGAGATACCAGCATTTATACAGGATATGGGTCCCTATACCTCAAAGAGGTTCCAGCAGGTAATGCAGGATTTGGTCCCTGTAACTCAGAGGTACCAGCATTTATACAGGATATGGGTCCCTATACCTCAAAGAGATTCCAGCAGGTAATGCAGGATTTGGTTCCCTGTAACTTAGAGGTACCAGCATTTATACAGGATATGGGTCCCTATACCTCAAAGAGGTTCCAGCAGGTAATGCAGGATTTGGTCCCTGTAACTTAGAGGTACCAGCATTTATACAGGATATGGGTCCCTATACCTCAAAGAGGTTCCAGCAGGTAATGCAGGATTTGGTCCCTGTAACTTAGAGGTACCAGCATTTATACAGGATATGGGTCCCTATACCTCAAAGAGGTTCCAGCAGGTAATGCAGGATTTGGTTCCCTGTAACTTAGAGGTACCAGCATTTATACAGGATATGGGTCCCTATACCTCAAAGAGGTTCCAGCAGGTAATGCAGGATTTGGTCCCTGTAACTTAGAGGTACCAGCATTTATACAGGATATGGGTCCCTATACCTCAAAGAGGTTCCAGCAGGTAATGCAGGATTTGGTTCCCTGTAACTTAGAGGTACCAGCATTTATACAGGATATGGGTCCCTATACCTCAAAGAGGTTCCAGCAGGTAATGCAGGATTTGGTCCCTGTAACTCAGAGGTACCAGCATTTATACAGGATATGGGTCCCTATACCTCAAAGAGGTTCCAGCAGGTAATGCAGGATTTGGTTCCCTGTAACTTAGAGGTACCAGCATTTATACAGGATATGGGTCCCTATACCTCAAAGAGGTTCCAGCAGGTAATGCAGGATTTGGTCCCTGTAACTCAGAGGTACCAGCATTTATACAGGATATGGGTCCCTATACCTCAAAGAGGTTCCAGCAGGTAATGCAGGATTTGGTTCCCTGTAACTTAGAGGTACCACTAGTTAAATTGCTTTTATTTAATTTAAACCAACGAAAGTATGCAGGTGTTATGGATTGGTCCCGCAGAGCCCATGTTGCTATCGTATATGCAGGTGAAAGTTATCTGTGTGGTCATACGATGGATGGTCTACATTGTAGAGCATGTTTTGAACATTTCAAAAGATGATTTTCCATCGTACAATGGCCCTCGGATGCCATAATATCGAACATTCACGCACAATGGGCTATATGATTCTCCACAAAGCTACTGTCGTAACCCATCCATAGACCATCGTGGAACCATAGCATTATTTACTGGGATGCGAAACCAGCATGTATGGTGACAGTGCATAGTGCATGCATAGTGACAGTGCATAGTGCATGCATAGTGCCAGTGCATAGTGCATGCATAGTGCCAGTGCATAGTGCATGCATAGTGACAGTGCATAGTGCATGCATAGTGACAGTGCATAGTGCATGCATAGTGACAGTGCATAGTGCATGCATAGTGACAGTGCATAGTGCATGCATAGTGACAGTGCATAGTGACAGTGCATAGTGCATGCATAGTGACAGTGCATAGTGACAGTGCATAGTGACAGTGCTGATAGAGATAGGTACTATGTAGCCTGCACAATGCTCACATATTACTATACCCCACATACAAAACTTGTTCTGTTACTGGAAGATGGGAGTTTGGTTTTAAACATGTTTTATTTGTCGTGAGAATAATATTCAACAAATGATTATACACACAATAAAGACTAACAATAATGGAGAACATACCCCTCCCTCCTACCGGACCAGATCCCCCATATATCTACAGAACTGGAAATTTGTCTTATACCAACATGAATGTGCAAATACACATATTTATGATAATGCCCCCATGTACTATAGTTGTACTATGGCTGTCCGAGTAGCGCAGTGGTTAGTGCGCTCGCTTCTCACCAATGCAAACTGTGTTCGATCCTAGGAAGTATGTGAGTTGTCACCTGATCGGACAGGTGGGTTTTCTCCGGGTACTGTAGATTCAGTTGAAATCTTAAATCTATTTTTAGATTCTCCATACCAATTTATGTGATTGATGCAAATACATTCTGTAATACTATTGGTTCATTGTTGTAATTGTAGAAAATTTCAATGCAAAATGTACTTGTAAGATATAAGTTATAAAATGCTATTCATAATTATATATTCTAGCTTAGCATGAATTGTAGTTACTGGTGTGTAATAAATTATAATAATACTCTCTACAAATTGACTTCCAGGCATTTGATAAATAAAACGTGATTTATTTTTTGTCTTATAGAAATTGCGTTCCTGTATTGCAATATGTGCCACGCCCTCCTCCTGTGACACATTTATATCGTATATTATCCAGCAGATGCAAGCGCAGTTTGTAACATATGTATTCCTATGAAGTTGGAAATATTTCTATGTTTCTTGGTTTCCAGGCCCTGCACGAGCCAAGTAAAGTGATAGCCAGGGTCTGTAGAACCACGCTGGTACCATCATCAGATGATTCCAACTCTGTCATGACCACACAGGCTACGAGGTACCGTATTTTGCCATATATAGGTTATTGTCCATACATACCCCTCCCTTTGATTTGGCATTGTCCATCCTGTCATGATTGCCTCCATCTCATTTCCATGTCTGCCTAACTCCTCATACACATAACAACGGATTTGACCCGATCTTGTAGAAGAGGAAAATTTATCGATTTAGCATTACTACAAAATCTAGATGTGCATATTGTCAACCAGGGATCATTCTAGAGGGCGATGTGGGCGAAATTGTCGTCCTAGGGACCCTGACTTCGCCCTCTGGGGGCCCCACTTCTCCCAAAAACAAACAAAAAACAAAAAAATATTTTTTGGTTTTTACGCTTTTTCAAACAAAATTGTGTCTAGTAAGATACACTGGTCCATTATAAAGCACTCCTTCTATTCAAATGTTGTATTTAATGGTTGTACTGTGCATTTGAACCCTATTTTGCAGAAGTATATTAAAGAACACCATTTAAGGAAGCGATCACGTGCTTTCTCACTTCTCCCAAAAATTCTGACCTAGAATGAACCCTGGCGTATATGACATTTCTCACACATACATATATACATGATCCAGGTACCATGTGGAAACCATTGCTGCTTGTACACGTCTGAGAGAGCTATCGCACAAGTCTTTATATACATGTATGTATACATGAAGGATGAACAACCGGAAATATTATCTATATTCAACATGGTATAATAATAATAAGATAATTTTGGATCAGAATGATTTTGAACAACCACAGAAAGCAGACATTTAATACCAACCAATGATACATGTACCTAGTGAAACTCGATTCATTCGTCACAAATTGACACAGCGATTTGTTTTTCCACTGTTGAATGGAAATTGCCCCAGGCAAATAATCAATCCGTCTTTGGTCCGTTTTTATCTGTTCAATTTTTTTAGCGGAAGTTTGTGATGAACGAAAACGGCCAAATTTGGTTGGCCTGCAAAGATTGCTGTTTCAGTTGAGCGTGTACTGTAAACATCCATTTAAGGGCTTCGATCACGCGCTTTCTCACTTCTCCCAAATATTCTGACCTAGAATGAACCCTGTTGTCAACGATGTTCAGCTTGAAGACTCTTCAAGGAGTTTGATTGCCCATCTTAACTAATATAATTGAATACATGTACATGTACTTAAAACAATTTTACAATTGGGCAATAAATTCATTGCTATATTTCCTTGGGTCCGCCTCCGTGGTCGAGTGGTTACGGTCGCTGACTTGTATACCACTGTAACCTATCATCACTGATTGTCACTGTTTCGAGCCCCGCTCAGGCCGTGTCTCATTTATATGAAAAAGTTGGCAGTTTCTTACGGAGGATGGTGCACCCAAGTACTGGTTAACCGCTGGAGCCTGCCCAGGAAAGGTGTTGTTAGGTAAACTGCCTGCCGGCAATATAGCCCGAAATGGTGCTGATGCAGGCGTAAAACCCGAAATATAATAATAATATATTTCCTTGGTTTTTACATGCCGTAGTTTTCCATGACAAGGAAACAAGCTGTGCATCAATCCACATTCTAACATCACTTGATATTTTGTTCCTATAAACAAAGAACAAATCTACTGTTTTTAAATCTACAATAACCACAGCTACGGCTGTTGAATTTTGCTCCTCCTGTAAAACACTTATTTATGGACGTAAATATGCACAACTTTTTTCAAAATTTTACATTGGAATTGAATGCAGCGATTCGGCAGTATTTGTAGTGTTAATAAACAGCCATACAGTAAATATAGTGTTGATAGCTGGATGATGATTTCAGTACTACTGGAATACAGAAGGTATTTTACAGGGAGGTTTTTTGTAAAGCCATCAGCCAAATAACAGTCAAGGGTGCAAAATAACATACACATTTATTCGTTTATAGCATTATATTGGATCATGTTAGAATTGAAATAATAGTTATTGGCGAATTAACCACTGTTTGTTGTTGTAATGCGTAGGAATTAACCACTGTTTGTTATTGTAATGCGTAGGAATTAACCACTATGTGTTGTTCTAATGTGTAGGAATTAACCACTGTTTGTTATTGTAATGTGTAGGAATAAACCACAGTTTGTTATTGTAATGCGTAGGAATAAACCACTGTTTGTTGTTGTAATGCGTAGGAATTAACCACTATGTGTTGTTCTAATGTGTAGGAATTAACCACTGTTTGTTGTTGTAATGCGTAGGAATAAACCACTGTTTGTTGTTGTAATGTGTAGGAATTAACCACTGTTTGTTATTGTAATGTGTAGGAATAAATCACTGTTTGTTCTTGTAATGTGTAGGAATTAACCACTGTTTGTTATTGTAATGCATAGGAATAAACCACTGTTTGTTATTGTAATGTGTAGGAATTAACCACTGTTTGTTATTGTAATGTGTAGGAATAAACCACTGTTTGTTCTTGTAATGTGTAGGAATAAACCACTGTTTGTTCTTGTAATGTGTAGGAATAAACCACTGTTTGTTGTTGTAATGTGTAGGAATAAACCACTGTTTGTTATTGTAATGTGTAGGAATAAATCACTGTTTGTTCTTGTAATGTGTAGGAATTAACCACTGTTTGTTGTTGTAATGTGTAGGAATAAACCACTGTTTGTTGTTGTAATGTGTAGGAATTAACCACTGTTTGTTGTTGTAATGCATAGGAATTAACCACTGTTTGTTCTTGTAATGCATAGGAATTAACCACTGTTTGTTATTGTAATGTGTAGGAATTAACCACTGTTTGTTATTGTAATGTGTAGGAATTAACCACTGTTTGTTGTTGTAATGTGTAGTAATTAACCACTGTTTGTTATTGTAATGTGTAGGAATTAACCACTGTTTGTTGTTGTAATGCGTAGGAATTAACCACTTGGGTCTATTTCCTAATTTTCACTCTGATATTTTCCGCACATGTTTGAGCCTGATATTGTACTGATGTCTCCATTTGTCATATGTACAGTTTGGGAGACCGCCTGGTGGAGATGCTGCGCAACCAGACCTTGCTCACCATGACTAATGGAACTGCGTCCCTCGAAGATCTCTACATGGCTAGTGGATTTGATACCACAGGTACGCGCTATTTTATTATTACTTTATTCTGAGACTCATTTCGTGTAACCTTTATTTTCATACAAAGATGTCATTAATGCATTTGTGTGTTTTACGTTTATTTATCGACGCTACCGGTTGCCCATATGAGCGACACCTCCTGAAGAGATTAGTCATTTCAAATTTTGGAGGATAGTGCAATGATACAGATAGAGACCCATTCCAGAGTCTCCTCTGGTTCTTTTACGTGCACGGTGTAAAGCACCGGCACGAGACCTCGGTTTAAAGTCCTATCTGAAAGACTGTTCCTTTTATTATTGTCAGACGGGGGATCGAACCTGTGATCCTGCACAGATTGGATTGTAGTTTATGCAAAGCTTGATTGTGAAGTTCTTACAATAGTTTAATCGCTCTATGGACCTCATTCCTGATGGAATCCATCGCCAAGAGGGAGAGAGAAGAGGCAATGTGGATTTTAGGAGCCTTTATCAGTAGCCAGACTAATGGGTTTTTGTAGGGATGGCAACTAATATTCGATTATTCGCGCGAAAAAAATCTTATATTGTCCTCAATAATGCCACCCGCTCAGTCACACGTTTGGAAATGCTTTACTCGCTCTGAGAATAAGAAAACTGCTAGGTGTAATCTATGCAAATTGGATTTACCATATTCGGGTACAATATCAATCTCAATAATCATTTGAAGAAGATGACGTTTACGCGTAAAACAGAAATTAGTTTAGTTTGTCAATTTTTATAAGAGTTTGAGTGAATATTTTTGTAGAATTCTATCGAATTTTCCCAACCGAATATTCGAATAGTTTAATCGCTATTCGTTGCCATCCCTAGATTTTTGTATCATAATGAACATGAAGGGTAAATTCAGGGTTCCCACTGTCCATCGCTTTTGTCAAATACATGACGTCAAATATTCATCTGTGAACTATATGGTTCTTAATTGGCTGCAAATGTTTTCAAATTGGCTCCAGTGTTTTTCAGTTGGCGACAAAAATGACGAATACAAAAATTCAGACACGGAACGCTGAAATATAATCATAGAATGCCGATTTTTGTTTCTGTAGTATATAATGTAATTTGTGTGTTAGCTTAGTTAGTCGGATAAATTCTTGACATTTCCCACGTGTTAGGTGTAAGTCCAAATGGACAAGGAGGGAGATCTGAGGTCTGGTGGTTAATGTCGTGTACTGACACTTTGCTGTGCACTGTCGTGTGTTCAAATCCTACAGGTGTCAGATTCTTTTGTTGTTACGCACTGTGTATGTTCGAACCCTACAGGTGTCAGAATTCTTTCGAGTCGGGAAGTTATCCAGCTAGGTCAGTGGTTCTACCCAGGTATCTGCCCGTGTCTGAAACAATACCGATCTGGGCATCTTCCTCCGCTACTGTTTAATACTGTAAATACGACGGTATATCAACATATAACAATGAAATGACAGTGGATAAATCCTTCATGTTGTTGTTTTCTTACAGAAATGATGAATGATATACAAGTACATTTTGTTGCTGAAACGTACGTTCAATTTCTTTCATGTACCTATATACTATATCAGGCTTCGGCAACCTTATCCCTCCTCCCACATGTTTACGTTACCCCTTCCCTATATAAAAAGAACAGCAGACACTATCCAAATGGCACAGAAACGCATTTAACCCTTTCCCTCATAGAGATTTAGGTTAATAATAAGCCCACCTCCATAGATATTACTGGGACTTCATGGAGATTTAGGTTAATATACTATTATATCTCCATACAAACGACAGCCATTTAGCTATCATACAGTGGATAAGTAGTCTCCATATCTATCCCACCTCCATAGATATTACTGGGACTACATGAGATTTAGGTTAATATACTATTATATCTCCATACAAACGACAGCCATTTAGCTATCATACAGTGGATAAGTAGTCGCCATATATATCCCACTTCCATAGATATTACTGGCACTACATAGAGATTTAGGTTAATATGCTATTATATCTCCATACAAACGACAGCCATTTAGCTATCCTGCAGTGAATAAGTAGTCACCATATCTATCCCACCTCCGTAGATATTACTGGGACTTCATAGAGATTTAGGTTAATATACTATTATATCTCCATACAAACGACAGCCATTTAGCTATCATGCAGTGGATAAGTAGTCGCCATATCTATCCCACCTTCATAGCGATTTAGGTTAATATACTATTATATCTCCATACAAACGACAGCCATTTAGCTATCATGCAGTGGATAAGTAGTCGCCATATCTATCTCACCGTCATAGCGATTTAGGTTAATATACTATTATATCTCCATACAAACGACAGCCATTTAGCTATCATGCAATGGATAAGTAGTCGCCATATCTATCTCACCGTCATAGCGATTTAGGTTAATATACTATTATATCTCCATACAAACGACAGCCATTTAGCTACCATGCAGTGGATAAGTAGTCGCCATATCTATCCCACTTCCATAGATATTACTGGGACTTCATAGAGATTCAGGTTAATATACTATTATATCTCAATACAAACGACAGCCATTTAGCTATCATGCAGTGGATAAGTAGTCGCCATATCTATCCCACCTCCATAGATATTACTGGGACTTCATAGAGATTTAGGTTAATATACTATTATATCTCCATACAAACTACAGCCATTTAGCTATCATGCAGTGGATAAGTAGTCGCCATATCTATCCCACCTCCATAAATATTACTGGGACTTCATAGAGATTTAGGTTAATATACTATTATATCTCCATACAAACGACAGCCATTTAGCTACCATGCAGTGGATAAGTAGTCGCCATATCTATCCCACCTCCATAGATATTACTGGGACTTCATAGAGATTTAGGTTAATATACTATTATATCTCCATACAAACGACAGCCATTTAGCTATCATGCAGTGGATAAGTAGTCGCCATATCTATCCCACCTCCATAAATATTACTGGGACTTCATAGAGATTCAGGTTAATATACTATTATATCTCAATACAAACGACAGCCATTTAGCTATCATGCAGTGGATAAGTAGTCGCCATATCTATCCCACCTCCATAGATATTACTGGGACTTCATAGAGATTTAGGTTAATATACTATTATATCTCCATACAAACTACAGCCATTTAGCTATCATGCAGTGGATAAGTAGTCGCCATATCTATCCCACCTCCATAGATATTACTGGGACTTCATAGAGATTTAGGTTAATATACTATTATATCTCCATACAAACGACAGCCATTTAGCTATCATGCAGTGGATAAGTAGTCGCCATATCTATCCCACCTCCATAGATATTACTGGGACTACATAGAGATTTAGGTTAATATACTATTATATCTCCATACAAACGACAGCCATTTAGCTATCATGCAGTGGATAAGTAGTCGCCATATCTATCCCACCTCCATAAATATTACTGGGACTTCATAGAGATTTAGGTTAATATACTATTATATCTCCATACAAACGACAGCCATTTAGCTATCCTGCAGTGGATAAGTAGTCGCCATATCTATCCCACTTCCATAGATATTACTGGGACTTCATAGAGATTTAGGTTAATATACTATTATATCTCCATACAAACGACAGCCATTTAGCTATCGTGCAGTGGATAAGTAGTCGCCATATCTATCCCACCTCCATAAATATTACTGGGATTTCATAGAGATTTAGGTTAATATACTATTATTACTCCATACAAACGACAGCCATTTAGCTATCATGCAGTGGATAAGTAGTCGCCATATCTATCCCACCTCCATAGATATTACTGGGACTATATGAGATTCTGGCCTTTATTATGAACATTGGTTTGGCTACTACATTGTCAATGTATGTCGTATTGGTAGTGGCGTCAAGAGGTGCTTCTATGAGGGAAAGGGTTAACCGCGATGTAACAACTGTAGCTGACCAATTATGGATTCAAATATATTGTAAACAAACTCGAGTGTTAGCATAATTAACATTATAATGAATATTGGAATATTTACCTATCTGAAGTGTGCTACTGCATGTATTGTTCAATGTGGTTATATAAAACTTGAATGACACAGTCAAAACTTGAATGACACAGTCAAAACTTGAATGACACAATCAAAACTTGATTTAGATGCAGCATTACTGAGAATTATAATAAATTGAATAAATTATCCAGAATTTTTAAATACATTTTTCAGGATTTATAAATACATTTTCCAGAATTTATAAATACATTTTCCAGAATTTATAAATACATTTTCCAGAATTTATAAATACATTATCCAGAATTTATAAATACATTTTCCAAGATTTATAAATACATTATCCAGAATTTATAAATGCATTATACAGAATTTATAAATAACCTGAATTATTTAATAAAGTTTGCTTCCGTTTCTGTAGGCCAACCAGAGCTTGCCCAGCAGGCCGACACGCAGTAGTCAGTTTACGATGTGACGAGGATCAGAAAGGGAAGGGAGAGATCAGCCTGCCTCCAAAATGTGCAGATGCCACGTGTAATGGGTGTTTGTTCCACTTTATGTGGAACACGAGATTGGCGTGCCCCATTTGTCTGAAGGAGGACTTTAGCCGGGTAGTGGGGGAATGCGTACAGGGCTCCCAGATCATACATTACTTCCCTCCAGGGTTCGTATACACTGCTGAGTAGGAAATTTGTGTTTATCCGATAATGTTCAGGAAGTTTAGACTATGCACATTTATTTTAGCTATACAGTCAAACCTGGCTTAAGCAGCCAGCCAAGGGAATCACAGAAAATGGCTGCTTGGCACAGGTGGCTGCTTAATGTATAATAAAACAGCATATTGGGAATCTGGAAACTGGCTGCTTAATACAGGTTGGCTGTTTAATAGAGGTGGTCACTAACACAGGTTTGACTGTAGATTGTGAAACGATAACAACTAAGGAGAGGAAAGGTTTTTGCAAATTTATTTTAGCTCTATTGCGAAACAAGTCTTACAACTTATAATAATCACTCTAAAAGACCTCATTCCTGATGAAATCCATCGCCATGAGGGAGAGAGAATAGGCAATGTGGAATTGAAATGCATTGCCTAAGGGTACAATCGTAACAGCTCCAGCGAGGCTCGAATTCCGGGCCTTTCGCACTGAAGCGAATACGCTACCACTGTGGCATCGTGACTTCCACAAATAGGAAGAGGAAAGGGCAATGTATGTAGAGTTAAATCTCTTACCTAAGCTCAAATTCACAACCACTAGGCTATGAGGATGACGCCATGTCCATTAAATCGGGGAGGCTGCACGAAAATCCTGGAAGGCTGGATTCGAGTTTGAGATAGACTGTCAAGATTTAGTAGACACCATGATGCTTACCGGGTACAAGAAGGTTGCCTCGTAAAAACCAGCACCCTCTATATTGTGTTCCTGTGCGTGTGTGGGTTTCGAGTTTGTATAGGTCTGCCCGCCCGAGGACACTGAGTGATGGACTATATAGGCCGGACCATCGACGTGTGCCCTTCACTTGAATGGAAGTACGAATTGAGTAAACTTTTATAAAAGCTTATTATAATAGTAAAATATTTACTATTTTAATTTGGTGAATTTCGATATTCAAATTATAATCTCGAGCTTTTATTGGTTGAGGAATGCGTTCCCCTCTGAGTGCCTATGGGCAGGCTCTTGGGTAGAAAGACTCTGGCCTTCCGTGCAAGCCAACTGTATAGCTTCCTCACGTGAAAGAAATCGACACCCTCCGTGGGGTTCAGATCTAGGAAAGGGCTAAGTGATTTAAAGTTTGTGACCGTAAGTGCAATGTAATATCAAGCATTAGCTAGTGTCGACAAGAAAATTGGTCACCCCGTCCAAAGTGTCATCAACCAGTATGTATTCTAGATACTCACTTCACACTAATGATTGTTTTGTCATTTGTAATTATAGCCATTGTCTGGTGCCAGAAAACTTGAAAAAGATTGAGGAAACGAAGAAATGCACAGTGAGGCTGGCATCACTCCCGATTATGGTATGTATTGATTCTGTTGGATACAAATTCTTTAATATCCATGTCGTATCTTACAGTTGGATACAAATTCTTTAATATCCATGTCGTAACTTACAGCTGGAGACAAATTCTTTAATATCCATGTAACTTACAGTTGGATACAAATTCTTTAATATCCATGTAACTTACAGTTGGATACAAATTCTTTAATATCCATGTCGTAACTTACAGTTGGATACAAATTCTTTAATATCCATGTAACTTACAGCTGGAGACAAATTCTTTAATATCCATGTAACTTACAGTTGGATACAAATTCTTTAATATCCATGTAACTTACAGTTGGATACAAATTCTTTAATATCCATGTCGTAACTTACAGTTGGATACAAATTCTTTAATATCCATGTCATAACTTACAGTTGGATACAAATTCTTTAATATCCATGTAACTTACAGCTGGATACAAATTCTTTAATATCCATGTCGTAACTTACAGTTGGATACAAATTCTTTAATATCCATGTAACTTACAGCTGGAGACAAATTCTTTAATATCCATGTAACTTACAGTTGGATACAAATTCTTTAATATCCATGTAACTTACAGTTGGATACAAATTCTTTAATATCCATGTAACTTACAGCTGGAGACAAATTCTTTAATATCCATGTAACTTACAGCTGGATACAAATTCTTTAATATCCATGTAACTTACAGTGGATACAAATTCTTTAATATCCATGTAACTTACAGCTGGTTACAAATTCTTTAATATCCATGTCATAACTAATCCCCTTACAGCTGGATACAAATTCTTTAATATCCATGTCATAACTTACAGCTGGTTACAAATTCTTTAATATCTATGTCATAACTTACAGCTGGAGACAAATTCTTTAATATCCATGTCGTAACTTACAGCTGGTTACAAATTCTTTAATATCCATGTCATAACTAATCCCCTTACAGCTGGTTACAAATTCTTTAATATCTATGTCATAACTAATCCCCTTACAGCTGGTTACAAATTCTTTAACATCTATGTCATAACTAATCCCCTTACAGCTGGTTACAAATTCTTTAATATCTATGTCATAACTAATCCCCTTACAGCTGGTTACAAATTCTTTAATATCTATGTCATAACTAATCCCCTTACAGTTGGAGACAAATTCTTTAATATCTATGTCGTAACTAATCCCCTTAATATCTGTGTTTTAACCAATTCCCCTTACAGCTGGATACAAATTCTTTAATATTATGTCCTATCCAATTCCCCTATACAGCTGCATACAAATTCTTTAATATCTATGTTGTAACTAATATACTTACAGCTGGATACAAATTCTTTAATATCTATGTCGTAACCAATTCCCCTTACAGCTGGATACAAATTCTTTAATATTATGTCCTATCCAATTCCCCTTACAGCTGGATACAAATTCTTTAATATCTATGTCGTAACCAATTCCCCTTACAGCTGGATACAAATTCTTTAATATCTATGTTGTAACCAATCCCCTTACAGCTGGATACAAATTCTATGTACATATTTGATTAGACTATGTTATGCTATTATGTTTTACAGATACAGATAGCAGTACCCGTTGTGGTGGGACTTGCACTGTTGTTTTTTATGCTGGTTTGTTTCTTCTGGAGGAAAAATAAGAAGTAAGTTCTCTAAAGATGTTCGAAATTCGAAGCTTGAGACGACAAATCTAAATCTGTGGATCAAATCTAGTAGACGCTATCTGAATACGTATATCGAGTCATTTTTGTGGATAAGGAGACTAAGCAGTCATCTTTCCAGTGACAGCGACGTCAACAATTGATAGAACAGCATCAAATATAATGTTTTCATAGTTTATGCAAATTTTATTTTAGCTCGATTGCGAAACAAGTTCTTTTAACTTGTATTAATCACTCTCGAGACCTCATTCCTATTAGAATCCATCGCCACGAGGGAGAGAGAAAAGGCAGTGTGGAATTTAAATGCCTTGCCTAAGGGCACAATCGTAACGGCTCCAGCGGGGCTCGAACTCCGGACCTTTCATAAGTTGCATACTGTGCTAGGAAGTGTTCCCTGCCTCCTTAACTAGTTCCACCACCCCCCAGTGTGACCTTGAACTTTTGGTAGTAGAATATTTTTTTCAGAAATATTTGACTCGTAAAAAACATCAAACATTATCTTTCCTCAAAAATCGCTTTGAAACTTTGCATATACATCCACTGACTAATTCTCTACACCCACAGTGCATCATCACCCTACCACAGTGCATCCTCACCCTACCACAGTGCATCCTCACCCTACCACAGTGCACTACCACAGTGCATCCTCACCCTACCACAGTGCATCCTCACCCTACCACAGTGCATCCTCACCCTACCACTGTGCATCCTCACCCTACCACAGTGCATCCTCACCCTACCACAATGCATCCTCACCCTACCACAGTGCATCCTCACCACAGTGCATCCTCAACCTACCACAGTGCATCCTCACCCTACCCTGGCATCCTCACCACAGTGCATCCTCACCCTACCACTGTGCATCCTCACCCTACCACAGTGCATCCTCACCCTACCACTGTGTATCCTCACCCTCCTCACTGTGCATCCTACCACAGTGCATCCTCACCCTACCACAGTGCATCCTCACCCTACCACAGTGCATCCTCACCCTACCACAGTGCATCCTCACCCTACCACTGGGCATCCTCACCACAGTGCATCCTCACCCTACCACTGGGCATCCTCACCCTACCACAGTGCATCCTCACCCTACCACTGTGCATCCTCACCCTACCACAGTGCATCACCCCACCCTACCACAGTGCATCCTCACCCTACCACAGTGCATCCTCACCCTACCACAGTGCATCCTCACTACAGTGCATCACCCTCACCCTACCACTGTGCATCCTCACCCTACCACAGTGCATCCTTACCCTACCACTGTGCATCCTCACCCTACCACAGTGCATCCTCACCCTACCACAGTGCATCCTCCCCTACCACAGTGCATCCCCACCCTACCACAGTGCATCCTCACCCTACCACTGTGCATCCTCCCCACAGTGCATCCTCACCCTACCATTGTGCATCCTCACCCTACCACAGTGCATCCTCACCCTACCACAGTGCATCCTCACTCTACCACTGTGCATCCTCACCCTACCACAGTGCATCCTCACCCTACCACAATGCATCCTCACCCTACCCAGTGCATCCTCACCCTACCACTGTGCATCCTCACCCTACCACAGTGCATCCTCACTCTACCACTGTGCATCCTCACCCTACCACAATGCATCCTCACCCTACCACAGTGCATCCTCACCCTACCACAGTGCATCCTCACCCTACCACAGTGCATCCTCACCCTACCACAATGCATCCTCACCCTACCACTGTGCATCCTCACCCTACCACTGCATCCTCACCACATTGCATCCTCACCCTACCATTGTGCATCCTCACCCTACCACAGTGCATCCTCACCCTACCACTGTGCATCCTCACCCTACCACATTGCATCCTCACCCCTACCACTATGCATCCTCACCCTACCACAGTGCATCCCACCCTACCACAGTGCATCCTCACCCTACCACAGTGCATCCTCACCCTACCACTGTGCATCCTCACCCTACCACAGTGCATCCTCACTCTACCACTGTGCATCCTCACCCTACCACAATGCATCCTCACCCTACCCTGCACTCACCCTACCACAGTGCACTACCACAGTGCATCCTCACCACTGCATCCTCACCCTACCACTGTGCATCCTCACCCTACCACAGTGCATCCTCACTCTACCACTGTGCATCCTCACCCTCACCCTACCACAGTGCATCCTCACCCACCACTGTGCATCCTCACCCTACCACAGTGCATCCTCACCAGTGCATCCTCACCCTACCACAGTGCATCCTCACCCTACCACAGTGCATCCTCACCCTACCATGTGCATCCTCACCCTGCACTCACCCTACCACTGTGCATCCTCACCCTACCACTACCGCACTGCATCCTCACCCTACCACAGTGCATCCTCACCCTACCACAGTGCATCCTCACCACAGTGCATCCTCACCACAGTGCATCCTCACCCTACCACTGTGCATCCTCACCCTACCACAGTGCATCCTCACCACAGTGCATCCTCACCCTACCACAGTGCATCCTCACCCTACCACAGTGCATCCTCACCCCTACCACAGTGCATCCTCACCCTACCACTGTGCATCCTCACCCTACCACAGTGCATCCTCACCCTACCACTGTGCATCCTCACCCTACCACAGTGCATCCTCACCACAGTGCATCCTCACCCTACCACAGTGCATCCTCACCCTACCACAGTGCATCCTCACCCTCGACCACTGTGCATCCTCACCCTACCACAATGCATCCTCACCCTACCACAGTGCATCCTCACCCTACCACAGTGCATCCTCACCACAGTGCATCCTCACCCTACCACTGTGCATCCTCACCCTACCACATCCTCACCCTACCACGTGCATCCTCACCCTACCACAGTGCATCCTCACCCTACCACAGTGCATCCTCACCACAGTGCACTGTGCATCACCCTACCACAGTGCATCCTCACCCTACAGTGCATCATGTGCATCCTCACCACAGTGCATCCTCACCCTACCACTTTGCATCCTCACCCTACCACAGTGCATCCTCACATCATCACCCTACCACAGTGCATCCTCACCCTACCACAGTGCATCCTCACCCTGCATCCTCACCCTGTGCATCCTCACCCTACCACAGTGCATCATGCATCCTCACCCTACCACTGTGCATCCTCACCCTACCACAGTGCATCCCACAATGCATCCTCACCCTACCACAGTGCATCCTCCACCACCCTACCACAGTGCACTCTCCTCTGTGCATCCTCACCACAGTGCATCCTCACCCTACCACTGGTGCATCCTCACCACAGTGCATCCTCACCCTACCACTGTGCATCCTCACCTCACCCTACCACAGTGCATCCTCACCCTGCATCCTCACCCTGTGCATCCTCCCCTACCACAGTGCACTGTGCACTCCTACCACTGTGCATCCTACCACCCTGCATCCTCACCCTACCACTGTGCATCCTCACCCTACCACAGTGCATCCTCACCTACCAGTGTGCATCCTACCACCAGTGCATCCACACAGTGCATCCTCACCCTACCACTGTGCATCCTCCCCTACCACAGTGCATCCTCACTCTACCACTGTGCATCCTCACCCTACCACAATGCATCCTCACCCTACCACTGTGCATCCTCACCCTACCACAGTGCATCCTCACCACAGTGCATCCTCACCCTACCACAGTGCATCCTCACCCTACCACAGTGCATCCTCACCTACCATGTGCATCCTCACCACAGTGCATCCTCACCCTACCACTGTGCATCCTCACCCTACCACAGTGCATCCTCACCCTACCACACTGTGCATCCTCACCCTACCACAGTGCATCCTCACCCTACCACTCACAGTGCATCCTCACCCTACCACAGTGCATCCTCACCCTACCACAGTGCATCCTCACCCTACCACAGTGCATCCTCACCCTACCACTGTGCATCCTCACCCTACCACGGTGCATCCTCACTCTACCACTGTGCATCCTCACCCTACCACAATGCATCCTCACCCTAACACTGCATCCTCACCCTACCACAGTGCACTACCACAGTGCATCCTCACCCTACCACAGTGCATCCTCACCATACCACAGTGCATCCTCACCCTACCACTGTGCATCCTCACCCTACCACAATGCATCCTCACCCTACCACTGTGCATCCTCACCCTACCACAGTGCATCCTCACCACATTGCATCCTCACCCTACCACAGTGCATCCTCACCCTACCACAGTGCATCCTCACCCTACCACTGTGCATCCTCACCCTACCACTGTGCATCCTCACCCTACCACTGTGCATCCTCACCCTACCACAGTGCACCCTACCACAGTGCACCATCACCCTACCACAGTGCATCCTCACCCTACCACAGTGCATCCTCACCCTACCACAGTGCATCCTCATCCTACCACAGTGCATCCTCACCCTACCACAGTGTATCCTCACCCTACCACAGTGCATCCTCACCCTGTCACAGTGCATCCTCACCTTACCACAGTGCATCCTCACCCTACCACTGTGCATCCTCACCATACCACAGTGCATCCTCACCCTACCACAGTGTATCCTCACCCTACCACTGTGCATCCTCACCCTACCACAATGCATCCTCACCCTACCACAGTGCATCCTCACCACAGTGCATCCTCACCCTACCACAGTGCATCCTCACCCTACCACAGTGCATCCTCGCCCTACCACTGTGCATCCTCACCCTACCACAGTGCATCCTCACCCTACCACAGTGCATCCTCACCCTACCACAATGCATCCTCACCCTACCAAAGTGCATCCTCACCACAGTGCATCCTCACCCTACCACAGTGCATCCTCGCCCTACCAATGTGCATCCTCACCCTACCACAGTGCATCCTCACCCTACCACAGTGCATCCTCGCCCTACCACTGTGCATCCTCACCCTACCACAGTGCATCCTCACCCTACCACAGTGCATCCTCACCCTACCACAGTGCATCCTCACCCTACCACAGTGCATCCTCACCCTACCACAGCGCATCCTCACCCTACCACTGTGCATCCTCACCCTACCACAGTGCATCCTCACCCTACCACAGTGCACCCTCACCCTACCACAGTGCATCCTCACCCTACCACAGTGCATCCTCACCCTACCACAGTGCATCCTCAGCTCTACCACAGTGCATCCTCACCCTACCACAGTGCATCCTCACCCTACCACAGTGCATCCTCAGCTCTACCACAGTGCATCCTCACCCTACCACAGTGCATCCTCGCCCTACCAATTGCACCATCACCCTACCACAGTGCATCCTCACCCTACCACAGTGCATCCTCACCCTACCACAGTGCATCCTCACCCTACCACAGTGCATCCTCACCCTACCACAGTGCATCCTCACCCTACCACAGTGCATCCTCACCCTACCTACCACTGGCTTTGATATTGTTGTTTTTTGGCAAAATAATAGTACCATTTCAAAAATGAAATTAGGCATTCACATCCAAGGACTAATTTTCAATACCCACGACAGGTCCCCACCCTACCATACCTTGCCCTACCAGTTACCTTTGAACTTGAAATTTGGCAATATATATATCGTAGATGAAAGTAACCTATGACCAAGGAGGCTGAGTGTATTACACATGTCACTGTGATAGATAATTTACTTAATACATGTTTGCTTAAACCCTGAGTGTCTCTATAGACACATGTGACAAGTAGTCTCACTTTGTGGATACAGATGGGGGCAGGTGGGTTGGGGTGGTTGTCTGGGGGGTGCAAAATGCAAAAATAGGGGGCATCAGGTATTCTTTCTCAAAATTATGAGCTTTGTACGCACAATTGGAACTTTGGAAAGTTAGGCGCCCCCAGCCCCTTACTCAAACTCATTGATCAATTTAGCCCCTAGCTCAAACTCATTGATCAATTTAGCCCCTAGCTCAAACTCATTGATCAATTTAGCCCCCCCTCCCCTACCCCCAGTCCCTTGCTCAAACTCATTGATCAATTTAGCCCCCCCTCCCCTACCCCCAGTCCCTAGCTCAAACTCATTGATCAATTTAGCCCCCCTCCCCTACCCCCAGTCCCTAGCTCAAACTCATTGATCAATTTAGCCCCCCCTCCCCTACCCCCAGTCCCTAGCTCAAACTCATTGATAAATTTAGCCCTCCCTCCCCTACCCCCAGTCCCTAGCTCAAACTCATTGATCAATTTAGCCCCCCCCCTCCCCTACCCCCAGTCCCTAGCTCAAACTCATTGATCAATTTAGTCCCCCTACCCCCAGCCCCTAGCTCAAACTCATGGATCAATTTAGCCCCCAGCCCCTAGCTCAAACTCATTGATCAATTTAGCCCCCCCTCCCCTACCCCCAGCCCCTAGCTCAAACTCATGGATCAATTAGCCCCCAGCCCCTAGCTCAAACTCATGGATCAATTTAGCCCCCCCTCCCCTACCCCCAGTCCCTAGCTCAAACTCATGGATCAATTTAGCCCCCAGCCCCTAGCTCAAACTCATGGATCAATTTAGCCCCCCCCCTCCCCTACCCCCAGCCCCTAGCTCAAACTCATGGATCAATTTAGCCCCCAGCCCCTAGCTCAAACTCATGGATCAATTTAGCCCCCAGCCCCTAGCTCAAACTCATTGATCAATTTAGCCCCCCCTCCCCTACCGCCAGCCCCTAGCTCAAACTCATGGATCAATTTAGCCCCCAGCCCCTTACTCAAACTCATTGATCAATTTAGCCCTCCCCCAGCCCCTAGCTCAAACTCATTGATCAATTTAGCCCCCCCCCTCCCCGACCCCTAGCTCAACTCATTGATCAATTTAGCCCCCCTCCCCTACTCCCAGCCCCTAGCTAAAACTCATGGATCAATTTAGCCCCCTCCCCCAGTCCCTAACTCAAACCCATAGATTAGTAGTCGAGTCTCTAAATAACTTCATTTCAAAGACATTTTATGATCTACTGATGATTATCTTGTGTTTAGGCTGGAGTATCGTTACATGAAGTTGGTGGAGAATTCTGGAGGGGTTGAAGGGGAGTTGCCGGGTGTGGACAGCTGTGCCCTGGAGGAGGGAGAGGATGAGATGGGCGACTCTGTGCAGATACGCAGCAGTAAGGGTGCACGCTTCTTCAAAAAAATAACCAACAAAATCAAAAAGGTACTGTTCATCTCAACAATGTGTTTGTCCATATATCTCTCAAACTCCATGCTGAACACCGGCTCATCAGGATCTGCACTTTTTGCCAGTAATATTACTATATTCTGACATAATTACCCATTTTGATAAATGAACCTGTCCAAATGTAATTTTTTTATTAATTTATTGGTCTAAAAATATCATGCACCAGTCCATAGATACTTGGTGTTGAATGGGTTAATATCATGCACCAATGTTGAATGGGTTAATATCATGCACCAGTCCATGTCAGATACTTGGTGTTGAATTGGTTAATATCATGCACCAGTCCATGTCAGATACTTGGTGTTGAATGGGTTAATATCATGCACCAGTCCATGTCAGTTACTCGGTGTTGAATGGGTTAATATCATGCACCAGTCCATGTCAGATACTTGGTGTTGAATGGGTTAATATCATGCACCAGTCCATGTCAGATACTTGGTGTTGAATGGGTTAATATCATGCACCAGTCCATGTCAGATACTTGGTGTTGAATGGGTTAAAATCATGCACCAGTCCATGTCAGTTACTTGGTGTTGAATGGGTTAATATCATGCACCAGTCCATGTCAGTTACTTGGTGTTGAATGGGTTAATATCATGCACCAGTCCATGTGAGTTACTCGGCGTTGAATGGGTTAATATCATGCACCAGTCCATGTGAGTTACTCTGTGTTGAATGGGTTAATATCATGCACCAGTCCATGTCAGTTACTCTGTGTTAAATGGGTTAATATCATGCACCAGTCCATGTCAGTTACTTTGTGTTGAATGGGTTAATTTGGTTGTGTTTGGTGTTGTGGGTTAACAATACGAAGTTTGATGTCATAAAAATATCATTTTCTCGCCCTCCTGTCCGTTACAAAAACTCTTTCTTTTGCACTTTGTTTCACACATATAGTGTTGTTTCGAAGTGATTGGATGTAATTTTAATGAGGCTTGTTGTGGAGCTGCATGGCAAAGAGTAGATTAAATTAAACAGCTAAATATGTTTCAATCTGATCCAAAATCGTGGTCATGTCTTGAAAATTAATCTTTCCACTGCTCCAAATAACATCCCAACCCCTCTAATTACCACCACCGCATCAACGTGAGTACCCCATCCAAAGTTTTATTCAGTTTTGTTTTAATATGATATGTTTGACAGATATCGACTTCATCTACAGACATGGTACGTACCAGGGTTCTTACTGCGGTCTCGTATATTTTATGGTTCAGGTGTTTATGTTCCTACCGTAAGCTGCATGCGACGTACTAAACCATTAAACTATTGTTGTATAGATTTGGCTCGAGCTAGACAAGCATTACAACTATTAAGGAGAAATAACATATACAGTCAAACCTGTTTTAGTGGTCACCTCTATTAAGCAGTCAACCTGTATTAAGCAGACAGTTTCAAGATTCCCAATAAGTTAGTTTACTATACAGTTGATCTCTATTAAGCAGGCACCTGTGCTAAGCAGCCACTTTGTGTGATTCCCTTGACTGGCTGCTTAAGACAGGTTTGACTATATACCAATACAAGGGGGATGTTAGTAAACTCGCTAATCACCGGGAAGTATGTGAGATGGTACGGTGGTCGCCAGATCGGACAGGTGGAGTTTCGCCGTGTACTCCTGTTTCCTCCCACATATACACTTTCATAAATTATAAGTTGTTAATTCTTATTTTGCAATCGTTATAAATTAAATAACTTATATATTTTTTAGTTAACCCTTTCACCATCACAGACCTCTAAAGAGGCTTACAAAAAGTGTAGAACGAGATGAGCTGACTCGTGATGAGCGATCACGAGCCGTCGCATCAGGATCTGCACTTTTTGCCAATAATATTACTATTTTTAGACAAAATTACTCATTTTAATAAATGAACTTGTTAATTTAATGGTCTAAAAAATATCCTACACCAGTCCATGTCAGATACTTGGGGTTGAATGGGTTAATATCCTACACCAGTCCATGTCAGATACTTTGGGTTGAATGGGTTAATATCCTACACCAGTCCATATCAGATACTTTGGGTTGAATGGGTTAATATCCTACACCAGTCCATGTCAGATACTTTGGGTTGAATGGGTTAATATCCTACACCAGTCCATATCAGATACTTGGGGTTGAATAGGAACTCAGCTAATTTAACAATGCTATATCAGAAATTTCTCCCTGATCTTAAAATAGGGAGAAATGAGGTAGCTGATGGAGACAAGTTCTGCTATATCACCCTCTAGCCCGAGCCCTGATTGCCCAAGCACCCGGTCCCAAGAAAATGTTGTAATATATCCCGGTTTTGATGGATGAACCAGATTTGTGAGGCCGGTGTATAAAAGTGTTTGTTTATTAGTATCACCCCTATTTAAAGGGCCAGCGATTTCTGACTTATGAGACACCTCTTTTTATGAACATCAGTACTTCTCGAATCCTATGTTTGTATACCAGGCGCCAGGCATGGTAGGCAATCAGTATATATGTGTACCATTATCGTACCGGTAATCGGCCGTCTAAGGCTTTTCGGTGGATGTCTTCTAGTCAGTCTCTTTTACGGCAAGTGGAATAATATTACTAAGTAAAATGATCATTTCTGCATTTAATGCACTTGTCTAAACTGAGATTGTATATCAAATGTTCAAAATAAAATACACATTCACTCGCTTGTGATTTCAACATGGCGTCGAATAAAGTACCTATTATCTGCCGATCTTGAAAATTCATATAGCAGAAATGTTGATTACAGTTAAGTTCCAAAAAGCTAATTAACAATGGGCATAGTAATAATTGTTACTCGAAACGGAGGAATTTAGCATGCAATAAATTATGCTTACTCTTCAATGTGAGGTAAGTTGTGACATGGAGAGAAATGTCATTTAATGTGGAGAGTGGCACACCATACTGTCTTGCTGCCGATTTTATTGGCAAACCCATGTCTCTAACAGCCTGATATGCATTTGTCAGTGCACTTGGTGAATATAGACACCAGGTTGGATTTGGGAAAAAAATGGATGAAACTGAATTAGCATAAATAGTAAATATCTTGGACAATAGTATTTTGATGAAAAAATGTTAAAAAGCTGTAAGAGGAACACTATATTTGAATTGACCTGTAAAATGCGCATTATGACATTGTCGCATAACTATCACGTGACCTTCCTGAGCAGGCGATGAAATTTCTCATTTTACAAAAACAAACACATATTTATTTATATTTACTACCTCTGTTTAAGGGATTTTTAGGCTACTATAAATGGTATTAAAGAAAACATCAACATTTGCATACTTTCAAATAAAATGTGACAATTAATCTGCTTTACGCGCAGTTTGCTCTTTGATAACTAATATGTGAACTCCTTAAGTACCAACGCACGTCATTTGCATTGCGGATGTTTTTTTATTTATTTATATTTACTACCTCTGTTTAAGGGATTTTTAGGCTACTATAAATGGTATTAAAGAAAACATCAACATTTGCATACTTTCAAATAAAATGTGACAATTAATCTGCTTTACGCGCAGTTTGCTCTTTGATAACTAATATGTGAACTCCTTAAGTACCAACGCACGTCATTTGCATTGCGGATGTTTTTTTATTCACAAAAATCATGTGGATAAACAAAGGCCGAAAACAGGTGACGGCCACTATTAGGGATGTTGTCCTACTTTTGTACATGATATATTTTGAAAGTTGAAAATGAAATATATTTTTGCTCAGTTTGTCTGCTATTTGAAGGTTTTAATATTTAAATTACTGTTTGTCATCCCCTGGCATTTCAGCGAGGGATACTGTAATGGTGTCCATCCGTTTATCACATATTTACTATTCTACTATGAGCGAATATGGTGGTCCAATATGATTAACGTTGTAGTGAGACCCCGTTATAAATCCTTTCTTGTTTATCACATATTTACCATTCTACTATGAGCGGATATGGTCGTCCAATGTGATTAACGTTGTAGTGAGACCCCGTTATAAATCCTTTCTTGTTTATCACATGTTTAGTATTCTACTATGAGCGGATATGGTCGTCCAATGTGATTAACGTTGTAGTGAGACCCCGTTATAAATCCTTTCTTGTTTATCACATGTGTACCATTCTACCATGGGCAGATATGGTCGTCCAATGTGATTTAACGTTGTAGTGGCATCCCGTTATAAATCCTTTCTTGTTTATCACATGTTTAGTATTCTACTATGAGCGGATATGGTCGTCCAATGTGATTAACGTTGTAGTGAGACCCCGTTATAAATCCTTTCTTGTTTATCACATGTGTACCATTCTACCATGGGCAGATATGGTCATCCAATGTGATTTAACGTTGTAGTGGCATCCCGTTATAAATCCTTTCTCGTTTATCACATGTGTATATATAGGGATGACAACAAGTAGCACAAACACCACTGTAACTGTAACCTATCATCACTGATGGTCACAGGTTTGAGCCCCGCTCAGACCGTGTCTCTTTATATGAAAAAGTTGACAGTTTCATACGGAGGTTGGTGCACCAAGTACTGGTTAACCGCTGGAGCCTGCCCAGGAAAGGTGTTGTTAGATAAACTGCCCGTCACTCAAATGGGTAACCAGTAGCGACGTTAAACTGCCCGTCACTCAAATGGGTAACCGGTAGCGACGTTAAATAAACTTAAAATTAAAAAAAAGCAACAAACACACAGATAAATGATATACCTGTAAGCGGACAAAACCACCTGGTAAATCTGTCCAACTATGTTTATTGAATGAATACCTGTAAACAAGTTTCACACTTCCAGTTCAGCGTGTGGATTACCTGTAATTGTCTCCTGTTGTTCCCTGAGTAAGATAATTACTTACCGGTATTTAATGAAAGACACAATTAACATGTGAAAACTAATGGATACTCCGACGTTCTCCCGAGTATTTCGAATATTCATTGCCATCGTTAGTATATATGTACTGCGGAATTGAACAAACAACCTGTACAGCCCTGTACTACCCTGTACTACCCTGTACTACCATGTACTGCCCTGTACAACCCTGTACTACCCTGTACAACCTTGTACTACCCTGTACTACCCTGTACTACCCTGTACAGCCCTGTACTACCCTGTACTGCCCTGTACTGCCCTGTACTACCCTGTATTACCCTGTACTACCCTGTACAACCCTGTACTACCCTGTACAACCCTGTACAATCCTGTACTACCTTGTACAACCCTGTACTACCCTGTACTACCCTGTACAGCCCTGTACTACCCTGTACAACCCTGTATTACCCGTTACAACAAATTATGCATATTGCATTGTGGGGCAGCTGAGGAATCATACAAAATTTCAACAATGCAGAAATATGCTTGAGGCATCATTATCATAACACACATTGCATCTCATTTCATGTATGTGAAATGCTCTTGCAACTGTCATGCAAACAGGAATACCTTAGAAATTCACCAATATCATTTTAATAAAAGGGAAATAACTCGGATTTGTATTAAAAAGTCAGCGGTTCTATTGTCTCGCCTACTTCAGTTGAAAGTGAAACTAAGCCGTCACTTTTCTTGTCACTGCGGAAATGGCACACAACAAAAAAACCTTTCAAATGTAATGCTTTGATAAGTTGCATGTTGTGCTTCTAGAGGTTGTTCCCCCTAGAGTGACCGTGAACTTGAATTTTGGCAAAATAATGGTGTGCTTTTCAGTAATATTTGACCTGTCAAGATAAACATCATTTCTCAGAAACAGTCTAAGCTATTTCCTTTGAAATTTTGTATACACATCCGAGGACTAATTCTCTACATCCGAAGTACACACACTACTTGTGACCTTGAACTTAAAATATGGCAATTCGTAGTTTTAGTTTAATCATATTTTGCTCGATTCGTTTTACATATATCATGTGAATACAAAACATGACAAATTAAAATAAAGGCAAACGGGTCAGGCCACAAGTTCTAGCAACATTAGTTACGGCCCTTCCAGAAATTCGTAGTAAAGCATAAAAGAAAGGATATATTTCTGTGAACCAAATTTATACAGTAAATGACTAGATACTCTTGGGGCGATGACCTCGATGGGGAAAGACATGAAGTTACAGTCTCTCCATGGCAAACACCATCTGGATACACCCAAGATTGGTTGTTGTAGAGAGGTTATTGTTCTAGGGAGGTTCAACTTTTTGAAGTTTGGAAATGCGGGAATAGTCAGTTTCGACAGTTATGATTGCTCATACTGATTTGAATATAGAGCATACAGAATGTGGGTACTACTTTCATTATATGTACAGACTGGGTTTTTTTTTCAGCAAAATTTTTGTCTGTTCTTGGGAGGTTTTCTGCATCGCTAGGTGGGAAATTGACTGTCGTTATGTGTTGTTGGGAGGTGTCGGTCATGAGAGGTGAAGTTGTATTAAAACGCAACGGGTGGGATTAAATGTGACGTTATAAAGAGGGTGTCACTCATGGGTCCAGGGAGGTGACGTTTGAGGATGTGGGACTGTATTTTGCAAATTGGCTCAATCTTCATATTCATGAGTTACTCATATTTCTCATTGCTTCTCGGATTGTTATTGTTCTCAAAGTTATGTTTTAATTTAGGTAAGGTGAATAGTACACCAAATCTGACTTTATATAGAATGCTTAACTAAATTTCAATTATTAACCCATTTCATTCTGGATACCGTTCAAACAGTATTTGCAAAGAACATAGAGCCAAAATCAACCGCTACTTGCTAAGACACTTGGCTATGTAGCAAACAACATAGATCCTGATCAGCATGCAGTGTCATGCTGCGGCTGATCTGGATCTATGTTGTTTGCAAAAGCCTTTAAATGTATCCAGAATGAAATGGGTTAAGCTGCATGTAAATGTAAATCACCGAGCCGAGCCATTACCGAACCGAGCCATCACGGTGTTGGTGTATTTTGTTGGCAGGACGTGTAAGATATTGGAAAGGGACACTGTTCATAATTAGCGACAGTGATAGTTACTATTTCTGAACATTCAGTTCCTTTGGTGTTATAATGTTTTGGCTGTCCGATTAGCGCAGTGGTTAGTGCTCTCGTTTCTCACCATTGCAACCCGGGTTCGATCCTCGGACCGGGAAGTATGTGATATGGTACGTTGGTCGCCAGATCGGACAGGTGGGTTTTCTCTGGGTACTCCGGTTTCCTCCCACACGAATGACCACATTTACGCTTTCATCGGCGCCAACGAGAGTGAATAATATAAGTTGTCAAAACTTGCTTCGCAATAAATAAAGTTTAAACTTTTTAACAGTACAGTCTAACCGGTCTTAAGCAACTAACCAAGGCAATCACAGGTGGCTGCTTGATAGAGGTCAAATGTATAGCAAATCAAAATATTGGGAATCTGGAAACTGGCTACTTAATACAGACTGCCTGCTTAATTAATAGAGGTGACCACTAACACAGATTTGTCTGTATTTGACAAAAGAAATCATAAAAAAATTCCATTTCAGGATGATGATGCCTTTGAGTCGGCCATTTTGAATGAGAGAATGCCTCTGACGTAGATTAGAGAATGCTTCTGACGTAGATGAGAGAATGCCTCCGACGTAGATGAGAGAATGCCTCTAACGTAGAACAGAATAGAAGAGAATTGAGAACATATTGCTGTGTGGATATAAGGAATTGTAGAATCTCGTGTTATATAATAATTGTATTGTTTAGTGATAACAAAACTCGCCTTTCCCCTTCACATAATTATGTATTTACTTTAAGCCACAGATATATGTTGGTTGCTGCAGATTGACTGTTTGTTTATGGTGCATATAGTGGTGCATATAGTTCACAAGTAGCATTGTTGATTTAAGATTGTTCATAAAATTGCATTCATATAAAGAACACCCCCCCTTTCAGTGTGGACTCGGTGGGGGTAGGGCCCTCAGAGGGTAGTCTAAGATCCCCCCTTCAGCGTGGAGTCGGGGACCCCCTCGGAGGGTGGCCTGAAGATCCCCCTTAAGTGTGGACTCTGGACCCCCTCGGAGGATAGCCTGAAGATCCCCCTTCAGCGTGAAGTCGGGGACCCCCTTGGAGGGTGGCCTGAAGATCCCCCTTAAGTGTGGACTCGGGACCCCCTTGGATGGTAGCCTGAAGATCCCCCCTTCAGTATGGCATTCGGGGACCCCCTTGGGGACCACATCTCCCAGTCTCCCTCTACCCTGTATACCTGGCACGGAGACTACATCGCCTAGTCTCCCTCTACCCTGCATACCTGGCACGGAGACTTACATCTCCCAGTCTCCCTCTACCATGCATACCTGGCACGGAGACTACATCGCCTAGTCTCCCTCTACCCTGCATACCTGGCACGGAGACTTACATCTCCCAGTCTCCCTCTACCATGCATACCTGGCACGGAGACTACATCGCCTAGTCTCCCTCTACCCTGTATACCTGGCAGGGAGACTACATCGCCCAGTCTCCCTCTACCCTGTATACCTGGCAGGGAGACTACATCACCCAGTCTCCCTCTACCCTGTATACCTGGCACGGAGACTACATCGCCCAGTCTCCCTCTACCCTGTATACCTGGCAGGGAGACTACATCGCCCAGTCTCCCTCTACCCTGTATACCTGGCAGGGAGACTACATCGCCCAGTCTCCCTCTACCCTGTATACCTGGCACGGACACTACATCTCCCAGTCTCCCTCTACCCTGTATACCTGGCACGGAGACTACATCGCCCAGTCTCCCTCTACCCTGTATACCTGGCAGGGAGACTACATCGCCCAGTCTCCCTCTACCCTGTATACCTGGCAGGGAGACTACATCGCCCAGTCTCCCTCTACGCTGTATACCTGGCACGGAGACTACATCGCCCAGTCTCCCTCTACCCTGTATACCTGGCACGGAGACTACATCTCCCAGTCTCCCTCTACCCTGTATACCTGGCACGGACACTACATCGCCCAGTCTCCCTCTACCCTGTATACCTGGCACGGACACTACATCGCCCAGTCTCCCTCTACCCCTGTAACCTGGCACGGACACTACATCACCAGTCCCCCTACCCTGTATACCTGGCAGGGAGACTACATCGCCCAGTCTCTCTCCCTGTATACCTGGCACGGACACTACATCGCCCAGTCTCCCTCTACCCTGTATACCTGGCACGGACACTACATCGCCCAGTCTCCCTCTACCCTGTATACCCGGCACGGAGACTACATCGCCCAGTCTCCCTCTACCCCTGTATACCTGGCACCGACACTACATTTCCCAGTCTCCCTCTACCCTGTATACCTGGCACGGAGACAAACTCACCCTCTAGCCTGTGGGGGTTGTTGTATAGCTGGCAGGGAGACAAGCTCACCCTCTAGTCCTGCATACACGCCAGGGAGACAAACTCTCCCAGCCTCCCTGTATAGCTGGCAGGGAGACAAACTCTCCCCAGCCTCCCTGTATAGCTGGCAGGGAGACAAGTTTGTTGTGCAGGGAGACAAACTCTCCCCAGCCTCCCTGTATACCTGGCAGGGAGACAAACTCTCCCCAGCCTCCCTGTATACCTGGCAGGGAGACAAACTCTCCCCAGCCTCCCTGTATACCTGGCAGGGAGACAAACTCTCCCCAGCCTCCCTGTATACCTGGCAGGGAGACAAACTCTCCCCAGCCTCCCTGTATAGCTGGCAGGGAGATTCCAGGCAATCATCATTGGCTGTCCGATTAGCGCAGTGGTTAGCGCGCTCGCTTCTCATCAATGCAACCCAGGTTCGATCCTCAGACCGGTAAGTATGTGAGATGGTACGGTGGTCGCCAGATCGGACAGGTTGGTTTTCTCCGGGTACTCCGGTTTCCTCCCACACGAATGACCACAAATACGCTGTTATCCGGCCAACGAGAGTGATTTATATAAGTTGTTACAGCTTGTTTCGCAATCGTTGTAGAAGAAAGTTTATACTTTAAATCATCATGGAGGCACCGCACCCTCTGTCTGTCAGTCTGCAGTAGCATGGTTGTCAGGTTGTGAGCAATATTTTTATTTTTGTTACTGTATTTAGTACTGTTGTTTTTTCCAGACATGTGATCAAAATGAAAGAGAGCCACTCTATGTCTGCTATCCATTTAACCATGTGCAATTAACAATGTTAGAATTCCAGGCAGACCTGGGGTAATTGAACAAAGTAATTACCTGTAATTAATTAACAATGTTAGAATTCCAGGCAGACCTGGGGTAATTGAACAAAGTAATTGTAATTACCTGTAATTAATTAACAATGTTAGAATTCCAGGCAGATCTGGGGTAATTGAACAAAGTAATTGTAATTACCTGTAATTAATTACAAAAATGAAAGTAATTGGATGTAATTTGTAATTGAGTATTTTTTAATTGCACGTAATTGTAATTTAAATAATTATTTTCAAAATATGCCTTTTCAATTACAATTCAATTACAATCATGTATAATATGTATTGATGGCTTGCCATTGTTTCTATCATAATACAATGTACCTGTGTCAGACAGGCTATTTATTGGACACAATGTAATTGCAATTTAATTAATTACATTTGCCTAAGTAAGTGTAATTTAATTAATTACATCTAAATGTGTGTGTAATTGTAATTTAATTAATTACATTGTAAATTTGATGTAATTGTATTTGTAATTGTACATTGCAATGTAATTGGTAATTTAATTAATTAAACTGCTATGTAATTGACCCCAGGTCTGATTCCAGTGAGGGATTTTGCCCATGTATGCTACATGTAATGTAGTGCATTATTTATTATGTTGAATCTCAGATATATGTATTTAATATATAATAGAATGTGAGATGGTATGGTCGTCGTCAGCTTGCTTCCATGTGAAGGAACACATATATATACGCCTTCACCTGCGCCAACGAGAGTTGAGATTAATATAAGTTGTTATAGCTGGTTTCGCAATCGTTGTAAAATAAATAAAAACGTTTATACTTTAAAGGAGATGAAATCCTATTGTTTTACATACTGTAGTTTTATTTATATGCGGAAATACCATCCAATATATGTGTTATATGATGAAATACCATCCAATATATGTGTTATATGATGAAATACCATTCCAATATATGTGTTATATGATGAAATACCATCCAATATATGTATTATATGGTGAAATACCATCCAATATATGTATTATATGGTGAAATACCATCCAATATATGTATTATATGGTGAAATACCATCCAATATATGTATTATATGGTGAAATACCATCCAATATATGTATTATATGGTGAAATACCATCCAATATATGTATTATATGGTGAAATACCATCCAATATATGTATTATATGGTGAAATACCATCCAATATATGTTTATATGGTGAAATACCATCAATATATGTATTATATGGTGAAATACCATCCATATATGTATTATATGGTGAAATACCATCCAATATATGTATTATATGGTGAAATACCATCCAATATATGTATTATATGGTGAAATACCATCCAATATATGTATTATATGGTGAAATACCATCCAATATATGTATTATATGGTGAAATACCATCCAATATTGTTTTTGGTTTTTGTTTTTGTGTTTCATGTGTTATATGATGAAATACCATCCAATATATGTATTATATGGTGAAATACCATCCAATAATGTGTTATATGTGAAATACCATCCAATATATGTATTATATGGTGAAATACCATCCAATATATGTATTATATGCGGAAATACCATCCAATACATGTGTTATATGATGAAATACCATCCAATACATGTGTTATATGATGAAATACCATCCAATACATGTGTTATATGATGAAATACCATCCAATACATGTATTATATGATGAAATATCATTGTTTTTTAAAAAAGTTTTTAAATTAGATGCATTGAGCACATATACCTATTCACTGACACAAAGCTCATACCAACTGTAGTAAAATGGAACAATATTAAAGATATATTCCTCGTAAAAATAACCGACATTGCATTCTATGCGAGTGTCGCATTTCTTATATTAATAACTCGTGCTAAAATTAATGTACGTACATTAATTCCAATAGGTTCGTTGACCACAAAATCGAAATCGAAATTCATGTTTATATTTTCTATGTATAATATCAGGTGCTTGGTGTTCTTTTATCAAAATATAACTCCGCCATTTTGTCTACCGATCCGAAATTTTAAATCCGATTTTAGACTATTTCCAATTTTGTGTTATTTGCATGATTTCAATTTGCCGAAAAAGTTTATACTCTACCGTAATATTGCGCTTGTTGATTTTATAGCATCTTATTCCAGTGTCATTGAATGTTAGTCTGGCTCATAAGAACGCGTTCAAACGTTAAAAAAGCGTTCAAGCCATACCGACGGTAATGGAATGTGGGATTATGGGAAAAATACCCATTAAATAAATATTCACCCATAATTCAACTTCCAACTCCACTTCCGGACGAAGATTTAAAATTTGATCACATATCGACACTTTCGCCTCAACTCGAGTTACCGTAAAGCTCCCGTAGAGCTCGCTATCATATTGAGGAAAGTCGACAAATCAGAATTATAATGTGGATGAACAATTGTTGATTCTTTGAAGCTGTTTCTTAAAGATTGGGAGTCTAGAATAATGGTAATAATAGATCACAAACTGTATGGTTTATAATGTACCTATAGTGGATGTTGAACCTTGGTGTGTCCGCCTCCGTGGTTAAGGTCGCTGACTTGTATACCACTGTAACCTATCATCACTGATGGTCACGGGTTCGAGCCCCGCTCAGGCCGTGTCCCATTTATATGAAAAAGTTGGCAGTTTCTTACGGAGGTTGGTGCACCCAAGTACTGGTTAACCGCTGGAGCCTGTCCAGGAAAGGTGTTGTTAGGTAAACTGCCCGCCGGCGATATAGCCCGAAATGGTGCTGATGCAGGCGTAAAACCCAAAATATAAATATATAAATAAATTGAACCTTGGTATGTAAAGTGTATACTGGTATGTAAAGTGTATACTGGTATGTAAAGTGTATACTGGTATGTAAAGTGTATACTGGTATGTAAAGTGTATACTGGTATGTAAAGTGTATACTGGTATGTAACGTGTATACTGGTATGTAAAGTGTATACTGGTATGTAAAGTGTATACTGGTATGTAACGTGTATACTGGTATGTAACGTGTATACTGGTATGTAACGTGTATACTGGTATGTAACGTGTATACTGGTATGTAAAGTGTATACTGGTATGTAAAGTGTATACTGGTATGTAAAGTGTATACTGGTATGTAAAGTGTATACTGGTATGTAAAGTGTATACTGGTATGTAAAGTGTATACTGGTATGTAACGTGTATACTGGTATGTAAGTGTATACTGGTATGTAAGTGTATACTGGTATGTAAGTGTATACTGGTATGTAAGTGTTTGGTTGTAGTGTTTGGTTGTAAGTGTATACTGGTATGTAAAGTGTATACTGGTATGTAAAGTGTATACTGGTATGTAAAGTGTATACTGGTATGTAAAGTGTATACTGGTATGTAAAGTGTATACTGGTATGTAACGTGTATACTGGTATGTAAAGTGTATACTGGTATGTAAAGTGTATACTGGTATGTAAAGTGTATACTGGTATGTAAAGTGTATACTGGTATGTAAAGTGTATACTGGTATGTAAAGTGTATACTGGTATGTAAAGTGTATACTGGTATGTAAAGTGTATACTGGTATGTAAAGTGTATACTGGTATGTAAAGTGTATACTGGTATGTAAAGTGTATACTGGTATGTAAAGTGTATACTGGTATGTAA
Source organism: Archivesica marissinica (assembly GCA_014843695.1). Taxonomy (NCBI): domain Eukaryota; kingdom Metazoa; phylum Mollusca; class Bivalvia; order Venerida; family Vesicomyidae; genus Archivesica; species Archivesica marissinica. The sequence continues at coordinate 58,251,681 of CM026398.1, read as the reverse complement.
CGTGTATACTGGTATGTAACGTGTATACTGGTATGTAAAGTGTATACTGGTATGTAACGTGTATACTGGTATGTAAAGTGTATACTGGTATGTAAAGTGTATACTGGTATGTAAAGTGTATACTGGTATGTAAAGTGTATACTGGTATGTAAAGTGTATACTGGTATGTAAAGTGTATACTGGTATGTAAAGTGTATACTGGTATGTAAAGTGTATACTGGTATGTAAACGTGTATACTGGTATGTAAAGTGTATACTGGTATGTAAAGTGTATACTGGTATGTAAAGTGTATACTGGTATGTAAAGTGTATACTGGTATGTAAAGTGTATACTGGTATGTAACGTGTATACTGGTATGTAAAGTGTATACTGGTATGTAACGTGTATACTGGTATGTAAAGTGTATACTGGTATGTAAAGTGTATACTGGTATGTAAAGTGTATACTGGTATGTAAAGTGTATACTGGTATGTAACGTGTATACTGGTATGTAAAGTGTATACTGGTATGTAAAGTGTATACTGGTATGTAAAGTGTATACTGGTATGTAAAGTGTATACTGGTATGTAACGTGTATACTGGTATGTAAAGTGTATACTGGTATGTAAAGTGTATACTGGTATGTAAAGTGTATACTGGTATGTAAAGTGTATACTGGTATGTAAAGTGTATACTGGTATGTAACGTGTATACTGGTATGTAACGTGTATACTGGTATGTAAAGTGTATACTGGTATGTAACGTGTATACTGGTATGTAACGTGTATACTGGTATGTAACGTGTATACTGGCATTTTTTATCTGAGTTCATATTCCATACAAACACACAACCAAGCTGATAAAACGAGAATGGCCTACATATATCACAGTAGATCCTCCGTTCAATGCTTGTTCAGTATTCCAAAGACCATCTCTATCTTTTCAAATAGGTTGTATCCTAATTCATTAATGCATTCAGATAGGTCAGTAAACACTAATTCATTAATGCATTCAGATAGGTCAGTAAACACTAATTCATTAATGCATTCAGATAGGTCAGGAAACACTAATTCATTAATGCATTCAGATAGGTCAGGAAACACTAATTCATTAATGCATTCAGATAGGTCATGGAACACTAATTCATTAATGCATTCAGATTGATCATGGAACACTAATTCATTAATGCATTCAGATTGATCATGGAACACTAATTCATTAATGCATTCAGATAGATCATGGAAACACTAATTCATTAATGCATTCAGATAAGTCAGGAAACACTAATTCATTAATGCATTCATATAGGTCAGGAAACACTAATTCATTAATGCATTCAGATAGGTCAGGAAACACTAATTCATTAATGCATTCAGATAGGTCAGGAAACACTAATTCATTAATGCATTCAGATTGATCATGGAACACTAATTCATTAATGCATTCAGATTGATCATGGAAACACTAATTCATTAATGCATTCAGATTGATCATGGAACACTAATTCATTAATGCATTCAGATTGATCATGGAACACTAATTCATTAATGCATTCAGATTGATCATGGAACACTAATTCATTAATGCATTCAGATTGATCATGGAACACTAATTCATTAATGCATTCAGATAGATCATGGAACACTAATTCATTAATGCATTCAGATAGATCATGGAAACACTAATTCATTAATGCATTCAGATTGATCATGGAAACACTAATTCATTAATGCATTCAGATAGATCATGGAACACTAATTGCCTGTCGTCATTGTTTCTAATGTGTGTGTAATGGTGTTTGCTTGTATTCTTTTTTTATTATTGTACTCTTATTTATAGATAGATGTCTTTATTACCTCCTCAATGGGAGAGCTTCATAATTATGTTGAACATATACATGTAAAGCATGTAACAAAACAGAAAATACAAATACATATGGTATGTACATATGTACAAGAAATTAAAGTGTCGATTTCAATACTTCGCTGACGCAATATTATAAATTTTAGAATAATCCAATACTGAATCTTGTCGAAACGAAACACAAGGTCCAGAGTAGGCAGCATAGTAAAAATCACTTGTGTCATGTCGATATGTATGTCTAGCAAGGCTGAATTTAGTTATCAGTTTAACATTGAATGAATTGCCTTAGCACTAGCTAACAGTATAGTTTGCCTGGCAAAACCACCAATATCATATCGGCAAATAACATGGCTGTCCGATTAGCGCACCCGCTTCTCAACAATGCAACCCGGGTTCGATCCTCGGACCGGGGGGAAGTGTGTGAGATGGTACGGTGATCGCCAGATCGGACAGATTGGTTTTCTCCGAGTACTCCGGTGTCCTCCCACACGAATGACCACATATACGCTTTCATCCGCGCCAATGAAAGTGATTAATATAAGTTGTTAGAACTTGCTTCACAATCGTTGTAAAATAAATAACATTTAAAGCAAATGACATAAATATTATTTGGTTGTATGGTTGTATGGTTGTATGGTTGTATGGTTGTATGTGGTAATGGATTAAAGACTGTATAATTGCTTTCTATCAGATTTTGTGTAGATTAAATTGTACTTGCTAATCAGAATTTGTAAGATATTAAACCAGATTTATTAGTAACACGTCCGCCTCCGTGGTCGAGTGGTTAAGGTCGCTGACTTGTATACCACTGTAACCTATCATCACTGATGGTCACGGGTTCGAGCCCCGCTCAGGCCGTGTCTCATTTATATGAAAAAGTTGGCAGTTTCTTACGGAGGTTGGTTTCCCAAGTACTGGTTAACCGCTGGAGCCTGCCCATGAAAGGTGTTTTTAAGTAAACTGCCCGCCGGCGTAAAACCCGAAATATAGCATATAGCATATTATTAGTAACACTTTGTGTAACCATTAAAGTCCCATAATGCGTTTACCATTAAAGTCCCATAATGCGTTTACTTAGAATGTGCTGCACATCAAGATATTGTAAGGACCGGATGATTAGATTATTGTCTTATTTATTAATTCAGTAATAAATTATTACGGAAAAATGTAAAACTTAGTAAATATGCCCACAAACAAGCATGCTCTTGTGAAATTACCTCTCTTTATGGATATTTTTTTTTAACAAAATCACCAATAACTGTAAATGGTGGTTTACTAAAGTTAACACTAGGATAAATATTCATTTGAATTATTAAGAAAAATAAAACGCAAAAGAGACCCAAGTGTATTCTTCTTATTTTATCTTTATTTTGTTGTTTTTGTCTTTAACTCTTTCAGCGTCGAATAAATTCAGATACAATAACGCCGCGTCTGTTCAGAATCTATGTTGTTTGCTATTCGGGCAAATGCTTTAACTCCACTGTCTGAAGAGCAGTCAGCATACAGCCTGATCAGACGGCACTGATCGGGTTCTCTGCTTTAGCAGTCAGCATATAGCCTGATCAGGCGGCACGTTCTGTTCTGTCTGATCGGGTTCTCTGCTTGTTTTCAAAGTCACTTTTATGCGACATTGGCAGTGAAAGAGTTAATCCTATTTATTTTCTATTCCACATGATCTGAAGCAAGTATTGTGCTTGTTATGTTTATTTACATTTTATTCTTGTTTATTTTCCCCAGTATACATGGGTAGTTAGATCATTTACGTTATTTAGGCATTCGTTTGGAAAGCTAGATATTTATTCTTTGAACATGTTTATTCACTAATTGTATATTAATGTTTATATTACAATATAGTATTCAACATTAAGTCACAAGACTCTCTGGCAGTTCACTCAAGGACCGCCTCCTTTGTCGAGTGGTTACGGTCGCTGACTTGAATACCACTGTAGCCTATCGTCAGTGATGGCCACGGGTTCGAGCCTCGCTCAGGCCGTGTCTCATTTATATGAAAAAGTTGGGAGCTTTTTTACGGAGGTTTGTGCACCAAGTACTGGTTAACCGCTGGAGACTGCTGAGGAAATGTGTTGTTAGGTTAAACTGCCCGCCGGCGATATAGTCCAAAATGATGCTGATCAAGGCGTAAAACCCAAACAAAGAAACAATCTCATCTTGTGTTACACTATGTACCAGGCCTCGACCGTATAAAACTTTTCTCCTATCTCAAACTCAGTCTCAAGCTTCTGATTGGTTCAGCTGGCAGTAACGCTCAGAATCAACCAATCCAATCACTTGAGTTTGAGATCTGAGAAAAGTTTTATAACCTTGGGCACAGGCTTCAAGATTATAAAAACTCTAAATCTCTAGTTTTAGTGATTTTATTGGTCGATTCTGAGAGTTACATTCGACTCAACCAATCAGAAGCTTGAGAATGAGAGTTGCATTTGGCTCAACCAATCAGAAGCTTGAGAATGAGTTTGAGATTAGGGGAGAGTTTTTAACCTCCTATCCTGGCTCCCTACCACGTATACATTGTGTTATATTTGGCCTGGTTATGACGAAGATTATGTAAAATCGTTCTATGATATGATCCTGCTGACTTGTCGTAGGTTGGTGGTTCTACCCGGTTTCCCGTCCGTGCTTGCAATACTGCTCTGAGGGGCACCCGGAGTCTTCCTCCACCAACAATAGCTGGAGACTCGTCTTATGATCTAAGCTGTTGGTGCGGTTTTAATCCCTAAAGCAAAACAAATGAGTTAGATCACTAAGTTTGTTTGTTTTTTTTTTAAATATTGAAGCCCCTTTCGGGTCACCCTGTTTTTGTTTTTTTTCTGTACATACATGCATCAGTTAATTAAACAATGACATTTTATATTATTAATATTAAAAACCTTATATAAATATTGCTTAACATGTATATAGAAAACTGGTTTGTTAGATCACTGTTATAACCTGTACAGAGGTTAAAACCCAATAATACCCTTCTAACCCTACTTTTTGCCTTGAAGGGCCATCTGCCTGAGGTCTGGACCTGTCTAGTATAGGGGCCCTCCGGTTAAGACCGTTGATTTCAAATCACTTATCCCTCACAGCTGTAGGTTCGAAACGTACTGGGGTGTTGAATTCCTTCATGCATGTATAGGGTATTCTGCTTCTAATCATGTCAATGGCTATAGGATAATAATAGGTTGCAGTTATCATTTCTGTGTGGTTCCCGGGCAGGCTGAAACCAAAGATGAACGTGTAATTGGGGCCACAGTTTTTACCCTGCTATTTATGTCCTTTACGGTTTGGATTGGCTCATCAAGGTTATTATACAAATTTATTTTAGCATCCACTGCGCTATCACGACTTCTATTAATTGGAATAAATGTGTTTTATGAATTGATGCGCGAACAAACTGTCATGTGTGTTTCACATTTTATTTATTTCATGGCGACATTCTATGTTGTGTACTTCACATTGTCAGTAATGGTACCGGGTCTGTGTTGCGTGTGCATATCCAATGTGTGTATGTGAGGATAACTCTATGAAATGTGTATCTATATAAAGTCGGAAGTCGTGATACGCAGTGGATGCGCGTTCGCTTCATGTGCGAAAAGGTCCGGAGTTTGAGCCCCGCTGGAGCCGTTACGATTGTGCCCTTAGGCAAGGCATTTAATTTCCACGTTGCCTCTTCTCTCTCCCTCGTGGCGATGGATTCCATCAGGGAGGAGGTCTCGAGAGTGATTAATATAAGTTGTAAGAATTTGTTTCGCAATCAAGCTAAAATAAATTTGTATAAACTATAAAGTTGTAAGTGTTGTGTAGCTTGTTGCCTTATGTTAACCTAAATATTTACACCTAGTGCAATGTATCACATCACGTAGGTTTCACTTACGACGACTTTCTGTCTTTTCACACAATTAGTCCATGACACACAATTAGTTCATGACACCATTATTACGGTACATGTCTATATTCATATTGTTGATGGGACTATAGTATATGTTAGCAGTCAAAATAACCGTCAAATATGTCGTGCAATTCATTAGAATTATCAGTTCCATGTGGTGTCCGCCTCTGTGGTCGAGTGGTTAAGGTCGCTGACTTGTATACCACTGTGACCTATCATCACTGATGGTCACGGGTTCAAGCCCCACTCAGGCCGTGTCTCATTTATATGAAAAAGTTGGCTGTTTCTTACGGAGGTTGGTGCACCCAAGTACTGGTTAACCGCTGGAGCCTGCTCAGGAAAAAGGTGTTGTTAGGTAAACTGCCCGCCGGCGATATAGCCCGAAATGGTACTGATGCAGGCGTAAAACCCGAAATAACATTCCATGTGATGCCTAGAATAGAATTAGATTTATTTGTGTCATAACGACACAATTCTAATGAAATTCCATGACATATTTCCAGAGATTTCCAGAAAAAACCACATTAAGGAATTGTCATCTGCTACAATTATTGAACTATATACTAGTATAGCCTTTATTTTACCCATCATGCATTGAGTTAGAATTAATACTAACTTAGATAGAAATATATTTAGTTTAAACATGATTTATTTCAATATATAATGCTGTCTTGCATAGTGATGTCATGGCAATTTAGTGACATGACAATTTAGTGACATCATGACAATTTAGTGACATGACAATTTAGTGACATCATGACAATTTAGTGACATCATGACAATTTAGTGACATGACAATTTAGTGACATCATGACAATTTAATGACGTCATGACAATTTAGTGTCGTCATGACAATTTGCGCTGGCAGTTAGCGCCAAAATGAAAGTGGCAGGGTCATTTTGTGAATAAATATGATTTAACCCTTTCAACACCACAGACCTCTAAATTGGCTTACAAAAGAGTGTAGATCCAGATGAGCCGGCTCGTGACGAGCCGTCTCATCAGGATCTGCACTTTTTGCCAGTGATATGACTATTTTTAGACATAATTACCCATTTTGATAAATGAACTTGTCCAAATGTGATTTTCTGATTCATTTATTGGTTTATGAATATCATGGACGAGTCCATGTGAGTTACTTGGTGTTGAATGGGTTAAACCAGATATTAGTAATGTGATAACAAGGAACTTACACTCGTGATGATTGCAGACCATATTTTATGAAACTCGTTTCATATCTCATCTTATGAAATCATATGAAATCACCACTCATGTAAGATCCTACTTTTATGAATTTGTTTTGTAGTTTGTAGCACGAATTAGTGCGTCATTGATAATGGTAACATTGAGGAGTTTATGGTGTAGGGTTTCTGTTAGTTAATTCATTGTTTGTAGGTTTGGAACTTCCTTTACAACATCTGTTGATCCTACTGTTTCAGTGTTGTGATTGATTATGTTTCTGCTTTGATTATTTGTTCTTCTGCATACGTCTGTTCTAGGAGCACTATCTATGCTAGCTCTAATATTTACATTAATTACATTTGTAATATTTTTTGAATTAAAACTAAATTCCCAGCTACACAAAATAAGACACAGAGTTTGTTTTTATTTTCTGCCTTACTTTGTCACGTAATAATTGTTCCGACTCTTATTAGAATTCTTGACATTCGCAGACTTTCGCAACAGCCACCCCTATCGAAGGACCAAATACCATCAATAGTCACCTCTAGAATGCCCGACTCCCAATAAAAGCCAACTCTAGAATGTCCGACTCCCATCAACACCCACCCCTAGAATGTCTGACTCCCATCAACACCCACCTCTAGAATGTCTGACTCCCATCAACACCCTCCTCTAGAATGGCCGACTCCTGTCAACACCCACCTCTAGAATGTTCGACTCCCATCAACACCCACTAGAATGACCGACTTACATCAACACCCACCTCTAGAATGACCGACTTACATCAACACTCACCTCTAGGATGTCCGACTCACATCAACACCCACCTCTAGGATGCCTGACTCCCATCAACACCCACCTCTAGGATGTCCGACTCCTGTCAACACCCACCTCTAGGATGTCCGACTCCCATCAACACCCTCCTCTAGAATGTCCGACTCCCATCAACACCCACCTCTAGGATGTCCGACTCCCATCAACACCCACCTCTAGAATGTCCGACTCCCATCAACACCCACCTCTAGGATGTCCGACTCCCATCAACACCCACCTCTAGGATGTCCGACTCCCATCAACACCCACCTCTATGATGTCCGACTCCCATCAACACCCCTCTAGGATGTCCGACTCCCATCAACACCCACCTCTAGAATGTCCGACTCCCATCAACACCCACCTCTAGGATGTCCGACTCCCATCAACACCCACCTCTAGAATGTCTGACTCCCATCAACACCCACCTCTAGGATGTCCGACTCCCATCAACACCCACCTCTAGAATGTCCGACTCCCATCAACAGCCACCTCTAGAATGTCCGACTCCCATCTACACCCACCTCTAGGATGTCCGACTCCCATCTACACCCACCTCTAGAATGTCCGACTCCCATCTACACCCACCTCTAGAATGTCCGACTCCCATCAACACCCACCTCTAGGATGTCCGACTCCCATCAACACCCTCCTCTAGAATGTCCGACTCCCATCAACACCCACCTCTAGGATGTCCGACTCCCATCAACACCCACCTCTAGAATGTCCGACTCCCATCAACACCCACCTCTAGGATGTCCGACTCCCATCAACACCCACCTCTAGAATGTCCGACTCCCATCAACAGCCACCTCTAGAATGTCCGACTCCCATCTACACCCACCTCTAGAATGTCCGACTCCCATCTACACCCACCTCTAGAATGTCCGACTCCCATCTACACCCACCTCTAGAATGTCCGACTCCTGTCAACACCCACCTCTAGAATGTCCGACTCCTGTCAACACCCACCTCTAGAATGTCCGACTCCTGTCAACACCCACCTCTAGAATGTCCGACTCCCATCAACACCCACCTCTAGGATGCCCGACTCCCATCTACACCCACCTCTAGGATGCCCGACTCCCGTCAACACCCACCTCTAGGATGTCCGACTCCCATCTACACCCACCTCTAGGATGCCCGACTCCCATCAACACCCACCTCTAGAATGTCCGACTCCCATCAACACCCACCTCTAGGATGCCCGACTCTTATCAACACCCACCTCTAGGATGCCCGACTCCCATCAACACCCACCTCTAGAATGTCCGACTCCCACCAACACCCACCTCTAGAATGTCCGACTCCCACCAACATCCACCTCTAGAATGCCCGATTCCCATCAACACCCACCTCTAGAATGTCCGACTCCCACCAACAGCCACCTCTAGAATGCCCGATTCCCATCAACACCCACCTCTAGATTGTCCGACTCCCACCAACAGCCACCTCTAGAATGCAGGCCATTACATCTGAATGACGATTTCGGACGTCCGTTCCTGGAAGCCACATGGCGATGTTAACACCAAGAACGACAACAGATTGGCCTTCATCAGAAGAAACATGTTGAGCTACAAGACCCTCGTGAGATCAACACACCCAGTACATCTCCACAGTGAGAGATCAACACACCCAGTACATCTCCACAGTGAGGTATCAACACACCCAGTACGTCTCCACAGTGAGGTATCAACACACCCAGTACGTCTCCACAGTGAGGTATCAACACACCCAGTACATCTCCACAGTGAGGTATCAACACACCCAGTACGCCTCCACAGTGAGGTATCAACACACCCAGTACGTCTCCACAGTGAGGTATCAACACACCCAGTACGTCTCCACAGTGAGGTATCAACACACCCAGTACGTCTCCACAGTGAGGTATCAACACACCCAGTACGTCTCCACAGTGAGGTATCAACACACCCAGTACGTCTCCACAGTGAGGTATCAACACACCCAGTACGTCTCCACAGTAAGGGATCAACACACCCAGTACGCCTCCACAGTGAGAGATCAACACACCCAGTACGTCTCCACAGTGAGAGATCAACACACCAGTACGCCTCCACAGTGAGGTATCAACACACCCAGTACGTCTCCACAGTGAGGTATCAACACACCCAGTACGTCTCCACAGTGAAGGATAACACACCCAGTACGTCTCCACAGTGAGGTATCAACACACCCAGTACGTCTCCACAGTGAGAGATCAACACACCCAGTACGTCTCCACAGTGAGAGATCAACACACCCAGTACGTCTCCACAGTGAGAGATCAACACACACCCAGTTACGCTTCCACAGTGATGGATCAACACACCAGTACATCTCCACAGTGAAGGATCAACACAACCAGTACGCCTCCACAGTGAAGGATCAACACACCCAGTACGCACCCACAGTGAAGGATCAACACACCCAGTACGTCTCCACAGTGAAGGATCAACACACCCAGTACGCCTCCACAGTGAGAGATCAACACACCCAGTACGCCTCCACAGTGAGGGATCAACACCCAGTACGCATCCACAATGTGAGGGATCAACACACCCAGTTCGCCTCCACAGTGAGGTATCAACATACCCAGTACGCCTCCACAGTGAGGGATCAACACACCCAGTACGCCTCCACAGTGAGGTATCAACATACCCAGTACGCCTCCACAGTGAGGGATCAACACACCCAGTACGCCTCCACAGTGAATGATCAACACACCCAGTACGCCTCCACAGTGAGGTATCAACATACCCAGTACGCCTCCACAGTGAATGATCAACACACCCAGTACGCCTCCACGGTGAGAGATCAACACACCCAGTACGCCTCCACAGTGAGAGATCAACACACCCAGTACGCCTCCACAGTGAGAGATCAACACACCCAGTACGTCTCCACAGTGAGAGATCAACACACCCAGTACGCCTCCACAGTGAGAGATCAACACACCCAGTACGCCTCCACAGTGAGAGATCAACACACCCAGTACGCCTCCACAGTGAGGTATCAACACACCCAGTACGCCTCCACAGTGAGAGATCAACACACCCAGTACGCCTCCACAGTGAGATATCAACACACCCAGTACGTCTCCACAGTGAGAGATCAACACACCCAGTACGCCTCCACAGTGAGAGATCAACACACACAGTAAGCCTCCATAGTGAGGGATCAACACACTCGGGTATGCATGCGACAGCTAGTCAGTTCAGCGAAGGGTCATCATCACCACTACCATCCTCCTCATCATCTGTAGTTATTGACTCACGAGTATGCTTACAATATACTAGAATTACTATACACACGTCGCAGCCAGTAAAACAGGCGTCGATATATGTTGCCTGGTCAGTCAAATACATATATTTTAACACCGAGACTATTAATTGGGCAGTATTGAGCTTTTGGTCATATCAAAGCTTGGGGAAAAGTGGGGGGTTGTACGTGTAATTATTGACTTGCATTAATCCTATTAATAGCCCTATTAGCATGTGACTTAATTAATGATGTACTTGAATCGAAAGCGAGGCACTGCAATGTTGATAAAACTTTATAATTGGCCGCCATTGTTTTACGGGTCAATGGAATGATAACTAGTTTTAAAAAGTACAATGTGCGTCTGAGTTGACATATTTACTCAATATTTAAGTCGTCCTTAGTTCAATTATGCCGAATCGATCCATTGCCAGAAGTTAAAAATCGACAGACTGGAACCCAGGTTACGCAGTTTCTCTATGTATAGGTTGTTCGGCAATACGATGGTTGCTAGGAAGAAGTTATTCGGATTGATCAGGGTTCTTGCTTTTATGTTACTGTAAGGTTGGCTATGCCCTCGTGTATTTCTGGCATTTCGTAGTGATCGATCCGGGTTGATGTCTACCAAGTTGGTCCTTATCATAAAGAGCACGGTTGAAAGTGTTGAGTTCCGATGATGTTGTAAGGTGTCCCAGCTGAGATCGGAGAACATGTCGGTAACACTGCTGGTTCGGGTTTTCCCTTCTAAATTATAGCAACTTCGAACTCATTTAACAAGTTGTATCCCTCTGGCATGGCGGATCGCATTCGCGCTCGGTACTTGCCGTGTAGGTGTCAGGAAACGCTGTCCCAGGGATGTGATATACGTTCAAACCCTACATAAAAAACGTAGACCCACATACAAGAAATACCAGATAGTCGCTCCTCCTCTTTGTGTTCTCATGTGTGTCGCAAACTCTCCTTTTTCTTCTCGTATTTATATATCTCAGTTGCTACGGCTCTTACCAGGGTCTATCCTATTGTAGACTCGCTGGAGTTGTCTAGGGGGTTTCTTCTTCAATATATGTATTAATAATAACTCAACACAGTCTTACATTTCTTCTATATAATATCTTGTTTAAATTGGCATCAGAGATATTCTGATATATATAATCAGTGATTTATATATATATACATCGTATCATTAAACGCTTATTTAACAATCCAATTTGTGTGAGCCGACTATGCGCTACACAATATAATTAACTCCAGTTTCTCTAATCCGTCATTACTCAATATCACTATAATCTAATCAATGTTTCTGATTTATTAACTTTTAATCACCTTCGATATGGTTCGCCGAAACTCTCTGTTTCTTCTATGGCTGAACGATTTTATTTAATTATTCGACAAATCTTTATAAGTTATAATTCTTATAATGTCCATAATATCTAAGTATCATAGAAACAGTTTCTATGTTCTATAGAATGAGATCACGCCACACTCTCTCCTGGAGGTAGGCCTAAGTGTTCTGATTTTAGTTAATAAAATCCATTTCTTATATACACGATTGAATCAATCGTTTAACATCTGCGCGGATTCCCGGCCAAAAGAAGCGGCGCTTAATGCGCTTCAGGGTCTTACTAGGTCCCTGGTGTCCCGTACTTAAACTGTCATGGG
>CM026398.1:58220273-58238034 GCA_014843695.1 Archivesica marissinica | reverse complement strand
CTGCTCAGTAGTAATGGGAGCAGAGAGACCAGGAGTCCTTAATTTATTGTCACTATTTCGTTTATTGAATATCTAACTAATAGCTGTTGTGTTCAACAAATGCTTTTAGTAGACGCTTTTAGTAATACAGTCAAACGTGTCTTAAACAGCCAGCTTAGGGAATCACAGAAAATGGCTGCTTAGCACAGTTGGCTGCTTAATAGAGGTCAAATGTATAATAAAGCAATATATTTGGAATCTGGAAACTGGCAGCTTAATACGGGTTGGTTCTTAATGGAGGAGACCGCTAACACAGGTTTGACTGTATTAATGGAGGTGACCACTAACACAGGTTTGACTGTATTAATGGAGGTGACCACTAACACAGATTTGACTGTATTAATGGAGGTGACCACTAACACAGATTTGACTGTATTAATGGAGGTGACTACTAACACAGGTTTGACTGTATTAATGACAGTGACCACTAACACAGGTTTGACTGTATTAATGGAGGTAACCACTAACACCGGTGTGACTATTAATGGAGGTGACCACTAACACAGGTTTGACTGTATTAATGGAGGTGACCACTAACACCGGTTTGATTGTATTAATGGAGGTGACCACTAACACAGATTTGACTGTATTAATGGAGGTGACCACTAACACCGGTTTGACTGTAGTAATGGAGGTGACCACTAACACCGGTTTGACTGTATTAATGGCGGTGACCACTAACACAGGTTTGACTGTATTAATGGAGGTGACCACTAACACAGATTTGACTGTATTAATGGCGGTGACCACTAGCACAGATTTGACTGTATTAATGGAGGTGACCACTAACACAGGTTTGACTGTATTAAAGGAGGTGACCACTAACACAGGTTTGACTGTATTAATGGAGGTCACCACTAACACAGGAATTTATATAAGATTGTATTTATCTTGTTTTCCAATCCTTTGTTATCTTCCTGCAACCTGTGTGTTTATATAATTTCGATGCATATATGCCCTTTGTACAAAAGAAGAACAATAAATAAAGTTTAAACTAACACAGATTTGACTATTAATGGAGGTGACCACTAACACAGATTTGACTGTATTTTCAACTTTTATTTTTTGATCTTCTGTGCACATTAATATTCTGTAATTGTTTTTGAGCCCTTTGATTTTCACCTTCAATGCATGCGCTTGTATGGATTTCATCATTACTAAGTCATTCCCTCCCACCTTTGTGCTGCAGAGTGTGGTAATAACCCCATCATAAATTGTTTGCATTTGACTAGTGTATTATTTATACGACTGAGCACTGGCGAACCTATCTGACTACCGTATGAACTGACTACCGTATTTATGTATTCCAGTCGCACTACCAAACCCTCTTCCAGCTATCCACACTATAACTCCTGCACGGCAGGCAATTAGCACTGCAAATCCTGTCCAATCGACAGCCAGCTACAGTAGCAAGTTATTTTAATTCTCGACCTTTATTCTTTTATGTACTTTTCTTAATATTTTTGATAAACATTTTAGAGTTTTTTTTTTTTCCATACCAAATTGTTGTCCTTAATGTTGACTATTGTAATGTATGTTGTAAAAATGTCTATGCTAAATTAATATTAAGCACTTTTGAACGTATAATTTCTGTATGAAAAGAGTGCTATACAAATCTGGTATAATAATAATAATAATAATAATAATAATGGGAGCTCATGTTATTTTTGTGTTGAAAATAGTTATTACAACGACTTTATCTAAAGGTCACAGAAATAATATAATACACATTTTTTATCAAAGTTTTTATCGTTCTACATTGTCTGTCTTAAAGGCGTATCGTTCGTGCACAGCTTTCTACGCATCGCGATTATTACCGTTGGTACATTTCACGGCTCACCTCTACAGAAAAAAATAATATCACTTTTTGTGTTAGTTTTATATTTCAATAAATTAGTACGCGTCTTAATATTCATAATGGTCTTTTATAAACGCAATCGAACAGGAAAGTTTTTATCTGGAGCCAAGTCATCTGTAAGAAAGAAACAAATTGCATTTGAACACGTACTGTCTGATAATAAAACTGACATCAATTCGGACGGGACACATCCCATTGTAATTTCGGACACTTTAAACGGCGATGATAAATGCTGCATTTTGTGTTGTAAGTTTAATACAATAGAATGCAATTGAGATAAAATGATAAATACCACAAATATTAGTCTCTAATTGTGGAAATATCCTATTTTGACACTGAAATGGTAACGATTATTCTCATTTAGCTCAAAAACGAGCACGGTGTGGTATGTTTTTTATGCTTTCATATTTATCAGTATATTGTAGATATACTACACAGAAAATTTAAAAACATTCTGACGATTGAAAAAAAAATTATGACACATTTTCTTACTTTTCGCAAAGCCAAACTGCAAAAATATCCGAGACGTAAACAATAAAAAATGGTCAAAATGAAAAATATTTCACATAGAATTATAAAGTTTTATTGATATACATGAACATCTGCTAGTTTGCATCAAATATATGCAAATGGAACTAAACTCATTTTCTAGTGTTTTTATGTATGTTTAAAGGAATTTGTATGCTCATTTTTGACGTCAAAATTTGGACCAATAATGTGTACACGGTACTACTCTTCAATTGCTCATAACTCAAAAACGAGCACGGGGACCCACTAGTTTTAAAATATTTTCATACATGGAAATGTCTAATCTAAATATATGCAAAGTTTAAAAAAATGTTGACGATTAAAAATTATTGTGCTATACGCCTAAGTCAAACCTTTTTGTTATCCAGAAAATGTGATGAAAGTATCCACGACGAGATCGAGATCGACGACCTATGGCCGAGATCGACTTATGGCTGAGATCGACTTATGGCCGAGATCGACTTATGGCTGAGATCGACTTATGGCCGAGATCGACTTATGGCCGAGATCGACTTATGGCCAGGATTATAGGTAGATGTTTTATCATTTACAATCATCTAAATTTCGTTTTCGAGAACTGTGAGGGTATTTGTTGATAGTTTGATAAACAGTGCGCTAAATTCTATACTGACTGACTTCCCTTGATTCAGGACTGACTTGCATCATTACCTACCGTGTATGATTGGTCGATAATTGTATTGGCAGATTTCCAAAATATTTCAAAAGCCATTATTGCGTTCTGATGAAGTTAAACTAATCGCAGTTAAGGTTACCCCTTCCTCTTTCCAACATGTTTACATCTTAACACTGGTATACGTGCATGGCTGTGCGTAATTCATTCTTGTATCACAGTCAAATTTTCATACTCGACAGACAGTCGGTCAACAAAGGTGGTGGAAAATAAGAAATTAAGATATATCGGCAAGTTATGCTGCCGATGACATAGTCTGAAGTGACTGATTGCACACAGAGCGGTACTATATGGCCTCTACTTAAGTCGGCAATAATGCAACCGTTAAGTGCCGTAGAAATGTCAAGCAATGTATACATATCTCCATGCGAGTCTGTCTGAAGTATCAGTTACGCAACACATGTATCTCCATGCGAGTCTGTCTGAAGTATCAGTTACGCAACACACGTATCTCCATGCGAGTCTGTCTGAAGTATCAGTTACGCAACACATGTATCTCCATGCGAGTCTGTCTGAAGTATCAGTTACGCAACACATGTATCTCACATGGTTTTTTTTAATACACATTTATTTTAGCTCGATTGCGAAACAAGTTATTTCAACTTATATAAATCACTCTCGAGACCTCATTCCTGATGGAATCCATCGCCACGAGGGAGAGGAGGCAACGTGGAATTTAAGTGCCTTGCCTAAGGGCACAATCGTAACGGCTCCAGTGGGGCTCGAACTCCGGACCGTTCGCACCTGAAGCGAACACGCATCCACTGCGCTATCACGACTTCTCACATGGTTAATCTCTACTACTCATCTTCCTTCTCGTTACTAAGTTACCAGTTTTGCTTTATTTGTTGTTAATTCTTTTCTATATTCCACCATATTTGTTTGCTTCTTTGCAGAATGCCAATTATTCATTTATTCTTCTTGGGGAGGGCAGTTTACTAATGTTGCTAGAACTTGTTGCCCAACCCATTTTATCACATATAATGAATGTTAAGTCTATATGTACTATATATGTAAAATATCACATATAATGAATGTTAAGTCTATATGTACTATATATGTAAAATATCACATATAATGAATGTTAAGTCTATATGTACTATATATGTAAAATATCACATATAATGAATGTTAAGTCTATATGTACTATATATGTAAAATATCACATATAATGAATGTTAAGTCTATATGTACTATATATGTAAAATATCACATATAATGAATGTTAAGTCTATATGTACTATATATGTAAAATATCACATATAATGAATGTTAAGTCTATATGTACTATATATGTAAAATATCACATATAATGAATGTTAAGTCTATATGTACTATATATGTAAAATATCACATATAATGAATGTTAAGTCTATATGTACTATATATGTAAAATAGCAAATATAATATGATTAAACAAAAAATCAGTTAGGCAATTCAAATGTTCAATATAAAAATGTACACCAAAATTGTCTAGTCAGATAATGACCTCGGTTTTATAATTCCCATCCGAAAGACTGTTAATATTTTTATGGTCAGACGGAGGATCGAACCTGCGATCCCTGGATTTGCAGTCCAACTTGTTAACCACTGGACTACTGACCCATCTATATTATAGTGTTTTTTGGGTTTTTTTAACGTCTCTACCGGCTGCCCATCTGAGCGACGGGCAGTTTACCTAACAACACCTTTCCTGGGCAGGCTCAAGCGGTTAACCAGTACTTGGTGAACCAACCTCCGTAAGAAACTGCCACCTTTTTCATATAAATGAGACACAGCCTGAGCAGGGCTCGAACCCATGGCCATCATTAAGGATTCATATTTATAGACGTACGTCTCACACCTATGATGTCATAAACCCACCAAATTGAAGCAGCCATTTGAATTACTGGATAGTCACTCGGCCATAAGTCAACTATTTTTGCTTTGAAAATGTTCCGTATATAAACTTGTGTGTGATCCATTGAAAGAAACAATCTTTTCTCTTTTTTTTTATCAATTGATTTTCATTAAGACTATTGGAGTCCGCTCCTAGGTGGGATTTTATTGTATATATTACTTTAACCTTTGTTACATTTGACATATTTAACCCATTCAACACCAAGTAGCTGACATGGACTGGTGCATGATATTTAACCCATTCAACACTAAGTAGCTGACATGGACTGGTGCATGATATTTAACCCATTCAACACCAAGTAACTGACATGGACTGGTGCATGATATTTTTAGACCAATAAATTAATAAGAAAATTACATTTGGATCAGTTTATTTATCATAATGGGTAAATTTTGTCTAATAATAGTAATATTACTGCCAAAAAGTGTAGATCCTGATGAGACGGCTCATCATGAGCACATCTGGATCTACACTTTTTGTAAGCCTATTTAGAGGTCTGTAGTGTTAAAATGGTTAAAGTATGAACATTTTTGGGAATATGTAACAGCATCAAGTATGACCTGGTGCATGTAATATACATGTTTTTTAGCCCTCGAAGTACCACCCTCGTTTTATGAGCAATAATTTCGATTTTTGTGCCCAAGTGTATAAAAAAGTACATGTACGTGTTTGTTTATTATAGTGTCACCCCTATTGAAAGGGCCAGCCATTCCTGACTTATGAGACACCTCTTTTTATGAATATCAGTACTTCCCGATTCCTATGCTTGTAGGCCTGGCGCCAGGCTGGTAGGCAATCGGTACCCATTATTTAGCTAGCTGGCAGCTCACCAACTGGCCATATCAGAACACACCCCTGACGAAGTTCGATTCTTCGACCTCACTCTCCGTATGTGGACCCCTTAATTATAACTTCGTCCGCCTCCGTGGTCGAGTGGTTACGGTCGCTGACATGTATACCACTGTAACCTATCATCACTGATGGTCACGGGTTCGAGCCCCGCTCAGGCCGTGTCTCATTTATATGAAAAAGTTGGCAGTTTCTTACGGAGGTTGGTGCACCCAAGTACTGGTTAACCGCTGGAGCCTGCCCAGGAAAGGTGTTGTTAGGTAAACTGCCCGCCTGCGATATAGCCCGAAATGGTGCTGATGCAGGCGTATAACCGTAATTATAACTACTAGGCCATGGAGGCCGTATGTTTGTATTTCAATGTTTTAAAATTATCATAACTATACACTCGAACCTGTCTTAAACAGCCAGCCAAGGGAATCACAGAATGTGGCTGCTTAGCACAGGTGGCTGCTTAATAGAGGTTAAATATATAATAAAACAACATATTGAGAATCTGGAAACTGGCTGCATAATACATGTTGGCTGCTTAATGGAGGTGACCACTAACACAGGTTTTACTCTCTATTTATTTGAAGTTTTGTTTTCATAATTATTTTTTAATGATTTGCAAGGCTCATATTTTCCTATAAGCTGTGGTCTCATATTTTCCTATATGCTGTGATGTGCATTCAACCTGCTGATTAATTTCCCTTTATAAGTATACCCTTTATATGACCATTGATTGGGTACCATCCCCCATGTAAAATCGAGTTTTAGTAATATATTTACATTATACTGTCTGTGAACCATCTCCTAATGAGCGTAGAGTTGGACTGTTTTAATGCTTTGAAATGAATTGGCTTACTGTATACAAAAATCAATGTAACATTTCATGCATATTTGATCATGTTTTCCAGTGTAAGGGAACCTGGGATGGTGAGGTAATTGAAGTGTATAGGATATTCTACGAAAACAAGAATGTTTGTTTGAATTAACATATCACTTTCTTTTATAACTATTAATTGAAACACGATATTGCGGAAAAGTTCAATAGCTAGGTTTCAATAATACAATCTAGGGTGACTACAGTCAAACCTGTCTTAAGCAGCCAACCAAAGGAGTCCGAGAAAGTGGCTGCTTAGCACAGGTAGCTGCTTAATACAGGTCATGTGTATAGTAAAACAACATATTTGGAATCTTGAAACTGGCTGCTTAATACAGGTTGGCTGCTTAATGGAGGTGACCACTAACACAGGTTTGACTGTATTATATTTCGTCGAGGAAGATGATGTTCCCATAGGAAGATATCAACTATATACAGTCGAACCTGTCTTAAGCAGCCAGCCAAGGGAATCATGGAATATGGCTGCTTAGCACAGGTGGCTGCTTAATAGAGGTTAAATGTAAAATAAAAAGGCAAATTGGGAATCTGAAAACTGGCTGCTTAATACAGGTTGGCTGCTTAATAGAGGTTAAATGTATAATAAAATGGCAAATTGGGAATCTGGACATTGGCTGCTTAGCACAGGTGGCAGCTTAATAGAGGTTAAATGTATAATAAAAAGGCAAATTGGGAATCTGGAAACTGGCTGCTTAATACAGGTTGGCTGCTTAATGGAGGTGACCGCTAACACAGGTTTGACTGTACGTTCAACCTAGCTGATTCAGCAATGGAAATGACTGATAAGTATGTACTTTCAACCTAGCTGATTCAGCAATGGAAATGACTGATAAGTTAGTCTCTGAATCTTCCTCTACTTTATCATACCAAACAATCACCATCCCGTGGGAATTATCCACATTATCCACCAACACAATGGTTCAAATTTGGAAAATATGATGTGTAGCAGGGGAATATACTTGCTGCTTGTAAATTCTCTGTGTGTGTGTTATTACGTTTATTTATCATTGCTGCCGGTTGCCCAAATGAGCGACGCCTCCTGAAGAGATTAGTCATTTTTAGATGTTTGGAGGATAGTGCATGATACAGACAGAGACCCATTCCAGAATCTCCTCTGGATCTTTTACGTGCATGGTGTAAAGCACCGACACAAGACCTCAGTTTAAAGTCCCATCTGAAAGACTGTTAATTTTATTAGGGTCAGACGGGGGATCGAACCTGCGATCCCTGGATTACCAGTCCAGCGTGTTAACCACTAAACTACAGATCCATCTGTAAAAATTCTCCGTCGAATACAGGAACAAATTAAATAAGAGCACTGTTCAAGGTTTCAAAAATGTTTATTTTGGACAAGTTACAGCCGAACAATATGAAAATAACAGGCTGCGACAATCCTGCAGAACAATGTTAATTAACACCGAAAAAAATGTGTCAGGCAATTACTACTTGGGTGTGAATTAGTACAAACTGGCTACCTGTTTTTGTCCCGATCCAGAACCTGTGTGAAGGTAAAATTCTCCGTTTTGCAAGGCAGCAGTACACGAAATGCATGTTGAGGTTAATAATCGCGAATCTTAAAACATGACATATAAACGTGAAATTTGCAGTACACAATAATAATCTGATATGCAGTCTCTATTTTATTACACAGAATATATTTCGCACATTCAAACTGATTCAATTAACCCTTTCAACACCACAGACCTCTAAATAGGCTTATAAAAAGTGTAGATCCAGATGAGCCGGCTCGTGACGAGCATCAGGATCTGCACTTTTTGCCAGTGATATGACTATTTTTAGACATAATTACCCATTTTGATAAATGAACTTGTCCAAATGTGATTTTCTGATTCATTTATTGGTTTATGAATATCATGGACCAGTCCATGTGAGTTACTTGGTGTTGAATGGGTTAAGTAATATCACGAATGGTAAGATTTTTACCGTAACTCCAATATTTGGGATCCCATAAATGGTGAATAGATTTTCTTATCATAAAAATAGTTTGCTGTTAGTCTGCATGTATTAAGAAATTCAACATCTTTAATGATGGTGTAGTATGTAGAAAAATTACCCCAATATTTTGGCATCTTGTATATCAAGCCAGAGCGCAACTTCTCGTTTGTCGGAGAGTGATATATACGTATACCGATATCCCACGGCAATATTGACCGCCTAGTTCTGTTGAGGAGTACAATGTGGTTTGGTTTATTACGCGTGGTAGCAAATTGACCAATGTGCTATTCCTAGAAATTTCGGTGATGTATAATATAATTCTGTCTAAAATTAATAATTATTATATTATGTAAACAGTAAAACCTGTGTTAATGGTCACCTCCATTAAGCAGCCAACCTTTATTAAGCAGCCAGTTTCCAGATTCCCAATATGTTGTTTTACTATACAGTTGACCTCTATTAAGCAGCCACCTGTGCTAAGCAGCCACTTTCTGTGAAGCAGCCACTTTCTGTGAATCCCTTGGCTGGCTGCTTACGACAGGTTCGACTGTAAATTATAATTAATATAAATGATAAATTAAACGAGGTAACGGTGTGCAGAAATCTGATTGTATCAAATGTCAATGGTCATACAATTTTAAAAGCCTTTTTCTGATCTAGAATGAACCCTGAAATATTCTTTTTTTTCCAAACAATGCTTAAAGCGGCACTACATCGGTGAAAAAGCAAAGTTCTACAGAATGTTATTTCCTATATTATGGTATTTTTTGCCTTTTTCTGATTTGCTTTGAAATTGAGTCATTGCCAGATACATTCAAATTTCTCTTTCTCATAAATCTAAAAGCTTTTATTTCTGTAAAACTATTGATTGAACACTATTTCCTGAAAATACCGATTCCTTCTTCTTTCAACATAATGTGTCATAATCTAGTAGGTTACTGTTCTTGGGTTTATTTCAATAGATACGGTTTTGGAATTCCAAATGTGGTTACCGGGGTATTCATATATTCCTTCCGCCCTTTCATATAAAACCAGTACAATTCTGTGGGAGAGTCATTTCTTGATAGATTCCACTTTTATGGACATGTTTGGGAAAGATTCAATCATTTGTCTTTCTTTGTACTTGAAACCACGTTTTTGGCAAATTGAAAAGTAGAATTCTCAGTCCATAAGGAATCGTGTTTGGAAACAAGCCGGAAACAAATCCGTCTAATTGAGCTCATTTCTTGGAACATATGTCTAAAATACAGGAATCAAACAATGCTTAAAGCGACACTACATCGGTGAAAAAGCAAAATTCTACAGAATGTTATTTCCTATATTATGGTATTTTTCCCTCCAAAGTATTTTAACTACCGTAATAAACAAGCATCGTATAGACGTATACAATATTTGTTGACATAACAAAATAATGTAAATAGGGTCAACAACGACGTGTAATGTACAGCACCTGTATCCTGAATAACAACATTTATTGTACAGATTTGCCGTTATATCTCACCTTTTGTGCCTGTACATATTTATTTTTGACTAATCTGATTTAAATTATCTCTAAGCGAGATAGTAGCATGCACTTACTCCAATACTAAACAAATATGAATTTGTAACATTGCTTCAAGGATTTCTCTGTCATGTAGAGCCCTTTGAATTGTTGGTAGACTAGAGTAATTTGAGTATCTAAGAATGAATTGAACAAGCATTCTTAACTTGGCCATAGAGCAGCGCATGTCAATCACTGATTCTGTAACATAATGCAGAATTGTACCGAAACCGTTGATATGTAATTGTTTCATTGACCACATATGGAAATCATCTGTAGCTTTTGGTGTACAAGAATCCCCGAGGATGACTGTAACAGATTGCCTGTCATAGTGGAAGCCAGGTTATCTGATTAAAACTGATGTCTCATGCATTTTAGTTGGATTAACTTCAGTGATTTTTCAATAGACATTCTCTAAATGGGAAATTGTCCTGTATGTGAATCCCTAGCGAGGTTCATATATATGTTTTCTATTGCTTACTATTTTCGTCCAGCAATTTGTTGTACAAATTTAGAAGTTGTGCCTATCAAATTCTGTATTGATTTCGAATAAATTGTGCTTCTATTCAATCTGTATATTGTAAAGAATGCCTATACACTCTCCAGACAGACTCACAGAGAGTTTTATTGAGACATCTGAGGTGCATGTGTTTGTACTTTCAGGCATTAATTAAGCAGTGTACTTCTTTGAATCTGCTTTGTACATTTGTATGATCAGGCAGTTATATATGGCAATGTATTGCTTTGTCTAGGTATTTGTACAATCTTGCATTTATATATGGCAATGTATTGCTTTGACTAGGTATTTGTACAATCAGGCAGTTATATATGGCAATGAATTGCTTTGTCTAGGTATTTGTACAATCAGGCAGTTATATATGGCAATGTATTGCTTTAACTGGGTATTTGTACAATCAGGCAGTTATATATGGCAATGTATTGCTTTGACTAGGTATTTGTACAATCAGGCAGTTATATATGGCAATGAATTGCTTTGTCTAGGTATTTGTACAATCAGGCAGTTATATATGGCAATGTATTGCTTTAACTGGGTATTTGTACAATCAGGCAGTTATATATGGCAATGTATTGCTTTGTCTGGGTATTTGTACAATCAGGCAGTTATATATGGCAATGTATTGCTTTGTCTAGGTATTTGTACAATCAGGCAGTTATATATGGCAATGTATTGCTTTGACTGGGTATTTATACAATCAGGCATAATAAATCCCAGTGTATTGCTGCTTGACTTGCTTTATGCAATCAAGCACACATATGCTCCAGTGTTATTATAAAATGGGTCAAAGTAGGAACATCCATAATTGTGACAAGTGAACAAAGAAATGGACTCTTTCAGTTGTTAAGTGATGTAGTATTTATGTTTGGCTTGTGATGTAGCATTTATGTTTGGCTCTGTGATGTAGCATTTATGTTTGGCTTTGTGATGTAGCATTTATGTTTGGCTCTGTGATGTAGCATTTACATTTGGCTTTGTGATGTAGCATTTATGTTTGGCTCTGTGATGTAGCATTTATGTTTGGCTTTGTGATGTATCATTTATGTTTGGTTTTGTGGTGTAGCATAAACGTTTGGCTTTGTGATGTAGCATTTACGTTTGGCTTTGTGATGTGGCATTTACATTTGGCTTTGTGGTGTAGCATTTATGTTTGGCTTTGTGATGTAGCATTTACGTTTGGCTTTGTGATGTAGCATTTATGTTTGGCTCTGTGATGTAGCATTTATGTTTGGTTTTGTGGTGTAGCATAAACGTTTGGCTTTGTGATGTAGCATTTACATTTGGCTTTGTGGTGTAGCATTTATGTTTGGCTTTGTGATGTAGCATTTACGTTTGGCTTTGTGATGTAACACTTACATATAATTATAGTCAGACTTTGTAATGTAACATTTATCTTTGCATATACAATCTGATCTTGTAACCTAACATTTATCTTTGCATATACAATCTGATTTTGTAATGTAACATTTATGTTTGCATATACAGTCAGACATTGTAATGTAACATTTATGTTTGCATATACAGTCAGACTTTGTAATGTAACATTTTTTACAGTCAGACTTTGTAATGTAACATTTATGTTTGCATATACAGTCAGACTTTGTAATGTAACATTTTTTACAGTCAGACTTTGTAATGTAACATTTATGTTTGCATATACAGTCAGACTTTGTAATGTAACATTTATGTTTGCATATACAGTCAGACTTTGTAATGTAACATTTTTTACAGTCAGACTTTGTAATGTAACATTTATGTTTGCATATACAGTCAGACTTTGTAATGTAACATTTATGTTTGCATATACAGTCAGTTTGCATGACTTTGTAATGTAACATTTATGTTTGCATATACAGTCATGTTTTGTCGTCCTAGTGAAGCATGTTTTGACCAACTACGATGGTTATCTAAACTTGAACTCACTTATGGAGATGGTAGTTATACGTGGTAGTTAGTAAAACTTATAAATAAAAGTATTTTGTTCTGGCTTCAAATGAGTAACAATCATTTTGTGTATATTTCAGGCACGGCGGAATGACAGGGAGGAGATCCGTAAGAAACTAGCAATGGGAGGAGATGATGATTGTATTGATGATGATGACGATGATGATGATGATGAAATCACATACAGAAAGCCAAATATACAGTCTCGGTTGCATAGTGGATTACAGGTAGGTAGTTATGGGGAGATATATTGTTTTTCCCTTTGTCGTCCGTCCGTTCGTCTGCTTTGCTTGTGTGTGCTTCATCTCCATAACCCATGGTTGGATTTTCACCAAAGTTGACAGCAAGCATCGTTATGATGTCTAGTTTTGCATATTGTAGTGCCTTTCCGGTTACTGCTGATTTATGGCCATTTGAGGTCCGCCTCCGTGGTCGAGTGGTTAAGGTCGCTGACTTGTATACCACTGTAACCTATCATCACTGATGGTCACGGGTTCGAGCCCCGCTCAGGCCGTGTCTCATTTATATGAAAAGTTGGCAGTTTCTTACGGAGGTTGGTGCACCCTAGTACTGGTTAGCCGCTGGAGCCTGCCCAGGAAAGGTGTTGTTAAATAAACTTCCCTGCCGGCGATATAGCCCGAAATGGTGCTGATGCAGGCGTAAAAACCCGAAATATAACATAACGGCCATTTGAACATTTTTATAACGCAGCTTGTCCACACTTCATCTGCATAACCCATGGTTGGATTTTCACCAACCATGGTATGAGGCATAAGTATGATGTATAGTTGTGCATATTGTAACTATGTTACTGTTGGATAATGTTGGGCGGATTTACGGCCATTTGAACATTTTTATAACGCAGCTTGTCCACGCTTCATCTCCATAACCCATGGTTGGATTTTCACGTTCACAAATAAGAAAAATACATTGATGAACTATATGAACTATTTATAGCCATCATTTTACCCAGCATGCAAAAGAGACTTAATAGTGATTGTTGATGTCTTGTGCCAATTTTTGTTTTACATCGTGTAGAATGTGGGTTACATTTGTTGTCATTAACATTAACCCTTTGCCTGCTAAGTAAATAAAATCACTTTCGCAAATAACATAGATCCAGATCAGTCGCGGCGTAGCACCGCGTCTGATAAGTATCTATGTCGTTTGCTATTCAGTCAAGTGTTTTAGCTCCACTATCCGAATAGCAAACAGCATAGAGCCTGATCAGATGGCAATCAGCCACAGCATAGCACCATGTCTGATCTGGCTCTATGCTGTTTGCAAAAGTGATTTTTTATCTGTCGCTAGCGTGCAAAGGGTTAATAGTATCATTGTGTGCCAGATGATATAGCAAGCCTTCCAGGCGTTTGATTACAGTTACATTACATTGTCCTAGATGAGTGAGTATGCCTATTGTGGTCGGATGTTTGGCGTGTCATCAATCTACCGTAATAATAGAGCACAATGTCCCAGCCCTCCATCAAACAAGTCTAGGGTTTATTAGGAGTGAATAAATGCTGGCATTTGATTGGATGATCTGTTTTTAATGCATGCTTGCAAGTTATTGCATTTACTGGAAATGTTACAAACATTTATTTTCTTAGAATGCTTAAGAAATTGGAATGAATGTGCAAACAACATAGATCCAGTTCAGCTGCGAGTCTATATTGTTTGCTAGTCAGCCAAGTGTTTTAGCTCCTCTGTCCGAATAGCAAATAGCATAGAGCCTGATCAGATTGCACGTTCTGTGCCATCTGATCTGGCTCTATGCTGTTTGCAAAAAGGGAATATACTGCTTTCCAGCACAGTAAGTGTTGAACAATGTACCTTTCTTTTCTGAGGACCATGATTGGGCAATATTTTGGATGTACAATGCATGTGTCCACCTCCGTGGATACGGTCGCTGACTGTAACCACGAGTTTGAGCCCCACTCAGGCTGTGTCTCATTTATATGAAAACGTTGGCAGTTTCTTACGGAGGTTGGTGCACCAAGTACTGGTTAACCGCTGGTGCCTGGCCAGGAAAGGTGTTATTAGGTAAACTGCCAGCCGGCGACATAGCCCAAAATGGTACTGATGCAGGTTTAAATCTCGGTATGTAATAGACCTTAAGTCAGCAAGAACCCCACCCTATGCATTGTATTGTTTGTCAGATGTCAGTGGCAGTTTCTTACGGAGGTTGGTGCACCCAAGTACTGGTTAACCGTTGGAGCCTGCCCAGGAAAGGTGTTGTTAGGTAAACTGCCCGCCGGCGATATAGCCCGAAATGGTGCTGATGTAGGCGTAAAACCCGATATATAACGTAATATAATTGTCAGATGTCAGGATTCAGAGGCGTATCCAGGGGGTGCTCAGGGGACTTGCGCACCCCCTTAATTTACAATGATGATTTTTCTTCTCATTGATTTCCTGTGCACCATCGTATCCTCATTTTTCACCACAGGTACCAGGGAATTGCACCATTTGATATTAAGTTGTTTAAAATGTTCCGGTTTTTCTTCTTGGGGCTGGCGATACTAACTTAGCACCCCCATTAAGTTTGTCCTGGATATGCCTC
This sequence comes from Archivesica marissinica, assembly GCA_014843695.1. NCBI lineage: Eukaryota > Metazoa > Mollusca > Bivalvia > Venerida > Vesicomyidae > Archivesica > Archivesica marissinica. The sequence continues at coordinate 58,222,769 of CM026398.1, read as the reverse complement.
TGTCGGGATTAACATATGATAAAAGTGTGATGTTTGATTGTCGGAAAGATTAGTTGTTTGGGACAAAGTTACTGGAAAGTTATAGTAGGATAAAGTAGTGAGTAGTTGTCCCTCAGGCCTGAAGATTATAAAGCTTTTATCAAATCTCAAGTGATTTGGTTGGTTGATTCTGACAATCAGAACCTTGAGATTGAATGGAGAAAGTTTTTTATAACCTTGGGGTCTGGTCTTATGATGCGAGCTTATGGAAAAGCAGTTTATGCTGCCTGACCTATCCCATAATGCCAAGATGGCTGCCAAACTACCAATATAACGAGAAGCTACCAGTCCGAACATGGAAAAGAATACGTCCTAATTAGAGACAGCTGGTTATAGACGACTGTTGACATCAAATACTGTTCCTAGAGGTTGCCTGTCACAGCAGTTATGCAGGGTACCAGTGAGGCCATATCAACCAGGCACCAGAAAACCAGAGAGCTAACATACAAAGAGCAATGGAGAGAAAAATGCTTGTCTACAGGAATGACCAAGCAATTTTCTGCTGCCTAGTGTCTGTATTGGGTAATATGTTGGGAGTATATAAACTAGTGTTGTAGTCTCTTTGCAGTTTCGATCCCCCGTCTGACCCTAATAAAATTAACAGTCTTTTAGATGGGACGTTAAACCGAGGTCTCGTGTCGGTGCTTTACACCGTGCATGTAAAAGAACCAGAAGAGACTCTGGAATGGGTCTCTGTCTGTATCATTGCACTATCCTCCAAAAATCTAAAATGAATAATCTCTTCAGGAGGTGTCGCTCATATGGGCAACCGGTAGCGACGATAAATAAACGTAAAACACACACTCTCTTTGCACGCTAGCGGTGAAATTAACAATGTAAGACACAATTCTAACGAAATTCCATGACATATTTCCTGAGTTTTCGTTTACAAATATAGAAAAATACATTGATGAATTATATGAACTATTTATAGCCATCATTTTACCCAGCATGCAACAGAGTTATTCAGTGTATTCAGTTACAAACTTGCAAAACTCATTAATGAATTTGTTGTCTGCTACAATTATTTGAACTATTTATAGGCTTTATTTTACCAGCATGCAAATTGTTAATATAGATTGAATGGTTGGAAAGTTAAGAAATCCGTATTCACAGACCAGCAAATGGGAAGCATTTGTCAGTTACTTCCCCCTGAATACTCTTTTAAGGAGGATAGGTCTTTTGAATTGGTTTCCTGTTTTCATCGTGGTTTACTCTACACCACATGCTATCAATTTTTATCCGTTTTTCGCATTTTATAATTATTAAATCTCGACAGATATCATACAGTATAGCTAATGAACATTACTGTAAATATTTGTTAGAAATTAATAAACATGATTTTGATAAAATGACATTTATCATACCGCAACATTTGGTTAGGGAACAACAGTAAATACAAAGGGTTCCAACTGAGAGGACGATTCACATTTCAGGATAAATCAGACAAATGTTGTTGATTGTATTCGAGTTTTATTTTTCAGAATTGTTAACTTATACTAAACATACATCGTTATTTGTGCAACCTTGCTTGGGGTTGCTGTGGCGCTGGGGTCGTCAGATTTATAATTGCTAGGCAACATCGCTGGAGCACAGGGATTCGGCACGTTTGGGGGTTTTAGTACTTAAATATATATACTAGTACCCCCAAAGTGCCGAATCCCTGTGCGCTGGAGCAGTGCGTTTTGAAACCTTACTAATTTGTGCGACATGATTGATTCGAAGAATCTCAAGCTTTTGTAATCGGCTGCAATTCTTGATAATGCCGCAGGCTTGTGATTTCGGGAGGGGAAAAAAATACATATGAGTCATTATTTTCAGATTTGTTTTATGAATGAATCTCCTGGCGATACAGACAACGAGGGTCTGTCTCCACGGCAACATGAAGTCCATGACAACGTAAAGCTTGTGAAGAATGTCGGTAGCCTCGTTGATTCTGATGTAAGTACAAATGATGTGTCCATCACTATGGTAAGCTCCCGTTAGAATGGCCGTGAATGGCCATATTCATTGCCAATGACAACGATCAATAGGACTTGGAAGGCCTGAAAATAATACAGCGAAAGATTGCTCGAAATAATGTGTTCAAATATATTTGGTGAAGCATGAATTAAAGGATTTTTTTTTATTTATACAAATTTATTTTAGCTCGATTGTGAAACAAGTTCTTATAACTTCTATTAATCCCTCTGGAGGCCTCATTCCTGATGGAATCCATCGCCACGAGGGAGAGAGAAGAGGCAACGTTGAATTTAAATGCCTTGCCTAAGGGCCCAATCGTAACAGCTCCAGCTGGGCTCGAACTCTGGGCCTTTCACACTGGAAGCAAATGCGCTACCACTGCGCTATCACGACTTCCACGATTTATTTATATAATTGTTTACATTAGGAGCATAATCAGATGGAATTATGCAATTGTACCTCAAATGACCATAGGGCTTTAGAGCTATTATATGT
>CM026398.1:58188893-58219273 GCA_014843695.1 Archivesica marissinica | reverse complement strand
AGTAGACATAGCTAAGTAGGAATAGCTAAGTAGGCATAGCTAAGTAGACATAGCTAAGTAGGAATAGCTAAGTAGGCATGGCTAAGTAGACATAGCTAAGTAGGAATAGCTAAGTAGGCATAGCTAAGTAGGCATAGCGGAAACAACGGGAGTCATTTAGCCTCGGTACAGTACGTTAAAGCGACATTACATCGCAAAATGCAAATAAAATGCATTTTTCTCGTATAAATGCATTGCTACTACAAATTCTTCCGAGTACTTTCGAACACTAACATTGAATCAATAAACAGTGTTTTTATGGTCTACAAACGCAAAATTGAAAATAGGATTTCATATAACGATAAATCTGTACCATTTATCGTGTTATTCAGGATACACGCGTTGTAATTACGCATGGCTGTCGAACCTATTTACATTATTTTGCTATGTAAACAAACCGCGTATACGACATTTGTTTATTAGTTGAAATACTCAGTTTTTGAGGCAAATATTTTTGAAAACAATTATTATACCATATAATAGGAAATTACATTCTGCAGAAATTTGCGTTTTCTTTGATGAAGTGTCGCTTTAAAAGTAAGCGAAATAAAAATGAACTTACTTCGTCAACAAAACGCATAATATTCCTATCTAGTTGATGATCTCTAAGCATCCGATGAACGTATTCCGTATCAGATCGTCTAACAGCTTGCAGAAGCTGGTAAGAAATGAAATAATAATCATAAGAACAAATACTTCATTTAATGAGATCATTAGTTATTGCGTTTGCCACTGACCCTCCAGGAGTTATGTAAAATCTATGGGGGAGGGGGGGGGGGTTGCCGAATCTCCTATATAGTTTACTGACCACAAATAACGCCGTGGAAGGTCAGTAGCAACCCAATACGGGGCTGTCCGATTAGCGCAGTGATTAGCGCGCACGCTTCTCACCAATGCGACCCGGGTTCGATCCTCGGACAGGGAAGTATGTGAGATGGTACGATGGTCGCCAGATCGGACAGGTGGGTTTTCTCCGGGTACTCCGGTTTCCTCCCACATGAATGACGACATATACACTTTCATCCGAGCCAACGAGAGTGATTAATATAAGTTGTTAAAACTTGCTTCGCAATCGTTGTAAAATAAATATAAAGTATTAAAAAAAATGCAACCCAATAACGCAACCCAATTTATTGTATCAACGACTTTTAGTGAAATATTGGAATTGGAATATCTCCATAACTTCATTCGTGATACAAAACGATTCTTTGAGTGAAACACCATGCATATAAGACCCTATGTATATAAGACGTGCACTTGATGACTTTACCCCTGTCTGCCTGCGCTACATTCTCAAATATCTTCTCTTTCTTCTGCTTTCTTACCGTTATTATATGTCTGTCATTTCTAAGCAACATGCACATTTGTTATACATGTATTAGCTCCACACCGTCCAAAATAGTACTGTGTATTTTGAACTGCAAGGAGAGAAACTATATAAGCTCTGCTTCCGTTTTGATCGTTTCCTATTCTTTGATTTTGTGTGCATGTATTGCTTTGTGAATGTATATAGTGGAATAAATATGTTTAAACCAAATATTGGAATTATTGCATCGGTGATTACTGGCAAGGAGAACCTGTCAGCATCTTTTTCGTATTTAAACTTCATTTGCTCTCATTTTCGTCGCTCTTGACATTTAAGTTACCACTGTCAGTGTAAACAATTGATACAGCATGTATATTTGGTTCCGTTACTGACAGGGAACTAGAAGCTATGAGGTTACCGCTGTCAGTGTAAACAATATATACGGCATGTAGATTTGGTTCCGTTACTGACGGGGAACTAGAAGCTAGGAGGTTACCGCTGTCAGTGTAAACAATGGATACGGCATGTAGATTTGGTTCCGTTACTGACGGGGAACTAGAAGCTAGGAGGTTACCGCTGTCAGTGTAAACAATGGATACGGCATGTAGATTTGGTTCCGTTACTGACGGGGAACTAGAAGCTAGGAGGTTACCGCTGTCAGTGTAAACAATGGATACAGCATGTAGATTTGGTTCCGTTACTGACGGGGAACTAGAAGCTAGGAGGTTACCGCTGTCAGTGTAAACAATGGATACAGCATGTAGATTTGGTTCCGTTACTGACGGGGAACTAGAAGCTAGGAGGTTACCGCTGTCAGTGTAAACAATGGATGTAACAAATAGATTTGGTTCCGTTACTGACGGGGAACTAGAAGCTAGGAGGTTACCGCTGTCAGTGTAAACAATGGATGTAACATGTAGATTTGGTTCCGTTACTGACGGGGAACTAGAAGCTAGGAGGTTACCGCTGTCAGTGTAAACAATGGATACGGCATGTAGATTTGGTTCCGTTACTGACGGGGAACTAGAAGCTAGGAGGTTACCGCTGTCAGTGTATACAATGGATACGGCATGTAGATTTGGTTCCGTTACTGACGGGGAACTAGAAGCTAGGAGGTTACCGCTGTCAGTGTAAACAATGGATACGGCATGTAGATTTGGTTCCGTTACTGACGGGGAACTAGAAGCTATGAGGTTACTGCTGTCAGTGTAAACAATGGATACGGCATGTAGATTTGGTTCCGTTACTGACGGGGAACTAGAAGCTAGGAGGTTACCGCTGTCAGTGTAAACAATTGATACAACATGTAGATTTGGTTCCGTTACTGACGGGGAACTAGAAGCTAGGAGGTTACCGCTGTCAGTGTAAACAATTGATACGGCATGTAGATTTGGTTCCGTTACTGACGGGGAACTAGAAGCTAGGAGGTTACCGCTGTCAGTGTATACAATGGATACGGCATGTAGATTTGGTTCCGTTACTGACGGGGAACTAGAAGCTAGGAGGTTACCGCTGTCAGTGTATACAATGGATACGGCATGTAGATTTGGTTCCGTTACTGACGGGGAACTAGAAGCTAGGAGGTTACCGATGTCAGTGTAAACAATGGATACGGAGGTTACTGCTGTCAGTGTAAACAATGGATGTAACAACTCGATTTGGTTCCGTTACTGACGGGGAACTAGAAGCTATGAGGTTACTGCTGTCAGTGTAAACAATGGATGTAACAAATTGATTTGGTTCCGTTACTGACGGGGAACTAGAAGCTATGAGGTTACTGCTGTCAGTGTAAACAATGGATGTAACAAATCGATTTGGTTCCGTTACTGACGGGGAAGTAGAAGCTATGAGGTTACTGTTGTCAGTGTAAACAATGGATGTAACAAATCGATTTGTTTCCGTTACTGACGGGGAACTAGAAGCTAGGAGGTTACTGCTGTCAGTGTAAACAATGGATATAACAAATCGATTTGGTTCCGTCACTGACGGGGAACTAGAAGCTATGAGGTTACTGCTGTCAGTGTAAACAATGGATGTAACAAATCGATTTGGATCAGTTACTGACGGGGAACTAGAAGCTATGAGGTTACTGCTGTCAGTGTAAACAATTGATAAGGCATGTAGATTTGGTTCCGTTACTGACAGGGAAATAGAAGCTATGAGGTTACTGCTGTCAGTGTAAACAATGGATGTAACAAATCGATTTGGTTCCGTTACTGATGGGGAACTAGACGCTAGGAGGATACCACTGTCAGTGCAAACAATGGATACGGCATGTAGATTTGGTTCCGTTACTGACGGGGAACTAGAAGCTAGGAGGTAACCGCTGTCAGTGTAAACAATGGATTTAATAAATCGATTTGTTTCCGTTACTGACGGGGAACTAGAAGCTAGGAGGTTACCGCTGTCAGTGTAAACAATTGATACGGCATGTATATTTGGTTCCGTTACTGGCGGGGAACTAGAAGTTAGGAGGTTACCGCTGTCAGTGTATAAAATGGATACGGCATGTAGATTTGGTTCCGTTACTGACGGGGAACTAGAAGCTAGGAGGTTACCGCTGTCAGTGTAAACAATGGATACGGCATGTAGATTTGGTTCCGTTACTGACGGGGATCTAGAAGCTAGGAGGTTACCGCTGTCAGTGTAAACAATTGATACGGCATGTAGATTTGGTTCCGTTACTGCCGGGGAACTAGAAGCTAGGAGGTTACCGCTGTCAGTGTATACAATTGATACGGCATGTAGATTTGGTTCCGTTACTGACGGGGAACTAGAAGCTAGGAGGTTACCGCTGTCAGTGTAAACAATGGATACGGCATGTAGATTTGGTTCCGTTACTGACGGGGAACTAGAAGCTAGGAGGTTACCGCTGTCAGTGTAAACAATGGATACGGCATGTAGATTTGGTTCCGTTACTGACGGGGATCTAGAAGCTAGGAGGTTACCGCTGTCAGTGTAAACAATTGATACGGCATGTAGATTTGGTTCCGTTACTGCCGGGGAACTAGAAGCTAGGAGGTTACCGCTGTCAGTGTATACAATTGATACGGCATGTAGATTTGGTTCCGTTACTGACGGGGAACTAGAAGCTAGGAGGTTACCGCTGTCAGTGTAAACAATGGATGCGGCATGTATATTTGGTTCCGTTACTGACGGGGAACTAGAAGCTAGGAGATTACCGCTGTCAGTGTAAACAATGGATACGGCATGTAGATTTGGTTCCGTTACTAACGGGGAACTAGAAGCTAGGAGGTTACCGCTGTCAGTGTAAACAATGGATACGGCATGTATATTTGATTCCATTACTGACGGGGAACTAGAAGCTAGGAGGATACCACTGTCAGTGCAAACAATGGATACGGCATGTAGATTTGGTTCCGTTACTGACGGGGAACTAGAAGCTATGAGGTTACTGCTGTCAGTGTAAACAATGGATGTAACAAATCGATTTGTTTCCGTTACTGACGGGGAACTAGAGGCTAGGAGGATACTGCTGTCAGTGTAAACAATGGATTTAATAAATCGATTTGTTTCCGTTACTGACGGGGAACTAGAAGCTAGGAGGTTACCGCTGTCAGTGTAAACAATTGATACGGCATGTATATTTGGTTCCGTTACTGACGGGGAACTAGAAGCTAGGAGGTTACCGCTGTCAGTGTAAACAATGGATACAACATGTAGATTTGGTTCCGTTACTGACGGGGAACTAGAAGCTAGGAGGTTACCGCTGTCAGTGTAAACAATGGATACGGCATGTAGATTTGGTTCCGTTACTGACGGGGAACTAGAAGCTAGGAGGTTACCGCTGTCAGTGTAAACAATGGATACGGCATGTAGATTTGGTTCCGTTACTGACGGGGAACTAGAAGCTAGGAGGTTACCGCTGTCAGTGTAAACAATTGATACGGCATGTAGATTTGGTTCCGTTACTGACGGGGAACTAGAAGCTAGGAGGTTACCGCTGTCAGTGTATACAATGGATTTAACAAATAGATTTGTTTCCGTTACTGACGGGGAACTAGAAGCTAGGAGGTTACCGCTGTCAGTGTAAACAATGGATACAGCATGTAGATTTGGTTCCGTTACTGACGGGGAACTAGAAGCTATGAGGTTACTGCTGTCAGTGTAAAAAATGGATGTAACAACTCGATTTGGTTCCGTTACTGACGGGGAACTAGAAGCTATGAGGTTACCTCTGTCAGTGTAAACAATGGATGTAACAAATCGATTTGGTTCCGTTACTGACGGGGAACTAGAAGCTAGGAGGTTACTGCTGTCAGTGTAAACACTGGATGTAACAAATCGATTTGGTTTCGTTACTGACGGGGAACTAGAAGCTATGAGGTTACTGTTGTCAGTGTAAACAATGGATGTAAGAAATCGATTTGTTTCCGTTACTGACGGGGAACTAGAAGCTATGAGGTTACTGCTGTCAGTGTAAACAATGGATGTAACAAATCGATTTGGTTCCGTCACTGATGGGGAACTAGATGCTATGAGGTTACTGCTGTCAGTGTAAACAATGGATGTAACAAATCGATTTGGTTCAGTTACTGACGGGGAACTAGAAGCTATGAGTTTACTGCTGTCAGTGTAAACAATTGATACGGCATGTATATTTGGTTCCGTTACTGACAGGGAACTAGAAGCTATGAGGTTACTGCTGTCAGTGTAAACAATGGATGTAACAACTCGATTTGGTCCCGTTACTGACGGGGAACTAGAAGCTATGAGGTTACTGTTGTCAGTGTAAACAATGGATGTAACAAATCGATTTGGTTCCGTTACTGACGGGGAACTAGAAGCTAGGAGGTTACCGCTGTCAGTTTATACAATTGATACGGCATGTAGATTTGGTTCCGTTACTGACGGGGAACTAGAAGCTAGGAGGTTACCGCTGTCAGTGTAAACAATTGATACAGCATGTAGATTTGGTTCCGTTACTGACGGGGAACTAGAAGCTAGGAGGTTACCGCTGTCAGTGTAAACAATGGATACGGCATGTAGATTTGGTTCCGTTACTAACGGGGAACTAGAAGCTAGGAGGTTACCGCTGTCAGTGCAAACAATGGATACGGCATGTAGATTTGGTTCCGTTACTGACGGGGAACTAGAAGCTAGGAGGTTACCGCTGTCAGTGTAAACAATGGATGTTACAAATCGATTTGTTTCCGTTACTGACGGGGAACTAGAAGCTAGGAGGATAATGCTGTCAGTGTAAACAATGGATTTAACAAATCGATTTGTTTCCGTTACTGACGGGGAACTAGAAGCTAGGAGGTTACCGCTGTCAGTGTAAACAATGGATACGGCATGTAGATTTAGTTCCGTTACTGACGGGGAACTAGAAGCTATGAGGTTACTGTTGTCAGTGTAAACAATGGATGTAACCAATCGATTTGGTTCCGTTACTGACGGGGAACTAGACGCTATGAGGTTACTGCTGTCAGTGTAAAAAATGGATGTAACAACTCGATTTGGTTCCGTTACTGACGGGGAACTAGAAGCTATGAGGTTACTGCTGTCAGTGTAAACAATGGATGTAACAAATCGATTTGGTTCCGTTACTGACGGGGAACTAGAAGCTAGGAGGTTACTGCTGTCAGTGTAAACACTGGATGTAACAAATCGATTTGGTTCCGTTACTGACGGGGAAGTAGAAGCTATGAGGTTACTGTTGTCAGTGTAAACAATAGATACGGCATGTATATTTGGTTACGTTACTGACGGGGAACTAGAAGCTATGAGGTTACTGCTGTCAGTGTAAACAATGGATGTAACAAATCGATTTGGTTCCGTCACTGATGGGGAACTAGATGCTATGAGGTTACTGCTGTCAGTGTAAACAATGGATGTAACAAATCGATTCGGTTCAGTTACTGACGGGGAACTAGAAGCTAGGAGGTTACCGCTGTCAGTTTATACAATTGATACGGCATGTAGATTTGGTTCCGTTACTGACGGGGAACTAGAAGCTATGAGGTTACCGCTGTCAGTGTAAACAATTGATACGGCATGTAGATTTGGTTCCGTTACTGACGGGGAACTAGAAGCTAGGAGGTTACCGCTGTCAGTGTAAACAATGGATACGGCATGTAGATTTGGTTCCGTTACTAACGGGGAACTAGAAGCTAGGAGGTTACCGCTGTCAGTGCAAACAATGGATACGGCATGTAGATTTGGTTCCGTTACTGACGGGGAACTAGAAGCTAGGAGGTTACCGCTGTCAGTGTAAACAATGGATGTTACAAATCGATTTGTTTCCGTTACTGACGGGGAACTAGAAGCTAGGAGGATAATGCTGTCAGTGTAAACAATGGATTTAACAAATCGATTTGTTTCCGTTACTGACGGGGAACTAGAAGCTAGGAGGTTACCGCTGTCAGTGTAAACAATGGATACGGCATGTAGATTTAGTTCCGTTACTGACGGGGAACTAGAAGCTATGAGGTTACTGTTGTCAGTGTAAACAATGGATGTAACCAATCGATTTGGTTCCGTTACTGACGGGGAACTAGACGCTATGAGGTTACTGCTGTCAGTGTAAAAAATGGATGTAACAACTCGATTTGGTTCCGTTACTGACGGGGAACTAGAAGCTATGAGGTTACTGCTGTCAGTGTAAACAATGGATGTAACAAATCGATTTGGTTCCGTTACTGACGGGGAACTAGAAGCTAGGAGGTTACTGCTGTCAGTGTAAACACTGGATGTAACAAATCGATTTGGTTCCGTTACTGACGGGGAAGTAGAAGCTATGAGGTTACTGTTGTCAGTGTAAACAATAGATACGGCATGTATATTTGGTTCCGTTACTGACGGGGAACTAGAAGCTATGAGGTTACTGCTGTCAGTGTAAACAATGGATGTAACAAATCGATTTGGTTCCGTCACTGATGGGGAACTAGATGCTATGAGGTTACTGCTGTCAGTGTAAACAATGGATGTAACAAATCGATTTGGTTCAGTTACTGACGGGGAACTAGAAGCTATGAGTTTACTGCTGTCAGTGTAAACAATTGATACGGCATGTATATTTGGTTCCGTTACTGACAGGGAACTAGAAGCTATGAGGTTACTGTTGTCAGTGTAAACAATGGATACGGCATGTATATTTGGTTCCGTTACTGACGGGGAACTAGAAGCTAGGAGGTTACCGCTGTCAGTGTAAACAATGGATACGGCATGTAGATTTGGTTCCGTTACTGACGGGGAACTAGAAGCTAGGAGGTTACCGCTGTCAGTGTAAACAATGGATTGGAGGTTACCGCTGTCGGTGTAAACAATGGATGTAACAAATCGATTTGGTTCCGTTACTGACGGGGAACTAGAAGCTAGGAGGTTACCGCTGTCAGTGTAAACAATTGATACAGCATGTAGATTTGGTTCCGTTACTGACGGGGAACTAGAAGCTAGGAGGTTACCGCTGTCAGTGTAAATAATGGATGTAACATGTAGATTTGGTTCCGTTACTGACGGGGAACTAGAAGCTAGGAGGTTACCGCAGTCAGTGTAAACAATGGATGTAACATGTAGATTTGGTTCCGTTACTGACGGGGAACTAGAAGCTAGGAGGTTACCGCTGTCAGTGTATACAATTGATACGGCATGTAGATTTGGTTCCGTTACTGACGGGGAAATAGAAGCTAGGAGGTTACCGCTGTCAGTGTATACAAGGGATACGGCATGTAGATTTGGTTCCGTTACTGACGGGGAACTAGATGGTAGGAGGTTACCGCTGTCAGTGTATACAATGGATACGGCATGTAGATTTGGTTCCGTTACTGACGGGGAACTAGAAGCTAGGAGGTTACCGATGTCAGTGTAAACAATGGTTACGGCATGTAGATTTGGTTCCATTACTAACGGGGAACTAGAAGCTATGAGGTTACTGCTGTCAGTGTAAACAATGGATGTAACAACTCGAATTGGTTCCGTTACTGACGGGGAACTAGAAGCTATGAGGTTACTGCTGTCAGTGTAAACAATGGATGTAACAAATTGATTTGGTTCCGTTACTGACGGGGAACTAGAAGCTATGAGGTTACTGCTGTCAGTGTAAACAATGAATGTAACAAATCGATTTAGTTCCGTTACTGACGGGGAAGTAGAAGCTATGAGGTTACTGTTGTCAGTGTAAACAATGGATGTAACAAATCGATTTGTTTCCGTTACTGACGGGGAACTAGAAGCTAGGAGGTTACTGCTGTCAGTGTAAACAATGGATGTAACAAATCGATTTGGTTCCGTCACTGACGGGGAACTAGAAGCTATGAGGTTACTGCTGTCAGTGTAAACAATAGATGTAACAAATCGATTTGGTTCAGTTACTGACGGGGAACTAGAAGCTATGAGGTTACTGCTGTCAGTGTAAACAATTGATACGGCATGTAGATTTGGTTCCGTTACTGACAGGGAACTAGAAGCAATGAGGTTACTGCTGTCAGTGTAAACAATGGATGTAACAAATCGATTTGTTTCCGTTACTGAAGGGGAACTAGACGCTAGGAGGATACCGCTGTCAGTGCAAACAATGGATACGGCATGTAGATTTGGTTCCGTTACTGATGGGGAACTAGAAGCTAGGAGGTAACCGCTGTCAGTGTAAACAATGGATTTAATAAATCGATTTGTTTCCGTTACTGACGGGGAACTATAAGCTAGGAGGTTACCGCTGTCAGTGTAAACAATTGATACGGCATGTATATTTGGTTCCGTTACTGGCGGGGAATTAGACGTTAGGAGGTTACCGCTGTCAGTGTATAAAATGGATACGGCATGTATATTTGGTTCCGTTACTGACGGGGAACTAGAAGCTAGGAGGTTACCGATGTCAGTGTAAACAATGGATACGGCATGTAGATTTGGTTCCTTTACTAACGGGGACCTAGAAGCTATGAGGTTACTGCTGTCAGTGTAAACAATGGATGTAACAAATTGATTTGGTTCCGTTACTGACGGGGAACTAGAAGCTATGAGGTTACTGCTGTCAGTGTAAACAATGGATGTAACAAATCGATTTGGTTCCGTTACTGACGGGGAAGTAGAAGCTATGAGGTTACTGTTGTCAGTGTAAACAATGGATGTAACAAATCGATTTGTTTCCGTTACTGACGGGGAACTAGAAGCTAGGAGGTTACTGCTGTCAGTGTAAACAATGGATGTACCAAATCGATTTGGTTCCGTCACTGACGGGGAAATAGAAGCTATGAGGTTACTGCTGTCAGTGTAAACAATGGATGTAACAAATCGATTTGGTTCCGTTACTGACGGGGAACTAGACGCTAGGAGGATACCGCTGTCAGTGCAAACAATTGATAAGGCATGTAGATTTGGTTCCGTTACTGACGGGGAACTAGAAGCTAGGAGGTAACTGCTGTCAGTGTAAACAATGGATTTAATAAATCGATTTGTTTCCGTTACTGACGGGGAACTAGAAGCTAGGAGGTTACCGCTGTCAGTGTAAACAATTGATACGGCATGTATATTTGGTTCCGTTACTGGCGGGGAACTAGAAGTTAGGAGGTTACCGCTGTCAGTGTATAAAATGGATAGGGCATGTAGATTTGGTTCCGTTACTGACGGGGAACTAGAAGCTAGGAGGTTACCGCTGTCAGTGTAAACAATGGATACGGCATGTAGATTTGGTTCCGTTACTGACGGGGAACTAGAAGATAGGAGGTTACCTCTGTCAGTGTAAATAATGGATGTAACAATTCGATTTGGTTCCGTTACTGACGGGAACTAGAAGCTAGGAGGTTACCGCTGTCAGTGTAAACAATGGATACGGCATGTAGATTTGGTTCCGTTACTGACGGGTAACTAGAAGCTAGGAGGTTACCGCTGTCAGTGTAAACAATGGATACGGCATGTATATTTGGTTCCGTTACTGACGGGGAACTAGAAGCTAGGAGGTTACCGCTGTCAGTGTAAACAATTGATACGGCATGTAGATTTGGTTCCGTTACTGACGGGGACTAGAAGCTAGGAGGTTACCGCTGTCAGTGTATACAATTGATACGGCATGTAGATTTGGTTCCGTTACTGATGGGGAACTAGAAGCTAGGAGGTTACCGCTGTCAGTGTAAACAATGGATACGGCATGTAGATTTGGTTCCGTTACTGACGGGGAACTAGAAGCTAGGAGGTTACCGCTGTCAGTGTAAACAATTGATACGGCATGTAGATTTGGTTCCGTTACTGACGGGGAACTAGAAGCTAGGAGGTTACCGCTGTCAGTGTAAACAATGGATACGGCATGTAGATTTGGTTCCGTTACTGACGGGGAACTAGAAGCTATGAGGTTACCGCTGTCAGTGTAAACAATGGATGTAACAAATCGATTTGTTTCCCTTACTGACGGGGAACTAGAAGCTAGGAGGATACTGCTGTCAGTGTAAACAATGGATTTAATAAATCGATTTGTTTCCGTTACTGACGGGGAACTAGAAGCTAGGAGGTTACCGCTGTCAGTGTAAACAATTGATACGGCATGTAAATTTGGTTCCGTTACTGACGGGGAACTAGAAGCTAGGAGGTTACCGCTGTCAGTGTAAACAATGGATACGGCATGTAGATTTTGTTCCGTTACTGACGGGAACTAGAGGCTAGGAGGTTACCGCTGTCAGTGTAAACAATGGATACGGCATGTAGATTTGGTTCCGTTACTGACGGGGAACTAGAAGCTAGGAGGTTACCTCTGTCAGTGTAAACAATGGATGTAACAAATCGATTTGGTTCCGTTACTGACGGGGAACTAGAAGCTAGGAGGTTACCGCTGTCAGTGTAAACAATGGATGTAACATGTAGATTTGGTTCCGTTACTGACAGGGAACTAGAAGCTAGGAGGTTACCGCTGTCAGTGTAAACAATGGATACGGCATGTAGATTTGGTTCCGTTACTGACGGGGAACTAGATGATAGGAGGTTACCGCTGTCAGTGTATACAATGGATACGGCATGTAGATTTGGTTCCGTTACTGACGGGGAACTAGAAGCTAGGAGGTTACCGCTGTCAGTGTAAACAATGGATACGGCATGTAGATTTGGTTCCGTTACTGACGGGGAACTAGAAGCTAGGAGGTTACCGCTGTCAGTGTAAACAATTGATACGGCATGTAAATTTGGTTCCGTTACTGACAGGGAACTAGAAGCTAGGAGGTTACCGCTGTCAGTGTATACAATGGATTTAACAAATCGATTTGTTTCCGTTACTGACGGGGAACTAGAAGCTAGGAGGTTACCGCTGTCAGTGTAAACAATGGATACAGCATGTAGATTTGGTTCCGTTACTGACGGGGAACTAGAAGCTATGAGGTTACTGCTGTCAGTGTAAAAAATGGATGTAACAACTCGATTTGGTTCCGTTACTGACGGGGAACTAGAAGCTATGAGGTTACCTCTGTCAGTGTAAACAATGGATGTAACAAATCGATTTGGTTCCGTTACTGACGGGGAACTAGAAGCTAGGAGGTTACTGCTGTCAGTGTAAACACTGGATGTAACAAATCGATTTGGTTCCGTTACTGACGGGGAACTAGAAGCTATGAGGTTACTGTTGTCAGTGTAAACAATGGATGTAAGAAATCGATTTGTTTCCGTTACTGACGGGGAACTAGAAGCTATGAGGTTACTGCTGTCAGTGTAAACAATGGATGTAACAAATCGATTTGGTTCCGTCACTGATGGGGAACTAGATGCTATGAGGTTACTGCTGTCAGTGTAAACAATGGATGTAACAAATCGATTTGGTTCAGTTACTGACGGGGAACTAGAAGCTATGAGTTTACTGCTGTCAGTGTAAACAATTGATACGGCATGTATATTTGGTTCCGTTACTGACAGGGAACTAGAAGCTATGAGGTTACTGCTGTCAGTGTAAACAATGGATGTAACAACTCGATTTGGTCCCGTTACTGACGGGGAACTAGAAGCTATGAGGTTACTGTTGTCAGTGTAAACAATGGATGTAACAAATCGATTTGGTTCCGTTACTGACGGGGAACTAGAAGCTAGGAGGTTACCGCTGTCAGTGTATACAATTGATACGGCATGTAGATTTGGTTCCGTTACTGACGGGGAACTAGAAGCTAGGAGGTTACCGCTGTCAGTGTAAACAATTGATACGGCATGTAGATTTGGTTCCGTTACTGACGGGGAACTAGAAGCTAGGAGGTTACCGCTGTCAGTGTAAACAATGGATACGGCATGTAGATTTGGTTCCGTTACTGACGGGGAACTAGAAGCTAGGAGGTTACCGCTGTCAGTGCAAACAATGGATACGGCATGTAGATTTGGTTCCGTTACTGACGGGGAACTAGAAGCTAGGAGGTTACCGCTGTCAGTGTAAACAATGGATGTTACAAATCGATTTGTTTCCGTTACTGACGGGGAACTAGAAGCTAGGAGGATACTGCTGTCAGTGTAAACAATGGATTTAACAATCGATTTGTTTCCGTTACTGACGGGGAACTAGAAGCTAGGAGGTTACCGCTGTCAGTGTAAACAATGGATACGGCATGTAGATTTGGTTCCGTTACTGACGGGGAACTAGAAGCTATGAGGTTACTGCTGTCAGTGTAAACAATGGATGTAACAAATCGATTTGGTTCCGTTACTGACGGGGAACTAGAAGCTATGAGGTTACTGCTGTCAGTGTAAACAATGGATGTAACAAATCGATTTGGTTCCGTTACTGACGGGGAACTAGAAGCTATGAGGTTACTGCTGTCAGTGTAAACAATGGATGTAACAAATCGATTTGGTTCCGTTACTGACGGGGAACTAGAAGCTATGAGGTTACTGCTGTCAGTGTAAACAATGGATGTAACAAATCGATTTGGTTCAGTTACTGACGGGGAACTAGAAGCTATGAGTTTACTGCTGTCAGTGTAAACAATTGATACGGCATGTAGATTTGGTTCCGTTACTGACGGGGAACTAGAAGCTATGAGGTTACTGCTGTCAGTGTAAACAATGGATGTAACAACTCGATTTGGTCCCGTTACTGACGGGGAACTAGAAGCTATGAGGTTACTGCTGTCAGTGTAAACAATGGATGTAACAAATCGATTTGGTTCAGTTACTGACGGGGAACTAGAAGCTAGGAGGTTACCGCTGTCAGTTTATACAATTGATACGGCATGTAGATTTGGTTCCGTTACTGACGGGGAACTAGAAGCTATGAGGTTACCGCTGTCAGTGTAAACAATTGATACGGCATGTAGATTTGGTTCCGTTACTGACGGGGAACTAGAAGCTAGGAGGTTACCGCTGTCAGTGTAAACAATGGATACGGCATGTAGATTTGGTTCCGTTACTAACGGGGAACTAGAAGCTAGGAGGTTACCGCTGTCAGTGCAAACAATGGATACGGCATGTAGATTTGGTTCCGTTACTGACGGGGAACTAGAAGCTAGGAGGTTACCGCTGTCAGTGTAAACAATGGATGTTACAAATCGATTTGTTTCCGTTACTGACGGGGAACTAGAAGCTAGGAGGATAATGCTGTCAGTGTAAACAATGGATTTAACAAATCGATTTGTTTCCGTTACTGACGGGGAACTAGAAGCTAGTAGGTTACCGCTGTCAGTGTAAACAATGGATACGGCATGTAGAATTGGTTCCGTTACTGACGGGGAACTAGAAGCTATGAGGTTACTGTTGTCAGTGTAAACAATGGATGTAAACAATCGATTTGGTTCCGTTACTGACGGGGAACTAGACGCTATGAGGTTACTGCTGTCAGTGTAAAAAATGGATGTAACAACTCGATTTTGTTCCGTTACTGACGGGGAACTAGAAGCTATGAGGTTACTGCTGTCAGTGTAAACAATGGATGTAACAAATCGATTTGGTTCCGTTACTGACGGGGAACTAGAAGCTAGGAGGTTACTGCTGTCAGTGTAAACACTGGATGTAACCAATCGATTTGGTTCCGTTACTGACGGGGAAGTAGAAGCTATGAGGTTACTGTTGTCAGTGTAAACAATAGATACGGCATGTATATTTGGTTCCGTTACTGACGGGGAACTAGAAGCTATGAGGTTACTGCTGTCAGTGTAAACAATGGATGTAACAAATCGATTTGGTTCCGTCACTGATGGGGAACTAGATGCTATGAGGTTACTGCTGTCAGTGTAAACAATGGATGTAACAAATCGATTTGGTTCAGTTACTGACGGGGAACTAGAAGCTATGAGTTTACTGCTGTCAGTGTAAACAATTGATACGGCATGTATATTTGGTTCCGTTACTGACAGGGAACTAGAAGCTATGAGGTTACTGTTGTCAGTGTAAACAATGGATACGGCATGTATATTTGGTTCCGTTACTGACGGGGAACTAGAAGCTAGGAGGTTACCGCTGTCAGTGTAAACAATGGATACGGCATGTAGATTTGGTTCCGTTACTGACGGGGAACTAGAAGCTAGGAGGTTACCGCTGTCAGTGTAAACAATGGATTGGAGGTTACCGCTGTCGGTGTAAACAATGGATGTAACAAATCGATTTGGTTCCGTTACTGACGGGGAACTAGAAGCTAGGAGGTTACCGCTGTCAGTGTAAACAATTGATACAGCATGTAGATTTGGTTCCGTTACTGACGGGGAACTAGAAGCTAGGAGGTTACCGCTGTCAGTGTAAATAATGGATGTAACATGTAGATTTGGTTCCGTTACTGACGGGGAACTAGAAGCTAGGAGGTTACCGCAGTCAGTGTAAACAATGGATGTAACATGTAGATTTGGTTCCGTTACTGACGGGGAACTAGAAGCTAGGAGGTTACCGCTGTCAGTGTATACAATTGATACGGCATGTAGATTTGGTTCCGTTACTGACGGGGAAATAGAAGCTAGGAGGTTACCGCTGTCAGTGTATACAAGGGATACGGCATGTAGATTTGGTTCCGTTACTGACGGGGAACTAGATGGTAGGAGGTTACCGCTGTCAGTGTATACAATGGATACGGCATGTAGATTTGGTTCCGTTACTGACGGGGAACTAGAAGCTAGGAGGTTACCGATGTCAGTGTAAACAATGGTTACGGCATGTAGATTTGGTTCCATTACTAACGGGGAACTAGAAGCTATGAGGTTACTGCTGTCAGTGTAAACAATGGATGTAACAACTCGAATTGGTTCCGTTACTGACGGGGAACTAGAAGCTATGAGGTTACTGCTGTCAGTGTAAACAATGGATGTAACAAATTGATTTGGTTCCGTTACTGACGGGGAACTAGAAGCTATGAGGTTACTGCTGTCAGTGTAAACAATGAATGTAACAAATCGATTTAGTTCCGTTACTGACGGGGAAGTAGAAGCTATGAGGTTACTGTTGTCAGTGTAAACAATGGATGTAACAAATCGATTTGTTTCCGTTACTGACGGGGAACTAGAAGCTAGGAGGTTACTGCTGTCAGTGTAAACAATGGATGTAACAAATCGATTTGGTTCCGTCACTGACGGGGAACTAGAAGCTATGAGGTTACTGCTGTCAGTGTAAACAATAGATGTAACAAATCGATTTGGTTCAGTTACTGACGGGGAACTAGAAGCTATGAGGTTACTGCTGTCAGTGTAAACAATTGATACGGCATGTAGATTTGGTTCCGTTACTGACAGGGAACTAGAAGCAATGAGGTTACTGCTGTCAGTGTAAACAATGGATGTAACAAATCGATTTGTTTCCGTTACTGAAGGGGAACTAGACGCTAGGAGGATACCGCTGTCAGTGCAAACAATGGATACGGCATGTAGATTTGGTTCCGTTACTGATGGGGAACTAGAAGCTAGGAGGTAACCGCTGTCAGTGTAAACAATGGATTTAATAAATCGATTTGTTTCCGTTACTGACGGGGAACTATAAGCTAGGAGGTTACCGCTGTCAGTGTAAACAATTGATACGGCATGTATATTTGGTTCCGTTACTGGCGGGGAATTAGACGTTAGGAGGTTACCGCTGTCAGTGTATAAAATGGATACGGCATGTATATTTGGTTCCGTTACTGACGGGGAACTAGAAGCTAGGAGGTTACCGATGTCAGTGTAAACAATGGATACGGCATGTAGATTTGGTTCCTTTACTAACGGGGACCTAGAAGCTATGAGGTTACTGCTGTCAGTGTAAACAATGGATGTAACAAATTGATTTGGTTCCGTTACTGACGGGGAACTAGAAGCTATGAGGTTACTGCTGTCAGTGTAAACAATGGATGTAACAAATCGATTTGGTTCCGTTACTGACGGGGAAGTAGAAGCTATGAGGTTACTGTTGTCAGTGTAAACAATGGATGTAACAAATCGATTTGTTTCCGTTACTGACGGGGAACTAGAAGCTAGGAGGTTACTGCTGTCAGTGTAAACAATGGATGTACCAAATCGATTTGGTTCCGTCACTGACGGGGAAATAGAAGCTATGAGGTTACTGCTGTCAGTGTAAACAATGGATGTAACAAATCGATTTGGTTCCGTTACTGACGGGGAACTAGACGCTAGGAGGATACCGCTGTCAGTGCAAACAATTGATAAGGCATGTAGATTTGGTTCCGTTACTGACGGGGAACTAGAAGCTAGGAGGTAACTGCTGTCAGTGTAAACAATGGATTTAATAAATCGATTTGTTTCCGTTACTGACGGGGAACTAGAAGCTAGGAGGTTACCGCTGTCAGTGTAAACAATTGATACGGCATGTATATTTGGTTCCGTTACTGGCGGGGAACTAGAAGTTAGGAGGTTACCGCTGTCAGTGTATAAAATGGATAGGGCATGTAGATTTGGTTCCGTTACTGACGGGGAACTAGAAGCTAGGAGGTTACCGCTGTCAGTGTAAACAATGGATACGGCATGTAGATTTGGTTCCGTTACTGACGGGGAACTAGAAGCTAGGAGGTTACCGCTGTCAGTGTAAATAATGGATGTAACAATTCGATTTGGTTCCGTTACTGACGGGAACTAGAAGCTAGGAGGTTACCGCTGTCAGTGTAAACAATGGATACGGCATGTAGATTTGGTTCCGTTACTGACGGGGAACTAGAAGCTAGGAGGTTACCGCTGTCAGTGTAAACAATGGATACGGCATGTATATTTGGTTCCGTTTCTGACGGGGATCTAGAAGCTAGGAGGTTACCGCTGTCAGTGTAAACAATTGATACGGCATGTAGATTTGGTTCCGTTACTGACTGGGAACTAGAAGCTAGGAGGTTACCGCTGTCAGTGTATACAATTGATACGGCATGTAGATTTGGTTCCGTTACTGATGGGGAACTAGAAGCTAGGAGGTTACCGCTGTCAGTGTAAACAATGGATACGGCATGTAGATTTGGTTCCGTTACTGACGGGGAACTAGAAGCTAGGAGATTACCGCTGTCAGTGTAAACAATGGATACGGCATGTAAATTTGGTTCCGTTACTGACGGGGAACTAGAAGCTAGGAGGATACCACTGTCAGTACAAACAATGGATACGGCATGTAGATTTGGTTCCGTTACTGACGGGGAACTAGAAGCTATGAGGTTACTGCTGTCAGTGTAAACAATGGATGTAACAAATCGATTTGTTTCCGTTACTGACGGAGAACTAGAAGCTAGGAGGTTACTGCTGTCAGTGTAAACAATGGATTTAATAAATCGATTTGTTTCCGTTACTGACGGGGAACTAGAAGCTAGGAGGTTACCGCTGTCAGTGTAAACAATTGATACGGCATGTATATTTGGTTCCGTTACTGACGGGGAACTAGAAGCTAGGAGGTTACCGCTGTCAGTGTAAACAATTGATACGGCATGTATATTTGGTTCCGTTACTGACGGGGAACTAGAAGCTAGGAGGTTACCGCTGTCAGTGTAAACAATGGATACGGCATGTAGATTTTGTTCCGTTACTGACGGGAACTAGAAGCTAGGAGGTTACCGCTGTCAGTGTAAACAATGGATACGGCATGTAGATTTGGTTCCGTTACTGACGGGGAACTAGAAGCTAGGAGGTTACCTCTGTCAGTGTAAACAATGGATGTAACAAATCGATTTGGTTCCGTTACTGACGGGGAACTAGAAGCTAGGAGGTTACCGCTGTCAGTGTAAACAATGGATGTAATATGTAGATTTGGTTCCGTTACTGACGGGGAACTAGAAGCTAGGAGGTTACCGCTGTCAGTGTAAACAATGGATACGGCATGTAGATTTGGTTCCGTTACTGACGGGGAACTAGAAGCTAGGAGGTTACCGCTGTCAGTGTAAACAATTGATACGGCATGTAGATTTGGTTCCGTTACTGACGGGGAACTAGAAGCTAGGAGGTTACCGCTGTCAGTGTATACAATGGATTTAACAAATCGATTTGTTTCCGTTACTGACGGGGAACTAGAAGCTAGGAGGTTACCGCTGTCAGTGTAAACAATGGATACAGCATGTAGATTTGGTTCCGTTACTGACGGGGAACTAGAAGCTATGAGGTTACTGCTGTCAGTGTAAAAAATGGATGTAACAACTCGATTTGGTTCCGTTACTGACGGGGAACTAGAAGCTATGAGGTTACTGCTGTCAGTGTAAACAATGGATGTAACAAATCGATTTGGTTCCGTTACTGACGGGGAACTAGAAGCTAGGAGGTTACTGCTGTCAGTGTAAACACTGGATGTAACAAATCGATTTGGTTTCGTTACTGATGGGGAACTAGAAGCTATGAGGTTACTGTTGTCAGTGTAAACAATGGATGTAACAAATCGATTTGTTTCCGTTACTGACGGGGAACTAGAAGCTAGGAGGTTACTGCTGTCAGTGTAAACAATGGATGTAACAAATCGATTTGGTTCCGTTACTGATGGGGAACTAGATGCTATGAGGTTACTGCTGTCAGTGTAAACAATGGATGTAACAAATCGATTTGGTTCCGTTACTGACGGGGAACTAGAAGCTAGGAGGTTACCGCTGTCAGTGTATACAATTGATACGGCATGTAGATTTGGTTCCGTTACTGACGGGGAACTAGAAGCTAGGAGGTTACCGCTGTCAGTGTAAACAATTGATACGGCATGTATATTTGGTTCCGTTACTGACGGGGAACTAGAAGCTAGGAGGTTACCGCTGTCAGTGTAAACAATGGATACGGCATGTAGATTTGGTTCCGTTACTGACGGGGAACTAGAAGCTAGGAGGTTACCGCTGTCAGTGCAAACAATGGATACGGCATGTAGATTTGGTTCCGTTACTGACGGGGAACTAGAAGCTAGGAGGTTACCGCTGTCAGTGTAAACAATGGATGTTACAAATCGATTTGTTTCCGTTACTGACGGGGAACTAGAAGCTAGGAGGATACTGCTGTCAGTGTAAACAATGGATTTAACAAATCGATTTGTTTCCGTTACTGACGGGGAACTAGAAGCTAGGAGGTTACCGCTGTCAGTGTAAACAATGGATACGGCATGTAGATTTGGTTCCGTTACTGACGGGGAACTAGAAGCTAGGAGGTTACTGCTGTCAGTGTAAACAATGGATGTAACAAATCGATTTGGTTCCGTTACTGACGGGGAACTAGAAGCTATGAGGTTACTGCTGTCAGTGTAAAAAATGGATGTAACAACTCGATTTGGTTCCGTTACTGACGGGGAACTAGAAGCTATGAGGTTACTGCTGTCAGTGTAAACAATGGATGTAACAAATCGATTTGGTTCCGTTACTGACGGGGAACTAGAAGCTAGGAGGTTACTGCTGTCAGTGTAAACAATGGATGTAACAAATCGATTTGGTTCCGTTACTGACGGGGAACTAGAAGCTATGAGGTTACTGTTGTCAGTGTAAACAATAGATACGGCATGTAGATTTGGTTCCGTTACTGACGGGGAACTAGAAGCTATGAGGTTACTGCTGTCAGTGTAAACAATGGATGTAACAAATCGATTTGGTTCCGTCACTGACGGGGAACTAGAAGCTATGAGGTTACTGCTGTCAGTGTAAACAATGGATGTAACAAATCGATTTGGTTCGTTACTGACGGGGAACTAGAAGCTAGGAGGTTACCGCTGTCAGTGTAAACAATTGATACGGCATGTAGATTTGGTTCCGTTACTGACGGGGAACTAGAAGCTAGGAGGTTACCGCTGTCAGTGTATACAATGGATTTAACAAATCGATTTGTTTCCGTTACTGACGGGGAACTAGAAGCTAGGAGGTTACCGCTGTCAGTGTAAACAATGGATACGGCATGTAGATTTGGTTCCGTTACTGACGGGAACTAGAAGCTATGAGGTTACTGCTGTCAGTGTAAAAAATGGATGTAACAACTCGATTTGGTTCCGTTACTGACGGGGAACTAGAAGCTATGAGGTTACTGCTGTCAGTGTAAACAATGGATGTAACAAATCGATTTGGTTCCGTTACTGACGGGGAACTAGAAGCTAGGAGGTTACTGCTGTCAGTGTAAACACTGGATGTAACA
Organism: Archivesica marissinica; assembly: GCA_014843695.1. NCBI lineage: Eukaryota > Metazoa > Mollusca > Bivalvia > Venerida > Vesicomyidae > Archivesica > Archivesica marissinica. The sequence continues at coordinate 58,197,499 of CM026398.1, read as the reverse complement.
AATCGATTTGGTTCCGTTACTGACGGGGAACTAGAAGCTATGAGGTTACTGTTGTCAGTGTAAACAATGGATGTAACAAATCGATTTGTTTCCGTTACTGACGGGGAACTAGAAGCTAGGAGGTTACTGCTGTCAGTGTAAACAATGGATGCAACAAATCGATTTGGTCCCGTTACTGACGGGGAACTAGAAGCTATGAGGTTACTGTTGTCAGTGTAAACAATGGATGTAACAAATCGATTTGATTCCGTTACTGACGGGGAACTAGAAGCTAGGAGGTTACCGCTGTCAGTGTATACAATTGATACGGCATGTAGATTTGGTTCCGTTACTGACGGGGAACTAGAAGCTAGGAGGTTACCGCTGTCAGTGTAAACAATTGATACGGCATGTAGATTTGGTTCCGTTACTGACGGGGAACTAGAAGCTAGGAGGTTACCGCTGTCAGTGTATACAATGGATACGGCATGTAGATTTGGTTCCGTTACTGACGGGGAACTAGAAGCTAGGAGGTTACCGCTGTCAGTGTAAACAATGGATACGTCATGTAGATTTGGTTCCGTTACTAACGGGGAACTAGAAGCTAGGAGGTTACCGCTGTCAGTGCAAACAATGGATACGGCATGTAGATTTGGTTCCGTTACTGACGGGGAACTAGAAGCTAGGAGGTTACCGCTGTCAGTGTAAACAATGGATACGGCATGTAGATTTGGTTCCGTTTCTGACGGGGAACTAGAAGCTAGGAGGTTACCGCTGTCAGTGTAAACAATGGATGTTACAAATCGATTTGTTTCCGTTACTGACGGGGAACTAGCAGCTAGGAGGATACTGCTGTCAGTGTAAACAATGGATTTAACAAATCGATTTGTTTCCGTTACTGACGGGGAACTAGAAGCTAGGAGGTTACCGCTGTCAGTGTAAACAATGGATACGGCATGTAGATTTGGTTCCGTTACTTACGGGGAACTAGAAGCTAGGAGGTTACTGCTGTCAGTGTAAAAAATGGATGTAACAACTCGATTTGGTTCCGTTACTGACGGGGAACTAGAAGCTATGAGGTTACTGCTGTCAGTGTAAACAATGGATGTAACAAATCGATTTGGTTCCGTTACTGACGGGGATCTAGAAGCTATGAGGTTACTGCTGTCAGTGTAAACACTGGATGTAACAAATCGATTTGGTTCCGTTACTGACGGGGAAGTAGAAGCTATGAGGTTACTGTTGTCAGTGTAAACAATAGATACGGCATGTAGATTTGGTTCCGTTACTGACGGGGAACTAGAAGCTATGAGGTTACTGCTGTCAGTGTAAACAATGGATGTAACAAATCGATTTGGTTCCGTCACTGATGAGGAACTAGATGCTATGAGGTTACTGCTGTCAGTGTAAACAATGGATGTAACAAATCGATTTGGTTCAGTTACTGACGGGGAACTAGAAGCTATGAGTTTACTGCTGTCAGTGTAAACAATTGATACGGCATGTATATTTGGTTCCGTTACTGACAGGGAACTAGAAGCTATGAGGTTACTGTTGTCAGTGTAAACAATGGATGTAACAAATTGATTTGGTTACATTACTGACGGGGAACTAGAAGCTAGGAGGTTACCGCTGTCAGTGTATACAATTGATACGGCATGTAGATTTGGTTCCGTTACTGACGGGGAACTAGAAGCTAGGAGGTTACCGCTGTCAGTGTAAACAATTGATACGGCATGTAGATTTGGTTCCGTTACTGACGGGGAACTAGAAGCTAGGAGGTTACCGCTGTCAGTGTAAACAATGGATACGTCATGTAGATTTGGTTCCGTTACTAACGGGGAACTAGAAGCTAGGAGGTTACCGCTGTCAGTGCAAACAATGGATACGGCATGTAGATTTGGTTCCGTTACTGACGGGGAACTAGAAGCTAGGAGGTTACCGCTGTCAGTGTAAACAATGGATACGGCATGTAGATTTGGTTCCGTTACTGACGGGGAACTAGAAGCTAGGAGGTTACCGCTGTCAGTGTAAACAATGGATGTTACAAATCGATTTGTTTCCGTTACTGACGGGGAACTAGCAGCTAGGAGGATACTGCTGTCAGTGTAAACAATGGATTTAACAAATCGATTTGTTTCCGTTACTGACGGGGAACTAGAAGCTAGGAGGTTACCGCTGTCAGTGTAAACAATGGATACGGCATGTAGATTTGGTTCCGTTACTGACGGGGAACTAGAAGCTAGGAGGTTACTGCTGTCAGTGTAAAAAATGGATGTAACAACTCGATTTGGTTCCGTTACTGACGGGGAACTAGAAGCTATGAGGTTACTGCTGTCAGTGTAAACAATGGATGTAACAAATCGATTTGGTTCCGTTACTGACGGGGAACTAGAAACTAGAAGGTTACTGCTGTCAGTGTAAACACTGGATGTAACAAATCGATTTGGTTCCGTTACTGACGGGGAAGTAGAAGCTATGAGGTTACTGTTGTCAGTGTAAACAATAGATACGGCATGTATATTTGGTTCCGTTACTGACGGGGAACTAGAAGCTATGAGGTTACTGCTGTCAGTGTAAACAATGGATGTAACAAATCGATTTGGTTCCGTCACTGATGAGGAACTAGATGCTATGAGGTTACTGCTGTCAATGTAAACAATGGATGTAACAAATCGATTTGGTTCAGTTACTGACGGGGAACTAGAAGCTATGAGTTTACTGCTGTCAGTGTAAACAATTGATACGGCATGTATATTTGGTTCCGTTACTGACAGGGAACTAGAAGCTATGAGGTTACTGTTGTCAGTGTAAACAATGGATGTAACAAATTGATTTGGTTACATTACTGACGGGGAAGTAGAAGCTATGAGGTTACTGCTGTCAGTGTAAACAATGGATGTAACAAATTGATTTGGTTACATTACTGACGGGGAAGTAGAAGCTATGAGGTTACTGCTGTCAGTGTAAACAATGGATGTAACAAATCGATTTGGTTAAATTACTGACGGGGAAGTAGAAGCTATGAGGTTACTGCTGTCAGTGTAAACAATGGATGTAACAAATCGATTTGTTTCCGTTACTGACGGGGAACTAGAAGCTAGGAGGTTACCGCTGTCAGTGTAAACAATGGATTTAACAAATCGATTTGTTTCCGTTACTAACGGGGAACTAGAACCTAGGAGGATACTGCTGTCAGTGTAGACAATGGATTTAACAAATCGACATGGTTCCGTCACTGACGGGAACTAGAAGCTAGGAGGTTACCGCTGTCAGTGTATACAATGGATACGGCATGTAGATTTGGTTCCGTTACTGACGGGGAACTAGAAGCTAGGAGGTTATCGCTTCATTCTAACATTATATTTTGTCCCCGATTTATTTGACTACAGTAAGTTCAGAAAACGATTAAACACTTTTAAAATTCTGAATCGCATTTTAGAAATTGCAATTGTTTCTACTGACCCTACATGAGATATTTACTGACCCTCTACAATCTCACGTAGAGTCACCACGTGGCCGCCTTTGACCAATGGAATAGATACAATTTACTGGAAGGTGTGATAACATTCATTTGAACATTATGGTCAATATGCAATGACATCCGTAACAACTTCAGCTACCTTCACAGACGGATCTATAGTCCAGTGGTAACATGTTTGGTTTGTCTTTGGGACTTAACGTCGCACCTCGAGTCATATGGCGACTATTCAGCCATTATCGGTGGAGGAAGTTCCCAGGTTCCACTCCGAGCAGCATTTAGACGGTTATTACATTAGTGACAGCAATATTATTGTAAAGAATGCATCATACAGAGAGTAAATAATCAACTTGGAGACCGGAAAACTGAGAGAAACTTGAATTATTGATATACAAATACATAGCATTTATATAGTGCAAAAGTTAAAAATTATTCTATTGCGCTTCACAATTACAGATGCAATTTTAAACATTTACACATGACAATAATATATGGATATATAAATAAAAATGTATACATATAATAATAATAATAATAATAAAGACTTTATTTAACGAGAGTACTCATTTAACAAAAGTTAATCTACCATGAGGCCCTCAACATATATACAATCAAATGCAATCAAAAGATAGCACTATAAGTGAGAACTGCACATTGGAATAATATAGTAATGTAAAAGCTGAAAAATAGAGAAACTATATTAAATATGTAATGGAATATGATGATATATGGAATTGGCTAGCAGAGTAGAAAATGGGAATGAGACAATTAATGATACTAGATCTATCTAACAATGTGCAGATTTGACTTGTAGTGGTATCTTCAAAATATGTATGAAATCAACTTAAGGACAGCAATTTTCCGATTCTAATAAATATAGCAATGGCAATACACGTTTATAATAACAGTAGAAGTACGCGATTAGTTTGAATTGTTATAGTTCCACCTTAAGTAGAGAATTTTGAACTGTTGGATAGTTGGAGCATTTTGAACTGAGTGAGGCAATGAATTCCAAATAGATGATCCTGAAAATTCAAATGTATTACGAAATAATTCACAATTTGGTCTTGGTGTGTATACTTGATATTCTGAAGTTGATCTAAGAATTCTAGGATGTATATCAGAAGTAAAAGTGAAGGACGATTTTAAATAGTCTGGAGCAGCTCCATGTAATGTTTTATACATTTGTATAGCCTTCTGATATATGACTCGTTCTGGAAAGGTCATCCATTTTAGTTGGGAAAATAATAATTGCGATGGAGTGTCAAAGTCCTGATCTAGAATCAGTCTAGCTGCTCTCTTTTGTAACCGTAAAAGTTTATCTTATAAAGATGAGTTGCAGTTACCCCAAATCACACAACAAAAGTCTAAGTGAGGCAATATGTAAGCATTGTAGAAGAGGTTGCGATTGGGAATAGAGAGATACCATTTTATACGAGACAATAAATATAAATAAGAGTTACATTTTTTGAGAACATTGTCAGTATGCTTATCCCAGGATAGTGTATTGTCAATCATAACTACGAGTAGTCGTTCAGCAGAACTCGGATGTATGACGGTGTTGTTCACTTTATAGATATAACTAGGATTCTAGTAATTGGATAAGATTATATTTTATCATGATATCTACACCATTACAGTATATAAGTGAGTGATTGGATTAGCGATGAAAGTGGCAATATGAACCATAGATGCAAGATACAAGTTTCAGACTGTTTTAAACCTAGTTTATACTTTGCTCAACCGTACATCGCGTTGACGCATACCTTGAATTGCGGTCCTGCTGTAACAACAGGAATAGGTTCAACGCGCTCTAATGCAGGTACTTCATCCACTTGTATATCTCGGCGACGGTGTGCGCCAAGGTTCGAGTATACACCGAAACTAGTGTTGGCCCTCTGCAGACCACCACCCTGTCAATGATAGTTAATCAATATTATAACGAGTTTGAGAACCCATACTAGAATACAATGTAGTCATGTACAGAAAGGCAGCTGTTCATGCAAGCAATGGTCGAGAACAAGGGAAATAACTGTTATATTGTCGATATGTGTTTGGCCTATGAACGTGGTTGCCGCTTTGTCCCCCCCTTCACCATTAGATGCCGTTTGGGCTTACGGTATTCCGAATGCATTTACGGTGTTCCGATTAGGTCTACGGTGTTCCGTTTGCGTTTACTGTGTTCCGATTGCATTTACGGTGTTCCGATTAGGTCTACGGTGTTCCGTTTGCGTTTACTGTGTTCCGATTGCATTTACGGTGTTCCGATTAGGTCTACGGTGTTCCGTTTGCGCGTACTGTGTTCCGATTGCATTTACGGTGTTCCGATTAGGTCTACGGTGTTCCGTTTGCGCTTACTGTGTTCCGATTGCATTTACGGTGTTCCGATTAGGTCTACGGTGTTCCGTTTGCGCTTACTGTGTTCCGAATGCATTTACGGTGTTCCGATTAGGTCTACGGTGTTCTGTTTGCGCTTACTGTGTTCCGAATGCATTTACGGTGTTCCGATTGCATTTACGGTGTTCCGATTGCATTTACGGTGTTCCGATTGCATTCTGATTGCATTTACGGTGTTCCGATTGCATTTACGGTGTTCCGATTGCATTTACGGTGTTCCGATTGGGTTAGCGGGATATAATAGTGTGTGGACATATACACTAGAATACATGACCCAACTATTATTGTATGATATATGAAACATATGTATGGATATATAATATGTATATGTCCGAACTAAATATATTCTAACAATGAATTCTGAAAATAGATTCGAGGAACAAACTCATATTTCCTTACCGGTACTGCTGGCTGTGACAGCATTGTGCCACTCGACTGGTTAGCAAATGCGGAACTGGGGAACCATAATTGGCCAGAAGTTCCCTTTAATTGGATTTGTTGATTGAATATTTCACCCAGAGTGCCATCAATCACGAGTCGATCAATCGCTGTTTGTGCCGAGACAGACGATGTCCGATCTAGAACGGTTCTGCGCCGGGACTTCGTGCCACTACGGCAACTGTGTGAGGATTGAGTTCCGGTACTTGGACGTTGTCGTCGTTCTGTTGGTGCAGAATGGACACGATCATCTGGTCGAAGTCTTCTTGGAGAGTTAAAGCGAGAACCTGAAGTATGATGACCTACAATCGTTTGAAGGGATTCACGCACGCACGCACGCACGCACACATCCACACACACACACACACACACACATATATATATAATATATATATATATATATTATATATATATATATTATATATATATTATGTATATATAGTAGATATCTACATTTATATCTTTGCGAAAGGCAACGATTTCGCACTCAGCTGTACCCCTTAGGCAAGATATATAAATTCCACATCGCTTCTTCTCTCTCCCTCGTGGTGATGGATTCCGTCAGGAATGAGGTCTCGAGAGTGATTAATATAAGTTGTAAGAACTTGGTTCGCAATGGAGCTCAAATAAATTTGTATAAACTTCAGTCTACATTCGTTATGTCAAAATCGGTTATGTCGAATTATCCGGTTATCACGAAGTCGGATCATTTCAGACACTATCAGTATACATATAACTGGCTCCGTTTATATATAATTTCGTTAAGTCAAACTTCGGTTCTGTCAAAGTATTGTGTTCGGTCCGACGGAATTCGACATAACTGATGTAGACTGTGTGTCTTTGTAGATATATAATATATATACAATCATGTGAACATTGTGAATATGTTCTGTGATGTCAAGTATATATATAGTCACGTGGTATGGTAATATGGCGGACGCAAATTTCAAACGGGAGCGGGACGTGTAAGGTTTTTACGGATTATTGTTGCTATATATGGTTTCTTGGATATAGTTTGTGAAGCTTAATAACGTTTAACAATGGCTGAAACAAATGGATAGGTTTCTGGCACATCATTGGGGCAGAATGTGACATTTTCAGTGTCAACGTCTAATAGGTATGACATATTGGACAATGGATGGGTGGAATGTGATCAAACTCCTATAAATCCAGATATGGCTAGAAAGCGGACACTTAATCATTCAACTAGCTCTGTAGAATCATAGTGCATGTACACCCAACCAAATCCATTTCAAACCCTTTCAATAGACAACAAACTCTTATAAATATTTTCGAAATTGGAAAAACTTGATACAAATGACGCATGTATACTTTCAACGTCATCTATGCGAAATTCAACCATCAAACGAGTTGATAACCTGGAGCGTGAACACTCAATGAGCGATGCTTACTTAAAACAGTTAGCTTATCATAGCATTGACCTGGAATCTCGCTCGAGGCGAAACAATATAATGTTCTACGGATTAGCGGAATATCCGAATGAAGACACTTATAGCATTATTTGTCAATTCTTTGAAGATCTTTTAGAGTTGGATTTAAGGGAATAATGTGTACAGCGCATTCATCGTCTCGGGTCATTTCGTCGCATTCATCGTCTCGGGTCATTTCGTCGGGCACAACGTGTAACACCAAGACGTCCGATTATTGTGTACTTTCGAGATTACGGTGACCATGAGAGCATATATTGGAGCACTCCTACAAATTAACGGGCACATACTTTGGTATGGGTAGGGATTATCCAAAGAAGATCGCCACGGCTAGAAAACGTTTGTGGGAACAGTACAAAATAGCCAGAAGCAAATACAGTAGCAATGTCAAATTGCTATATCCAGCAAAATTGGTGGTAAAAGGGCGCGTGTACGTCGACGAATTCCCAGATTGGCATAGCATCCTGAATGCTTGATCGACTGGAACGTTTCCGTGATAAAGTCGATCGTACACAAGAAAACAACCAACGTGTTTATTCTGTCGATACAGAGGCTGACGCTGAACACAATATGAGCATTAGCCAAGAATCCCAGTCTATACTCGCTGGGCCAGTACACAGTGGTGATACTCTCAAGTATGACCACCACAAACCGTTATCAACTGCATGTAGTGTCTCAGATAGACCAATAGGCAGATATTTGATGTAGCGTAATTGTATTCAACGAGACAGAAGGTGATTTTAAAAATAGTTCTAGAAATTAGAAGTTAGGTAGTACATCAGTGGAGGAATCTGAATCTTATGTTCATTTAGGGGTAAATTGTAATAAGTACTTGAATCTTGATGATAATATTAAGCAAGCCT
>CM026398.1:58139316-58185393 GCA_014843695.1 Archivesica marissinica | reverse complement strand
CAATGCATGTATTGATAACCCACCCAACGGCTAACTCCCGCCGCATGACAATGCATGTATTGATAACCCACCCAACGGCTAACTCCCGCCGCATGACAATGCATGTATTGATAACCCACCCAACGGCTAACTCCCGCCGCATGACAATGCATGTATTGATAACCCACCCAACGGCTAACTCCCGCCGCATGACAATGCATGTATTGATAACCCACCCAACGGCTAACTCCCGCCGCATGACAATGCATGTATTGATAACCCACCCAACGGCTAACTCCCGCCGCATGACAATGCATGTATTGATAACCCACCCAACAGCTAACTTCCCCCGCATGCCAATACATGTATTGATAACCCACCCAACAGCTAACTCCCGCCGCATGACAATGCATGTATTGATAACCCACCCAACGGCTAACTTCCGCCGCATGCCAATGCATGTATTGATAACCCACCCAACGGCTAACTTCCGCCGCATGCCAATGCATGTATTGATAACCCACCCAACGGCTAACTCCCGCCGCATGCCAATACATGTATTGATAACCCACCCAACGGCTAACTCCCGCCGCATGACAATGCATGTATTGATAACCCACCCAACGGCTAACTCCCGCCGCATGACAATGCATGTATTGATAACCCACCCAACAGCTAACTCCCGCCGCATGACAATGCATGTATTGATAACCCACCCAACAGCTAACTTCCGCCGCATGCCAATGCATGTATTGATAACCCACCCAACAGCTAACTTCCGCCGCATGCCAATACATGTATTGATAACCCACCCAACGGCTAACTCCCGCCGCATGACAATGCATGTATTGATAACCCACCCAACAGCTAACTTCCGCCGCATGACAATGCATGTATTGATAACCCACCCAACGGCTAACTCCCGCCGCATGACAATGCATGTATTGATAACCCACCCAACGGCTAACTCCCGCCGCATGACAATGCATGTATTGATAACCCACCCAACAGCTAACTTCCCCCGCATGCCAATACATGTATTGATAACCCACCCAACAGCTAACTCCCGCCGCATGACAATGCATGTATTGATAACCCACCCAACGGCTAACTCCCGCCGCATGACAATGCATGTATTGATAACCCACCCAACAGCTAACTTCCGCCCGCATGCCAATACATGTATTGATAACCCACCCAACAGCTAACTCCCGCCGCATGACAATGCATGTATTGATAACCCACCCAACGGCTAACTTCCGCCGCATGCAATGCATGTATTGATAACCCACCCAACGGCTAACTGCCGCATGCCTACATGTATTGATAACCCACCCAACAGCTAACTTCCCCGCATGCCAATACATGTATTGATAACCCACCCAACGGCTAACTCCCGCCGCATGACAATGCATGTATTGATAACCCACCCAACAGCTAACTTCCCCCGCATGCCAATACATGTATTGATAACCCACCCAACAGCTAACTCCCGCCGCATGACAATGCATGTATTGATAACCCACCCAACGGCTAACTTCCGCCGCATGCCAATGCATGTATTGATAACCCACCCAACGGCTAACTCCCGCCGCATGACAATGCATGTATTGATAACCCACCCAACAGCTAACTTCCCCCGCATGCCAATACATGTATTGATAACCCACCCAACAGCTAACTCCCGCCGCATGACAATGCATGTATTGATAACCCACCCAACGGCTAACTTCCGCCGCATGCCAATACATGTATTGATAACCCACCCAACGGCTAACTTCCGCCGCATGCCAATACATGTATTGATAACCACCCAACGGCTAACTTCCGCCGCATGCCAATGCATGTATTGATAACCCACCCAACAGCTAACTCCCGCCGCATGACAATGCATGTATTGATAACCCACCCAACGGCTAACTCCCGCCGCATGACAATGCATGTATTGATAACCCACCCAACAGCTAACTCCCGCCGCATGACAATGCATGTATTGATAACCCACCCAACGGCTAACTCCCGCCGCATGACAATGCATGTATTGATAACCCACCCAACAGCTAACTTCCGCCGCATGACAATGCATGTATTGATAACCCACCCAACAGCTAACTTCCGCCGCATGCCAATGCATGTATTGATAACCCACCCAACAGCTAACTTCCGCCGCATGCCAATACATGTATTGATAACCCACCCAACGGCTAACTCCCGCCGCATGACAATGCATGTATTGATAACCCACCCAACAGCTAACTTCCGCCGCATGACAATGCATGTATTGATAACCCACCCAACGGCTAACTCCCGCCGCATGACAATGCATGTATTGATAACCCACCCAACAGCTAACTTCCCCCGCATGCCAATACATGTATTGATAACCCACCCAACGGCTAACTCCCGCCGCATGACAATGCATGTATTGATAACCCACCCAACGGCTAACTCCCGCCGCATGCCAATACATGTATTGATAACCCACCCAACGGCTAACTCCCGCCGCATGCCAATACATGTATTGATAACCCACCCAACGGCTAACTCCCGCCGCATGACAATACATGTATTGATAACCCACCCAACGGCTAACTCCCGCCGCATGACAATACATGTATTGATAACCCACCCAACGGCTAACTCCCGCCGCATGCCAATACATGTATTGATAACCCACCCAACGGCTAACTCCCGCCGCATGACAATGCATGTATTGATAACCCACCCAACGGCTAACTCCCGCCGCATGACAATGCATGTATTGATAACCCACCCAACAGCTAACTTCCGCCGCATGACAATGCATGTATTGATAACCCACCCAACAGCTAACTTCCGCCGCATGCCAATGCATGTATTGATAACCCACCCAACAGCTAACTTCCGCCGCATGCCAATACATGTATTGATAACCCACCCAACGGCTAACTCCCGCCGCATGACAATGCATGTATTGATAACCCACCCAACGGCTAACTTCCGCCGCATGACAATGCATGTATTGATAACCCACCCAACGGCTAACTCCCGCCGCATGACAATGCATGTATTGATAACCCACCCAACGGCTAACTCCCGCCGCATGACAATGCATGTATTGATAACCCACCCAACAGCTAACTTCCCCCGCATGCCAATACATGTATTGATAACCCACCCAACAGCTAACTCCCGCCGCATGACAATGCATGTATTGATAACCCACCCAACGGCTAACTTCCGCCGCATGCCAATGCATGTATTGATAACCCACCCAACGGCTAACTTCCGCCGCATGCCAATGCATGTATTGATAACCAACCCAACGGCTAACTCCCGCCGCATGCCAATACATGTATTGATAACCCACCCAACGGCTAACTCCCGCCGCATGACAATGCATGTATTGATAACCCACCCAACGGCTAACTCCCGCCGCATGACAATGCATGTATTGATAACCCACCCAACAGCTAACTTCCCCCGCATGCTAATACATGTATTGATAACCCACCCAACAGCTAACTCCCGCCGCATGACAATGCATGTATTGATAACCCACCCAACAGCTAACTCCCGCCGCATGACAATGCATGTATTGATAACCCACCCAACAGCTAACTTCCGCCGCATGCCAATGCATGTATTGATAACCCACCCAACAGCTAACTCCCGCCGCATGACAATGCATGTATTGATAACCCACCCAACGGCTAACTTCCGCCGCATGCCAATGCATGTATTGATAACCCACCCAACGGCTAACTTCCGCCGCATGCCAATGCATGTATTGATAACCAACCCAACAGCTAACTCCCGCCGCATGCCAATACATGTATTGATAACCCACCCAACGGCTAACTCCCGCCGCATGACAATGCATGTATTGATAACCCACCCAACGGCTAACTCCCGCCGCATGACAATGCATGTATTGATAACCCACCCAACAGCTAACTCCCGCCGCATGACAATGCATGTATTGATAACCCACCCAACAGCTAACTTCCGCCGCATGCCAATGCATGTATTGATAACCCACCCAACAGCTAACTTCCGCCGCATGCCAATACATGTATTGATAACCCACCCAACGGCTAACTCCCGCCGCATGACAATGCATGTATTGATAACCCACCCAACAGCTAACTCCCGCCGCATGACAATGCATGTATTGATAACCCACCCAACGGCTAACTCCCGCCGCATGACAATGCATGTATTGATAACCCACCCAACGGCTAACTCCCGCCGCATGACAATGCATGTATTGATAACCCACCCAACAGCTAACTCCCGCCGCATGACAATGCATGTATTGATAACCCACCCAACGGCTAACTTCCGCCGCATGCCAATGCATGTATTGATAACCCACCCAACGGCTAACTTCCGCCGCATGCCAATACATGTATTGATAACCCACCCAACAGCTAACTTCCCCCGCATGCCAATACATGTATTGATAACCCACCCAACAGCTAACTCCCGCCGCATGACAATGCATGTATTGATAACCCACCCAACAGCTAACTTCCCCCGCATGCCAATACATGTATTGATAACCCACCCAACAGCTAACTCCCGCCGCATGACAATGCATGTATTGATAACCCACCCAACGGCTAACTTCCGCCGCATGCCAATGCATGTATTGATAACCCACCCAACGGCTAACTTCCGCCGCATGCCAATACATGTATTGATAACCCACCCAACAGCTAACTTCCGCCGCATGCCAATACATGTATTGATAACCCACCCAACAGCTAACTCCCGCCGCATGACAATGCATGTATTGATAACCCACCCAACAGCTAACTTCCGCCGCATGCCAATACATGTATTGATAACCCACCCAACAGCTAACTCCCGCCGCATGACAATGCATGTATTGATAACCCACCCAACAGCTAACTTCCGCCGCATGCCAATACATGTATTGATAACCCACCCAACAGCTAACTCCCGCCGCATGACAATGCATGTATTGATAACCCACCCAACGGCTAACTTCCGCCGCATGCCAATGCATGTATTGATAACCCACCCAACGGCTAACTTCCCCGCATGCAATGCATGTATTGATAACCACCCAACGGCTAACTCCCGCCGCATGCCAATCATGTATTGATAACCCACCCAACGGCTAACTCCCGCCGCATGACAATGCATGTATTGATAACCCACCCAACGGCTAACTCCCGCCGCATGACAATGCATGTATTGATAACCCACCCAACAGCTAACTCCCGCCGCATGACAATGCATGTATTGATAACCCACCCAACAGCTAACTTCCGCCGCATGCCAATGCATGTATTGATAACCCACCCAACAGCTAACTTCCGCCGCATGCCATCATGTATTGATACCCACCCAACGGCTAACTCCCGCCGCATGACAATGCATGTATTGATAACCCACCCACTAACTCCGCCGCATGACAATGCATGTATTGATAACCCACCCAACGGCTAACTCCCGCCGCATGACAATGCATGTATTGATAACCCACCCAACGGCTAACTCCCGCCGCATGACAATGCATGTATTGATAACCCACCCAACAGCTAACTTCCCCCGCATGCCAATACATGTATTGATAACCCACCCAACGGCTAACTCCCGCCGCATGACAATGCATGTATTGATAACCCACCCAACGGCTAACTCCCGCCGCATGACAATGCATGTATTGATAACCCACCCAACAGCTAACTTCCGCCGCATGACAATGCATGTATTGATAACCCACCCAACAGCTAACTTCCGCCGCATGCCAATACATGTATTGATAACCCACCCAACGGCTAACTTCCCCCGCATGCCAATACATGTATTGATAACCACCCAACGGCTAACTTCCGCCGCATGCCAATACATGTATTGATAACCCACCCAACGGCTAACTTCCCCCGCATGCCAATACATGTATTGATAACCACCCAACGGCTAACTTCCGCCGCATGCCAATACATGTATTGATAACCCACCCAACAGCTAACTCCCGCCGCATGACAATGCATGTATTGATAACCCACCCAACGGCTAACTCCCGCCGCATGACAATGCATGTATTGATAACCCACCCAACGGCTAACTCCCGCCGCATGACAATGCATGTATTGATAACCCACCCAACGGCTAACTCCCGCCGCATGACAATGCATGTATTGATAACCCACCCAACAGCTAACTTCCGCCGCATGACAATGCATGTATTGATAACCCACCCAACAGCTAACTTCCGCCGCATGCCAATACATGTATTGATAACCACCCAACAGCTAACTTCCGCCGCATGCCAATACATGTATTGATAACCACCCAACAGCTAACTTCCACCGCATGCCAATACATGTATTGATAACCCACCCAACGGCTAATTCCCGCCGCATGACAATACATGTATTGATAACCACCCAACGGCTAACTCCCGCCGCATGACAATGCATGTATTGATAACCCACCCAACAGCTAACTTCCGCCGCATGCCAATACATGTATTGATAACCACCCAACAGCTAACTTCCGCCGCATGCCAATACATGTATTGATAACCACCCAACAGCTAACTTCCACCGCATGCCAATACATGTATTGATAACCCACCCAACGGCTAATTCCCGCCGCATGACAATACATGTATTGATAACCACCCAACGGCTAACTCCCGCCGCATGACAATGCATGTATTGATAACCCACCCAACAGCTAACTTCCGCCGCATGCCAATACATGTATTGATAACCACCCAACAGCTAACTTCCGCCGCATGCCAATACATGTATTGATAACCACCCAACAGCTAACTTCCCCCGCATGCCAATACATGTATTGATAACCCACCCAACGGCTAATTCCCGCCGCATGCCAATACATGTATTGATAACCAGTCCAAAGACTAACTCCAGCCGCATGCGAATACATGTATTGCTAACCAGTCCAATGGCTAACTCCAGCCGCATGCGAATACATGTATTGATAACCAGTCCAAAGGCTAACTCCAGCCGCATGCGAATACATGTATTGCTAACCAGTCCAAAGACTAATTCTAGCCGCATGCGAATACATGTATTGACAACCAGTCCAAAGCCTAATTCCAGCCGCATGCGAATACATGTATTGCTAACCAGTCCAAAGGCTAATTCCCGCCGCATGCGAATACATGTATTGGTTACCAGTCCAAAGGCTAATTCCCGCCGCATGCGAATACATGTATTGCTAACCAGTCCAAAGACTAATTCCCGCCGCATGCGAATACATGTATTGCTAACCAGTCCAAAGGCTAATTCCCGCCGCATGCGAATACATGTATTGCTAACCAGTCCAAAGGCTAATTCCCGCCGCATGCGAATACATGTATTGCTAACCAGTCCAAAGGCTAATTCCAGCCGTATGCCAATACATGTATTGCTAACCAGTCCAAAGACTAATTCCCGCCGCATGCGAATACATGTATTGCTAACCAGTCCAAAGGCTAATTCTTCACTTATAGATAAAAGATGAAACTCAAGATCATTCGTGTAATGTGGTTCAACTGTTAGCCTATGCTAAATACAATTTGAAAATTCACCTGTAAATGTTCACTGTCATGTTACATGTCACAGTAATATATATATATGCTCATGCACACAGGACGATTATGTGTCAATCTGATAGGTAAGTTATATATAGGTCGTTCATTTCGTCTGTTTATCATAATTATATCGACACCAGAATGGTGTGTGTTTTACGTTTATGTATCGTCGCTACCGCTTGCCCATATGAGCGACGCCTCATGAAGAGATTAGTCATTTTAGATTTTGGAGAATAGTGCAATAGTACAGACAGAGACCCATTCCAGAGTCTCCTCTGGTTCTTTTACGTGCACGGTGTACATCACTGACACGAGACCTCGGTTTAAAGTCCCATCTGAAAGACTGTTTATTAGAGTCAGACAGGGGATCGAACATACTATCCTGGATTAACAGTCCAGCGTGTTATCACTGGATTTCAGATCCGTCTGTAGACCAGAATGGTTACGCATATGATTTCGTTATTGCAGTTTGTTCATTAGCGTGTCCACTTGATACCGGAATGGATCATCCTTTCTAGTGGCTGTCCGCTTTAACCTAGAATTTTGAAAACATATCAAGTCAACAAACTACCAAATTTCTAGGAACTTTAACATAAGGTGACTTATATGCCCGTTGAGCTGGGTGTTAAAATTCAGATTATGTTGGGTATATGTTGTAAATATGTTGGTAATCACTATAGTTTTTTTGTTTTTCATTGCATGTTAATAGTTTATGTATTATTATGATTATGAGCTATGTAATGCTTAAATCTAAAACAATATGTTCTATTAAAACAATGGCGTTACGGATACTGTTTCCGCCTCGAATCCGATATATGTGTTCGACCCCACTCATAACAATGGTGTTGGTGTCATTAGATAATCACATTTCTAGGAACTTGCATGGTGTTATGGATACTGTTTCCGCCTCGAATCCGATTGATGTTTGAACCCACACATAACAATGGTGTTGGTGTAATTAGGTAAAACCTTTAAATCCACATGGCCCTTTCTCTCCCCTCTCTCTCTCTCTCTCTCTCTCTCTCTTCTCTCTCTCTCTCTCTCTCTCTCTCTCTCTCGATTATCTAATGTTGTGAGAATTCCTTCACAAATAAACTACACTAAAAAAATAAAACCTGTACACTTGCCTTAGAGGTTAAATGTATATGCTTATAGAAATAAATGTAATATGGCATCAAAATGTACGAAATATTGGGTAAATTAGTACAATGTGTGAAGGATTTTATTTTCTTCACTCATGATAGTAATATCCATAATTCTAAAATTTATAGCAAAAAAGTAACGCTCCATATAAAAGTGCACAATTTCTTTTTGGTGTTAGTATATAATAAATTTGCATATACCACCAGCATAGATTATTACTATATTTTATTATTATAATCTACGTACGATCTTACAGCTAATAAAGCGTATTTTCATAATACATTACATATCGAAATATTTAGAAACGGAGTGTATGACGAGGCACAATCTAGTTAAATTTGTTATTAATTAAGGAAATGACAACCTTAAGCTGTATAGCTTTCTGTCCAATTCCTTATTTCCATGGTAAGGAGAGGACAACCTTAAGCTGTATAGCTTTCTGTCCAATTCCTTATTTCCATGGTAAGGAGAGGACAACCTTAAGCTGTATAGCTTTCTGTCCAATTCCTTATTTCCATGGTAAGGAGAGGACAACCTTAAGCTGTATAGCTTTCTGTCCAATTCCTTATTTCCATAGTAAGGAGAGGACAACCTTAAGCTGTATAGCTTTCTGTCCAATTCCTTATTTCCGTAGTAAGGAGAGGACAACCTTAAGCTGTATAGCTTTCTGTCCAATTCCTTATTTCCGTAGTAAGGAGAGGACAACCTTAAGCTGTATAGCTTTCTGTCCAATTCCTTATTTCCATGGTAAGGAGAGGACAACCTTAAGCTGTATAGCTTTCTGTCCAATTCCTTATTTCCATGGTAAGGAGAGGACAACCTTAAGCTGTATAGCTTTCTGTCCAATTCCTTATTTCCATGGTAAGGAGAGGACAACCTTAAGCTGTATAGCTTTCTGTCCAATTCCTTATTTCCATGGTAAGGAGAGGACAACCTTAAGCTGTATAGCTTTCTGTCCAATTCCTTATTTCCATAGTAAGGAGAGGACAACCTTAAGCTGTATAGCTTTCTGTCCAATTCCTTATTTCCGTAGTAAGGAGAGGACAACCTTAAGCTGTATAGCTTTCTGTCCAATTCCTTATTTCCGTAGTAAGGAGAGGACAACCTTAAGCTGTATAGCTTTCTGTCCAATTAATTATTTGCGTAGTAAGGAGAGGACAACCTTAAGCTGTATAGCTTTCTGTCCAATTCCTTATTTCCATGGTAAGGAGAGGACAACCTTAAGCTGTATAGCTTTCTGTCCAATTCCTTATTTCCATAGTAAGGAGAGGACAACCTTAAGCTGTATAGCTTTCTGTCCAATTCCTTATTTCCGTAGTAAGGAGAGGACAACCTTAAGCTGTATAGCTTTCTGTCCAATTCCTTATTTCCGTAGTAAGGAGAGGACAACCTTAAGCTGTATAGCTTTCTGTCCAATTCCTTATTTCCGTAGTAAGGAGAGGACAACCATAAGCTGTATAGCTTTCTGTCCAAATAATTATTTCCGTAGTAAGGAGATGACAACCATAAGCTGTATAGCTTTCTGTCCAATTCGGTATTTACGTAGTAAGAAGAGGAAAACCATAAGCCGTATAGCTTTCTGTCCAATTCCTTATTTACGTAGTAAGGAGAGGACAACCATAAGCCGTATAGCTTTCTGTCCAATTCCTTATTTACGTAGTAAGAAGAGGAAAACCATAAGCCGTATAGCTTTCTGTCCAATTCCTTATTTCCGTAGTAAGAAGAGGAAAACCATAAGCCGTATAGCTTTCTGTCCAATTAATTATTTGCGTAGTAAGGAGAGGACAACCATAAGCTGTATAGCTTTCTATCCAATTCCTTATTTCCGTAGTAAGGAGAGGACAACCATAAGCTGTATAGCTTTCTGTCCAATTCCTTATTTCCGTAGTAAGGAGAGGACAACCATAAGCTGTATAGCTTTCTGTCCAATTCATTATTTCCGTTGTTGTAAATAATCATGTATTGACTGAAAATAAATATGTTTAAATTTAAAAAAAATATTTTATAAAATATTGTTAAATAACTTCGTACCAAGCTTTCGCACACATGATCGCATATTGTCTGATCTTGTTAAATCCCAGGTCTCCAAGGCAGCCAATGAGCTTGTCAAGCGCATCTATACTACGAGGTGTTCTCTCACGAAACAGTGTTAAAAGCTGAAAGCAGGTATAATTATTTTTTAAATATTTTAGTACGCCTATTTATATTGAGTACAGCATCTTTACACATTTAAGTCATCGTACAGATATACAATTATTTATATTGAGTACAGCATCTTTACACATTTAAGTCATCGTACAGATATACAATTATTTATATTGAGTACAGCATCTTTACACATTTAAGTCATCGTACAGATATACAATTATTCTCTGCATTTTACATATTAGTTGTAAATGCCATCGCTGATCAACGGGAGGAGTGGTACAGTTCACGTTCAGAAATTAAAAACATGTACCCCAATTAATGTCACCTGATTTAGCTATATATGATAAATCCACGGACAACCATAAGACATGGATATGTAGTCCAGTGGTAGCACGCTGGACTGGTAATCCAGGGATCGCAGGTTCGATTCCCCGTCTGACCCTAATAAAATTAACAGTCTTTCAGATGGGACGTTACACCGAGGTCTCGTGTCGGCGCTGTACACCGTGCACGTAAAAGAACCAGAGGAGACTCTGGAATGAGTCTCTGTCTGTATCATTGCACTGTCCTCCAAAATCTAAAATAACTAATCTCTTCAGGAGGCGTCGCTCATATGGGCAACCGGTAGCGACGATAAATAAACGTAATAAAACACACACAACCAAAGGACCGGATGGTGGTAAACGTTTCTTAAAAAAAAACAAACAACAAAAACTTAATCCAGGAACACGCACAACTCGACCATACCTTCATAACTCGAATAACGTCTAGGAGGTAGGCTGGGTTCTCTAAGATGCTGTCTGATATGGAGTCCCCGATCAATAATGCGCGCGCAAGATCATGCGTCGGCACAAGCTCGTCAGACATCAAAACGAGATACTCATCTGTCATTGGTTTCGGGTAATCTACAAATTCATATGTGAACGACTACTATAGCATTAAATATGAATGTACATATAATATATTTATACAAGATAATCTAAAAATATGTTAGATTAACATCAATAACAAGCGGCACCTCAAACAATGATATAGTGGATAATTGTTTTTATTAATGTAAGATAGCGGTTTGTTTCATCGAGTGATCACATAAGTCTGTATACCCACGAGTGGCGTTCACTAATAAGCACACATTTTCTTTTTCTTTTATCATTTCAAAATGATATTGGCTAATATAATATTTGTTATAACATTTTATTCATTTTAACTGCCCCTGTCGGGAGCCTCATTTACAATACGCAACCGCACAACCACTTAATGTTATTGTAAACGCCCGCAATACGAAATAGTTCGGGTATAATTTTCATGTTAGCTTCTGTTTGCTGTCAAAATTAGAAACTGCAGACAAAACTATAATTTTTATAAATATATTACTAATGGAGTGTGGCCAGACAGTCTGCCGGACGACTGTACTTACAGCAAGCCGGAGGTGCAAAAATACTGTCTGATGGGAGTCCGAGACAGCTTCACAGACTTCCACATTGACTTCGGAGGTACCTCCGTCTGGTATCATATACTCAGGGTGGGTATTGCTTGTCATGCCTGTATGATTTAGTGTAAAGGATATGGAGGATATTTGTGTTTATCCACCTTGTGGAAATAAATATTTCGGTGATCACGAGATGAAATAAAATCCTATCTTACACTAATAAACACAACTCTTACACAACTCTTTTTTTCTTTTATGATTTCCAATGATTTAGGCTAATATAATAGTTATCAAATTTAATTCATTTTAATCGCACCTATCTGGAGCCTCATTTCACTACAATACACAACCACTTATATTGGTGTGAATGTCTGTAATAAGAAATAGTTCCGGTATAATTTTCCAGTTAGTTTCTATTTGCTGTAAAAAAAAAAAAAAAATACAGACAAAACTAATTCATTAGAATATATTACTTTATAATTAGCTATTCATGGTTGTAAGCAAATAGCTAAACTACAAAAGTATATCCAACAACGGAGGAATACGAAACTCAAGTAGTGACAGAGAAAATGCCATCTTCCACTGATTGAAAACAGTGAAAGATATCATTTTCTTTCATTCAGAAAATTTAATCATTCATTAAGCATAAAAGAACTTAAAACATTTGGAGTACGTTTACTTTTAGAGACCAAACTCACCGGATGGCACGAACAAGTTGGAATCGTGGTAGGCTTTAGCAACCCATTTCTGGAATTCATGTTCTTTCCCCTTCCATAGTTCATACCTAAAACAAAAAGGAAAGAGAAATAATGTCAAAGAACATATTTTGGTTTAAACATATTTATTCATTCATAATATACAGTACATATAAATTATATACAGAAAGAAACTGGATGTAATCGAAAGCTTAAAGCTTATTGAGATTATATGTTCATTTGCTATTTTACATTTAATTTGGAGGTTTGCTGTTTTGATACTATTTTAAACGTCATTGGATAGCGCATATACAGAACTCGGAACATATTTATTTCTGAAAGAACTTACCAGCTTCGGAGTTTCATCTGAACTACAATGGCAACATTCCGGCAGCCACCTTTAAACAAAGCCCCTAACAGCAATGGAAGACCAATGTCCTCTCGGTCTTGGTTGGAATCCCTCCATTTCCGGAATAACTTCGAGAAAAATATTACAAATACATAGAGAATAGTAATGCAACGGACATTGTGTTATACTATACTTGATTAATACACTTCAATGCAGTTTCCAATATTTTGATTGGATAACGGTGCTGCAACTATATTGAAATAACACACGGCTAGCCGTATATATATATGTAAAATATATACCTCTCGCGTGCCTCGCGATTCTTAAAACTGCGCATACGGTTGGACTATGCGCAGTGCATCTGTCCAAGGCCCCTAAATAAATGACGCCTAAATAAATATGGCGGTAAATTTTCAAACATTTTACACCATGTTGAATTGATTAGCACATGGCTAGCCAGGGTATGTAAAATATATACCTCTCGCGTGCCTCGCGATTCTTAAAACTGCGCATACGTTTGGACTATGCGCAGTGCATCTGTCGAAGACGCCTAAATAAATGACGCCTAAATAAATATGGAGGTATTTTTCAAACATTTTACACCATGTTGAATTGATTAACACACGGAAAGATTGCGTAAAAATGATCAAATAAAATCGATGACAATACTTATCAAAAACCTTACTGAAAACAATATTTTAATCTCTTTTTCAGCGTAATGAAATTGTTATTTGGTTTGGTGACACGGTTTTGAGTATATAGTGGCGACCAGGAGTGATATATAACACTATATAATTATGCACACACGTTCAACAAACCAAATAACACATATGAACACCTATTCAAATATCAAAGGGTATTTCATTTTAACATTGTTCTCTAAATATTTAATTTGTACATATATTAAAACATGCACTAATATATTTCACAGAACGAAAGTTGAAGCATTATTTTATCACGTGATTGCTAGCCTAAGTGCAATGTAATGATAGCTTTCATTGTCCATGAGTGAAATATATCATATTACACTCGTAGATACCACTATTTCATTCTATTTTAGGCTGGGAAAACTGCTGTGTGATAAAAACCATTCTTCCATTATAAATGGCGTTAGTGGAAGTCGTGATAGCTCAGTGGTTGTGCGTTCCCTTCATGTGCGAAAGGCCCGGAGTTCGAACCCCGCTGGAGCCGTTACGAGTGTGCCCTTAGGCAAGGCATTTAAATTCCACATGTCTCTTCTCTCTCCCTCGTGGCGATGGATTGATTCCATCAGGAATGAGGTCTCGATTGTGATAAATTTGTATAAACTAAATGGCGTTAGAATATAGAGCAGTGACGCTAGAATATGACGAACGTTATTGATATAGTTGACGTTATTCTAGGTTGTAGTGACTGGCCAATAAGCGTGAAGGCGTGAGAATAACATTTGATATAGAGGATATTTGTGTGTATTATTGTTAGATAGCAATTTATTTCATCTAATGATCACCAACATTTGTATTTCCACGAGTGGAAAAACATATTTCGGTGATAACGAGATGAAATAAAATCCAATCGTACACTAACAAGAGCAAAATGTTAATGATCTTTTATGAAAAACATTGATTTTGGCTAATATAATATTTGTTATCAAATTTTATTCATAATAACTACGCCTGCCGGGAGCCTCATTTCACTACAATACATAACCGCACAACCACTTAGTGGAAAGTTCGCAAAATCCCGTGCAAGCCCTAGTACTTTATGCAATTATTAAAGAACATTTACTGTCAAATATTCTATCGTATTGGTATGCACGTATCCCCACATTATTAGTATGCTAAACATACCTGGATTTTAACAAGAGATAAATTTGTGCTTTGGAGAATCGCTTCCTCAATATCAGCAAATGTCAATCCAACGAGAACATATATTTTGAACCAATCCTCACCAACTTCTGCAATCAATATACCCAACAAACCGTCGTCTAGAAACTCTGAAACATGAACAAAATAAAACGTAATTGAATCCATAGCTAGTTCATCGTCGGCTTCAGAAAGCTAAATGTTTGAAGATTCACATGCACCTGTTGAGATTTGAACATTTCACTGTCCCCTCTATCACACACTAATACGGACTAGTTCTCCAACGAAGCCCGTTCTGAATAGCACTTGTTTCTAACTACACCAATATACACATATCCTGGGTTCCAGTCTGCCGATTTTTCACTTTTTAACTTCTGGCAAAATGACACCGTTGATCATAAACTCAATACGGCCCAATTAATAGTCTCGGTGTTAAAATATATTTATTTGACTGACCAGGCAAAATATAACGACGCCTGTTCCCAAGCTAATATACGCACAGTGGTGGGTGAAACGAATGAACGCAAATAACATAAGCTTAAAGTTTGACTTACCACGCTTGTTGCTAGAGTGTGGTATATTTTCGATCTCCGGCAATGGTATCTCAACAGGAGTAATGTCTTCTTCAACCACAGGGTCGATGTTTCTCATCGCTCGTGCAAGAGTATTCTGGACTTTCTTCAAAGCTTCTATCTGTGAATCGGAATCCGATCGATTGGTCTGTGGAAGTCTGCTACTTGTTTGAGATCCCGTTCTTGAGCCAGGTTGACCTGTCGCCATTCGTGAGAAACGTCGGGTTTCTGATAGAGCAAGACTTTTATCACTAATTGTGCTGCCACTTCTATTGTCGCTGCCGTTTTCCGATTTACTTTGTCCGATCTGTATTTGATTTAAGATCAGATTAATATCCACCCATGTCACATGTTCTTTCTCAGTCACGATATTTATGTCTTCCCTAGTACCAATGCTTGCTTGTGACATATACACATACAGTCGTCCATTTATAAATTGTATTGTCTTACCTTTGAGGTCAACAGTAAACTGTACACTATTTTTTCGATTCCTGTGAAATTCCAGATTAATAACACGTGGTTCTTTTCTAACGATAGCACTGTCGTAGAACACAATTTTGAAAGCTTGCTTTGACTGAACATTGATTTGAACCAGCATGTTTTGCTCTTGTTGGTCAGTGTAACCTTTTCTCTTCCAATGACGTCGTATGGAGTCAACAACTTTGACCTCGCAACACTCAACTACTACTCTGAAAGTCCTCGTATTCATTACTCTTTTTGTTAAGCACAGGAAACAAACTTTGTATTGAATATGTTCAACTAGCTTTAGCGTTTCGTTGATTTCTAGTGCAACTGCGTCGGGTGTTGAATCGGATTTTGCTAATGCAACAGCGGCAATGCTGAAATTAAAAGTACTACACATGGTAATAATTGTCAACCATTATGATAATCTATCAATAAATAAATAGTTCTAATATAGTTAATACTTACAGTATCGTTGTATTGACTTGTCTTATGTGCATTCCTCAGGTCTTTAAAATATATTACTAGAAACATAGATATATGTCAATAAAAATGATTCTGATATTATAAATGATTTAGATTAAAAAAGGTTAGAGAATCAGTGAGAAAGGATTGTAGAAGAGCACATTGAACTAACACTGGGAGGTGGTTAGCTGTAAAACGGCCTCTATTATGCTTGTCATCCGATTGCATGTTCGCAATGTTCCACTTGTCTCCAGATTTGGTAAGTACCATCATTTGACCATCAACGCCAAAACTGACCGGTTTCGGAAGCTGAATTGCAAACAAAGAGTTACTTATAATTGGACAAAAGATGAATCACATATACTATGTAGGTGATCTTCCGCAAGTCAGCTAGATAGCTTCCTAAACAATTCAACAAGTGGGGTTCGAACCTACATCAGTGAAGGTCAATCGGTTTGATTTCAACGACAAATACCACTTGTATTATTTATGTATGTAATGCATTGGTAATTACTATAATTATGATCGACGTCCGCCTCCGTGGTCGAGTGGTTAAGGTCGCTGACTTGTATACCACTGTAACCTATCATCACTGATGGTCACGGGTTCGAGTCCCGCTCAGACCGTGTCTCATTTATATGAAAAAGTTGGCAGTTTCTTACGGAGGTTGGTGCACCCAAGTATTGGTGAAACGCTGGAGCCTGCCCAGGAAAGGTGTTGTTAGGTAAACTGCCCGCCGGCGATATAGCCCAAAATGGTGCTGATGCAGGCGTAAAACCCGAAATATAAATAAATAAATATATGATCGAACAGTGACATGAGTCTATTGAGGGGGGGACTCTACAAGGGGTAGGCATTGCTGAACACAACTCATTTGCATGCCGTATGACGAGTTTCTTGTGGGTGCCGATGTCTAATGCTAAAACGTGTTGCCCAAACCATTAGTATTTTATATACTATGTATTGCATCAGTTTATGTATGCCACATTAACTATAGATTTGCAATAAAATATGATTAAACAAAACTCATTTGGCACTTTATATCAGGAACAGAAAGCCAAGATGAAAGAAAAATGTGCTTAGACGAATATACCAACCTGTAATTATGTAATAAACAACGTATGCATACATGCATAACAAGGAAGATACATAATAGTTGTGTCAATCAAGTTTAACATTACGATGTATTGATATAAGTTGTGCTGTCTGACTCTTTAGTTACCTCTATAACAATGTCCGCAAGCAGAGTTGTGTCGGCACTTAGTTTGTAGAAAGGAGTAGAGGCCAATATTGCATCTTCCTGTATATCGACGTCTTCTGGTAGTTCAATAATCTGAAATCCGAGTCAGATAGACATTGTTATTAGGTTCAAGGTCACACATTAGTAACTGATTTATAATAATGATCAAACTGTATTTTAGCTACATCAGGAAAGAATTGGAGAGTATATATTAAGTGTACACGATATATACAACGCTGTTGAAAACAGTTTGAAAACGGAGATACTAAAATCAATCTTTAACAAGCAACGAAAACAAAGGTCAACAGATATCGGAAAATAAATTAAGGGAAAGCGATTGAAAAGGAGGGAAATTAATTGACAAGCATGTAAGAAAGTGGCGGAACAATATCCAAATGATGGTATACAGATATGCATCCGTCCGTATCGTCCGTATTACAGGTAACTCAACCCTTTAGTTCTATTTAAACCTCACTGTGATATGTGATACAAGACGGATGTATGGCCCTAGACTCTGCAGAGAAGAGACGAAGTGGAACATCTATGTCCCTTGGCCACATTTCTAGTTTTGATATAACTACTATAATCGACTATTTTGTTTGTCAGAGAAATAATGTTGTATGTGTTTTATCATGTGATATGTTTCTAGTATTATATTTGTAAGTGACTTATAAGCCCATTGGGCCGGGTGTATTTAATTGTATAATTTATATGTAAATATTGTTTGATATGTACACAGGTCACTATAATAAACAAATTACTTACTTACTTACTTACTTACTTACTTATATAAAGGCCGAATACAGTCAATAATAATATACTTAGGAACAAGAAGGTAACACAATTTAAATGGCATACTTGGAGACTGAGTACTGTATTCTTGCTAAAAGAATGTTTGTTGATGTGTATTCCAATTTGATCGTCCACAACAGACCTAAGTTGTGTCTGTGCTTTTCCTACCACCTGCCAGTGTTCTACTGTCGGCTTGCATATTAAGACGAACGTCTCCGTCTCCCGTAGATCTGTATCAAATACAACAACACAGCCCTGCAACATAGAACGAAATGCTCACATAGCGAAATATAAATGTATTATCTTTGAATATCATAATTTTATGTAAGTAAGCTAAACAAGAATCATTTTAACCATAGCTTAAAGTATTAGAAATGGGTTAGTTTGCCAAAGGCAAAGGTTAAATCAATTGACACTGGCTCCTGATGTGGATTATTTATGATGAGAATATCACAACATACCACCAGGTCCAGTGGTAACACGCTGGACTCGTAATCCAGGGATCGGAGGTTCGATTCCCGTCTGACCCTAATACAATTAACAGTCTTTCAGATGGGACGTTAAACCGAGGTCTCGTGTCGGTGCTTTACACCGTGCACGTTAATGAACCATAGGTGACTCTGGAACGGGTCTCTGTCTGTATCATTGCACTATCCTCCAAAAATCTAAAATATAAATAAATAAAAAAACTAATCTCTTCAGGAGGCGTCGCTCATATGAGCAACCGGTAGCGACGATAAATAAACGTAAAACACTCATACCAACAGTGCCCGGATGCAATTAGTTATTGGCCATCAGAAGCGGCCGCCAGAAGCACTAATTGTGAGGATAGAGAACATAGTCTTCATTGTAGCAAAGCATTTCATAGCTGTTTACATATGTATCGAACACATACATAGATACGCTCCTGTACATCCGTATTATATAGTTTAAACATATTTTATTTTATCAATATTTACATAATGTTGTAACATTAATATACAAGAACAAATGGATTAAATCGGAAGCTAGTAGCTGTACATCCGTATTATATAGGTAAACGGTGAAACTGTTCCTTAGTCAATGACCTTGGTAATACACTAGCGTAAGAATTGACCGCGAACCTATCAGTGCCAGAAGTGCAGGGGTTTATCTATGTAATCGGCTGCCTATGATCGAACACAGATAACTTACGTCTTGGCCACGTTCAGCTCTACTCTTTGTAATGTCATGACCAGATCCTGTTTTCACTATTACGTCTTCCCTTGATGACAAAGCTTTGTCAAACAGAGGCAATGAGAGGGTCGCTGAAACTCCAGTGTGCTTCCCAAGCAGACGATATGTAAATACATCGCTTGCTATATTCTCCTCTTCGTCTAGGGTGAATTGAGCGTGGTTAGTCTCGTAAATATCACGTTTGAAAATTGCGGGAATATTGTCAACCTTTGTAGAACCTAATTGCACCGAAACTCCAATGTTTTTGAAATGCGATAGGGAAGAATATGACAGCTCCTGTATTTCTATTCTGAAGAAGAATGGTTAATTATAATGAAACATTTATTGGATATTTGAATTCAAAAGCCAGAGAGTTTATAAAGTTGACTATAGTTTCGGCTGAATAGTGTGCATGGCAAGACGTATCACACGATATAAAATAGTACAATAACCATTCCGGAAGTACAATGAGAAGACCTTGCTATGCGCTCTGCAAATGGATATCACCACAGCGCTACTGATAGGGTTCGAACCTACAAACGTTAGGTTCACATTGAGTATAATATACGCAACACATTCCATGTAACATGGTACAAACATAAAAGTCATGCATACATTTAAATAAGATCTGATACTCGACAATAAGAACTGGACATTGCATATAGCCTGACTTCTGTATTTTGCATTCAAAGAGCACTATGTATTTCCTGAACTGCTTTACTTAACGTATGATGAAGACGTGATATCACAGCGGTATTGCGTTCGCTCCAGGTGTATGAAGCCATGCGTTCGCACCCAGTTGTAACCGTTCCGATTTTACTTTTAGGCAAGGAACTTAAATTCCACATTGCCTCTTTTCTCTCTCTCTCTCTCTCTCTCTCTCTCTCTCTCTCTCCCTTGCCCCATCTCCTCTCTCTCCCTCTCTCCTCTCTCCCTCTCTCCTCTCTCTCCCCTCGCTCTCTCTCGCTCTCTCCTCTCTCTCCCCTCTCTCCTCTCTCTCGCTCTCTCCTCTCTCTCACATATATCCCCCTCTCTCCCCTCTCTCCTCTCTCCCCTCTCTCTCTCTCCTCTCTCTCTCACTCTCTCTGCCCTCTCTCTGTAGCTCTCTCACCCTCTCTCTCTCTTTCTCCAGAGCGATTAAATGAATGCTGTTAGAACTTGATTTGCAATCGAGCTAAAATAAAATTGCATAAAACGGCGTATGTGGACTTTCTTGCCTACACAAAGGGTATATGTATTGACGTTCAAAAGACCAGAAGGAAGATCTGTACAATACCGAAATGCCATATGTACCTGTTGTCTGCAACGGAGTCCTGTATTGCCACAAAATCACCAAGAGGAAACGTGTTGCCTTTGCAAAGTTCACTGGCTACACGTCCTTCCTAAGATTGAGAAGGAAGTTGCATTACTTAATGTATATGTAATGTAGTGTGCATACAGAGAAATATCCAGCTCATCTTCAACATAATTATATCACTGTGTATGGACATGTGTATTTTCAACATAATTATATCACTGTGTATGGGCATGTGTATTTTCAACATAATTATATCACTGTGTATGGGCATGTGTATTTTCAACATAATTATATCACTGTGTATGGGCATGTGTATTTTCAACATAATTATATCACTGTGTATGGGCATGTGTAGTTTCAACATAATTATATCACTGTATATGGGCATGTGTATTTTCAACATAATTATATCACTGTGTATGGGCATGTGTAGTTTCAACATAATTATATCACTGTATATGGGCATGTGTATTTTCAACATAATTATATCACTGTGTATGGGCATGTGTATTTTCAACATAATTATATCACTGTGTATGGGCATGTGTATTTTCAACATAATTATATCATTGTGTATGGGCATGTGTTTGACTTTCTAATACAGATCTATTATTATTAAAGTGGGGCCTTCGTGGCCGATTGGTTATGGTCGTTGATTTCATGTCACTTGCTACTCACCGCTGTATGACCGACTCCTAATTAGGGTGCCGAATGATTTCATGTGATGGAGCAATCTAGCTGGTTTGCGGAAGGTCGATGGCTCTATATCTGTAAGGAGGTGCCTGTAAAGCTCCTCCTCGGAGGGGCACCGGGGTGTTCCTCCACCTATACTATTTGGAGAGTCGCTATATGAACTAAGCAGGTTCGATCCCACAGGTCTCGTGTCGGTGCTTTACACCGTGCACGTAAAAGAACCAGAGGAGATTCTGGAATGGGCCTCTGTCTGTATCATTGCACTATCCTCCAAAAATCTAAATTGACTAATCTCTTCAGGAGGCGTCGCTCATATGGGCAACCGGTAGCGACGATAAATAAACGTAAAACACATGCACTAAGCTGTCAGTAAGACTTTAGTTTATACACATTTATTTTAGCTTGATTGCGAAACAAGTTCTTACAACTTATATTAATCACTCTCGAGACCTCATTCCTGACGGAATCCATCGTCACGAGGGAGAGAGAAGAGGCAACGTGGAATTTAAATGCCTTGCCTAAGGGTACAATCGTAACGGCTCCAGCGGGGCTCGAACTCCGGACCTTTCCCACCTGAAGCGAACGCGCTACCACTGCGCTATCACGACTTCCAAGACTTTAAGCGCCCCCTCACAAGTTGTTTCTTTTGCAAACTATGTACCTTTTCTCTTAGTGTTGTAAGTGCACCATTGTAAAGCAATAACTCCGCCACCAACTTATGTCTGTTAATAACTGCCTCGTGCAGTGCTGTGTGGTACGTACGCTGCAATAGGCACGGGCATTAACATAGCTATATCACGTGCTAATATCAAGCACAATTGCGGTTACATATAAAAAGGGTGTTTGCTTCTTTCATCGAATGGACGTTGAAAGCAATATTAATACGAGTGGTACTAGCCACGAGTGATAATAATAGCTTTCTATGTTCATGAGTGAAATATTATTCAATCATTCACTTAAACAAACAAATTTTCTTTTTATTTTAGGCTGAAAAGGGTTTTTAGGATAGAAAAACGATACTAATGCGCTAATTGGCTCGTGTTGAGACGACATTAAGTGTCGTCATAAAAGACGTCATACACGACGTCATTGACAGATTGAGTCTGAAAATCTTCGCGTTGACAGCATTTCAGCATGCATTGGCTAGGTATCACTAGTGAGAAATAAAATGTGTTGTTCCATTATTTTCAACAATTTCATTTGAAAGCATAGAATAAAAATATGTTTTCAAATTAAAACTTACTAGTACGTTATTGCGATAGAAAGCATGTTGATTCTTTCAGCTACTGATGTAAGGAATTGACACTGGCTGCACTTGAAAAGTTATGTTGTATTAAATAATATTGACTTTTGCTTAATGGTGAATAAAATTTAAAGTTACCTTATGTTGACTATTAACATCTGCTCCGTGTTTTAGTAACATGTAGACACACAAAGCATGGCCTATTCTGGCAGCATTGTGTAACACAGGTGCCTCGTTCTGAATTAAAATATAAAAGACACAAAATACAACACATATTTATAAGATAAACTATGTATAGATTGGAAATTTATGAACATATTACGAACTGAAGAATGCATATATTAACTAGTAGGTGATGCGAAAGATCAACGGCTAATCAATCATCTGGAAAGTGCCCAGTCGATTTGCGTGAACGGGATGTACTCATCTGAAAGCACAGATGTACAGTGCTGTGTCATATTTGTTAGTGGCACAATTAGAACATGGCAATACAATGCGGAAGCTGGGTTTGTTTGGTTGTAGCTTACGTTCAAATGTAGCATAGCCATGTGGTCATGTGTGTGTGTGTATGTGCGTGCGTGCGTGCGTGCGTGCGTGCGTGCGTGCGTGCGTGCGTGCGTGCGTGCGTGCGTGCGTGCGTGCGTGCGTGCGTGCGTGCGTGCACACAAGACCATATATATTTCCTTAATTTATTCTTTGATGAGTTATGATTTTAATTGTTAGATATTATCGTTCACTGTACCTATATGGATTTGCACGCGATGACTGAGAGGACACAATTTTCGTTCATATATCACTTATTTCACGTGACTAGGGAGTGCAGTTGCACAATGGGTTGACATTATGTGACGCTGATCCTGATCCATTTTACTCTAAGCTGAAGGCGCAAGAAATCAACTGTACTATCCAGATGAATTGCATCTCGGAATAAGCACGAAATAAACAAGTTAAATGATTACCTTGGAATAATCGATTATGGACGGATTCAAGTCAAGCAAGAGCTTCATCATTTCAACATCCACCCGTTTCTTCAGTACATCAACACAGTGATGAAGAACTGTGCGCCCACTCTATTGAACCAATCAAATAAAGTGATTACTGCATGGTACATAAAGTAATAAATAAGATTACTGTGTTCCAAACGAACCCAATAACTACATGTGTGCCACTTTGTGGGCAAAACTGGCAGCTATATGTATATAAAGTCCAACCCATATAACAGCATAACATAGGATTCATAGTATTATTAAGGCACTGTGGTGAAATATATCACTTAAAGCGACATTACATCACAAAAAGCAAATAAAATGCATTTTTCACGTATAAATGCATTGCTACTGCAAATTCTTCCGAGTACTTTCGAACACTAAACATTGAATCAATAAACAGTGTTTTTATGGATTGAAAGTAGGATTTCATATAACGGTCATCCACGCTCCTGAATTGAAGTAAACTAAAATAATTTAACTGAGAATAGTCTACAAATAAATATGCATTGGCACAAATGTGAGATATAACGATAAATCTGTACCATAAATCGTGTTATTCAGTATACACGAGTTGTATTACGCATGAATGTCTACCCTATTTACATTATTTTGTTATGTCAACAAACCGCGTATACGAAACGTTTCGTTTGTTTATTAGTTGAAATACTCAGTATTCGAGGCAAATATTTGGGAAAAATTATACCATATAATAGGAAAATACATTCTGTAGAAATGTGTGTCTTCACTGATGTAGTGTCGCTTTAAACATCATTGTCGAGAGACATAGCATACCTTGTTCGTTGAAATCTGCGATCAAGACTCGGCCTGGTGTTATTGTAATATACTGGATCATTTTGCAACAAGACAGCAAACGGTATATGTATAAAGAAGGTGTCAGTTAATATGAAGAAAAACGACACAAACATAATAATGACGAATATTGCAACTACCTACCAATTGCATGGGCATGATAAACCATCGAGTGGTGTCACACTGAATACACTACCAAAAG
Organism: Archivesica marissinica; assembly: GCA_014843695.1. Lineage (NCBI taxonomy): Eukaryota > Metazoa > Mollusca > Bivalvia > Venerida > Vesicomyidae > Archivesica > Archivesica marissinica. The sequence continues at coordinate 58,160,286 of CM026398.1, read as the reverse complement.
AAACAATCTAGATCTGTTTCAGAAACATCCAAGAACTGAGCAATAACGTAGACATACAGGTAGAGTACTGTTTGTAGATTTCGATTCCCAATGAAACCACATACATATTGAAACACCAAGCGGCAATACTCTTAAGAGCAAGTTAGACATAATATACTGATTAACTGCAGATGAGTTTCTAAGTAGACATAGCTAAGTAGGAATAGCTAAGTAGGCATAGCTAAGTAGACATAGCTAAGTAGGAATAGCTAAGTAGGCATGGCTAAGTAGACATAGCTAAGTAGGAATAGCTAAGTAGGCATAGCTAAGTAGGCATAGCGGAAACAACGGGAGTCATTTAGCCTCGGTACAGTACGTTAAAGCGACATTACATCGCAAAATGCAAATAAAATGCATTTTTCTCGTATAAATGCATTGCTACTACAAATTCTTCCGAGTACTTTCGAACACTAACATTGAATCAATAAACAGTGTTTTTATGGTCTACAAACGCAAAATTGAAAATAGGATTTCATATAACGATAAATCTGTACCATTTATCGTGTTATTCAGGATACACGCGTTGTAATTACGCATGGCTGTCGAACCTATTTACATTATTTTGCTATGTAAACAAACCGCGTATACGACATTTGTTTATTAGTTGAAATACTCAGTTTTTGAGGCAAATATTTTTGAAAACAATTATTATACCATATAATAGGAAATTACATTCTGCAGAAATTTGCGTTTTCTTTGATGAAGTGTCGCTTTAAAAGTAAGCGAAATAAAAATGAACTTACTTCGTCAACAAAACGCATAATATTCCTATCTAGTTGATGATCTCTAAGCATCCGATGAACGTATTCCGTATCAGATCGTCTAACAGCTTGCAGAAGCTGGTAAGAAATGAAATAATAATCATAAGAACAAATACTTCATTTAATGAGATCATTAGTTATTGCGTTTGCCACTGACCCTCCAGGAGTTATGTAAAATCTATGGGGGAGGGGGGGGGGGTTGCCGAATCTCCTATATAGTTTACTGACCACAAATAACGCCGTGGAAGGTCAGTAGCAACCCAATACGGGGCTGTCCGATTAGCGCAGTGATTAGCGCGCACGCTTCTCACCAATGCGACCCGGGTTCGATCCTCGGACAGGGAAGTATGTGAGATGGTACGATGGTCGCCAGATCGGACAGGTGGGTTTTCTCCGGGTACTCCGGTTTCCTCCCACATGAATGACGACATATACACTTTCATCCGAGCCAACGAGAGTGATTAATATAAGTTGTTAAAACTTGCTTCGCAATCGTTGTAAAATAAATATAAAGTATTAAAAAAAATGCAACCCAATAACGCAACCCAATTTATTGTATCAACGACTTTTAGTGAAATATTGGAATTGGAATATCTCCATAACTTCATTCGTGATACAAAACGATTCTTTGAGTGAAACACCATGCATATAAGACCCTATGTATATAAGACGTGCACTTGATGACTTTACCCCTGTCTGCCTGCGCTACATTCTCAAATATCTTCTCTTTCTTCTGCTTTCTTACCGTTATTATATGTCTGTCATTTCTAAGCAACATGCACATTTGTTATACATGTATTAGCTCCACACCGTCCAAAATAGTACTGTGTATTTTGAACTGCAAGGAGAGAAACTATATAAGCTCTGCTTCCGTTTTGATCGTTTCCTATTCTTTGATTTTGTGTGCATGTATTGCTTTGTGAATGTATATAGTGGAATAAATATGTTTAAACCAAATATTGGAATTATTGCATCGGTGATTACTGGCAAGGAGAACCTGTCAGCATCTTTTTCGTATTTAAACTTCATTTGCTCTCATTTTCGTCGCTCTTGACATTTAAGTTACCACTGTCAGTGTAAACAATTGATACAGCATGTAGATTTGGTTCCGTTACTGACGGGGAACTAGAAGCTAGGAGGTTACCGCTGTCAGTGTAAACAATATATACGGCATGTAGATTTGGTTCCGTTACTGACGGGGAACTAGAAGCTAGGAGGTTACCGCTGTTAGTGTAAACAATTGATACGGCATGTAGATTTGGTTCCATTACTGACGGGGAACTAGAAGCTAGGAGGTTACCGCTGTCAGTGTAAACAATGGATACGGCATGTAGATTTGGTTCCGTTACTGACGGGGAACTAGAAGCTAGGAGGTTACCGCTGTCAGTGTAAACAATGGATACGGCATGTAGATTTGGTTCCGTTACTGACGGGGAACTAGAAGCTAGGAGGTTACCGCTGTCAGTGTAAACAATGGATACGGCATGTAGATTTGGTTCCGTTACTGACGGGGAACTAGAAGCTAGGAGGTTACCGCTGTCAGTGTAAACAATGGATACGGCATGTAGATTTGGTTCCGTTACTGACGGGGAACTAGAAGCTAGGAGGTTACCGCTGTTAGTGTAAACAATTGATACGGCATGTAGATTTGGTTCCATTACTGACGGGGAACTAGAAGCTAGGAGGTTACCGCTGTCAGTGTAAACAATGGATACGGCATGTAGATTTGGTTCCGTTACTGACGGGGAACTAGAAGCTAGGAGGTTACTGCTGTCAGTGTAAACACTGGATGTAACAAATCGATTTGGTTCCGTTACTGACGGGGAAGTAGAAGCTATGAGGTTACTGTTGTCAGTGTAAACAATATATACGGCATGTAGATTTGGTTCCGTTACTGACGGGGAACTAGAAGCTATGAGGTTACTGCTGTCAGTGTAAACAATGGATGTAACAAATCGATTTGGTTCCGTCACTGATGGGGAACTAGATGCTATGAGGTTACTGCTGTCAGTGTAAACAATGGATGTAACAAATCGATTTGGTTCAGTTACTGACGGGGAACTAGAGGCTATGAGTTTACTGCTGTCAGTGTAAACAATTGATACGGCATGTATATTTGGTTCCGTTACTGACAGGGAACTAGAAGCTATGAGGTTACTGTTGTCAGTGTAAACAATGGATACGGCATGTATATTTGGTTCCGTTACTGACGGGGAACTAGAAGCTAGGAGGTTACCGCTGTCAGTGTAAACAATGGATACGGCATGTAGATTTGGTTCCGTTACTGACGGGGAACTAGAAGCTAGGAGGTTACCGCTGTCAGTGTAAACAATGGATAGGAGGTTACCGCTGTCAGTGTAAACAATGGATGTAACAAATCGATTTGGTTCCGTTACTGACGGGGAACTAGAAGCTAGGAGGTTACCGCTGTCAGTGTAAACAATTGATACAGCATGTAGATTTGGTTCCGTTACTGACGGGGAACTAGAAGCTAGGAGGTTACCGCTGTCAGTGTAAACAATGGATGTAACATGTAGATTTGGTTCCGTTACTGACGGGGAACTAGAAGCAAGGAGGTTACCGCTGTCAGTGTAAACAATGGATGTAACATGTAGATTTGGTTCCGTTACTGACGGGGAACTAGAAGCTAGGAGGTTACCGCTGTCAGTGTATACAATTGATACGGCATGTAGATTTGGTTCCGTTACTGACGGGGAACTAGAAGCTAGGAGGTTACCGCTGTCAGTGTATACAAGGGATACGGCATGTATATTTGGTTCCGTTACTGACGGGGAACTAGAAGCTAGGAGGTTACCGCTGTCAGTGTATACAAGGGATACGGCATGTAGATTTGGTTCCGTTACTGACGGGGAACTAGATGCTAGGAGGTTACCGCTGTCAGTGTATACAATGGATACGGCATGTAGATTTGGTTCCGTTACTGACGGGGAACTAGAAGCTAGGAGGTTACCGATGTCAGTGTAAACAATGGATACGGCATGTAGATTTGGTTCCTTTACTAACGGGGAACTAGAAGCTATGAGGTTACTGCTGTCAGTGTAAACAATTGATACATGTGATTTGTTCCGTTACTGACGGGGAACTAAAGCTAGGAGGTACCGCTGTCAGTGTAACAATTGATACGGCATGTAGATTTGGTTCCGTTACTGACGGGGAACTAGAAGCTAGGAGGTTACCGCTGTCAGTGTAAACAATGGATACGGCATGTAGATTTGGTTCCGTTACTGACGGGGAACTAGAAGCTAGGAGGTTACCGCTGTCAGTGTAAACAATGGATACGGCATGTAGATTTGGTTCCGTTACTGACGGGGAACTAGAAGCTAGGAGGTTACCGCTGTCAGTGTATACAATGGATGTAACAAATCGATTTGGTTCCGTTACTGACGGGGAACTAGAAGCTAGGAGGTTACCGCTGTCAGTGTAAACAATGGATATAGCATGTAGATTTGGTTCCGTTACTGACGGGGAACTAGAAGCTATGAGGTTACTGCTGTCAGTGTAAACAATGGATGTAACAACTCGATTTGGTTCCGTTACTGACGGGGAACTAGAAGCTATGAGGTTACTGCTGTCAGTGTAAACAATGGATGTAACAAATCGATTTGGTTCCGTTACTGACGGGGAACTAGAAGCTATGAGGTTACTGCTGTCAGTGTAAACAATGGATGTAACAAATCGATTTGGTTTCAGTTACTGACGGGGAACTAGAAGCTAGGAGGTTACTGCTGTCAGTTAGGGGAACTAGAGTATGAGGTACGCTGTCAGTGTAAAAAATGGATGTACATGATTGGTTCCTTACTGCGGGGAACTAGAAGTAGGAGGTTACCGCTGTCAGTGTAAAAATTGATAGGCATGAGATTTGGTTCCTTACGGACGGGGAACTAGAAGTATGAGGTTACCGCTGTCAGTGTAAACAATGGATACGGCATGTAGATTTGGTTCCGTTACTGACGGGGATCTAGAAGCTAGGAGGTTACCGCTGTCAGTGTAAACAATTGATACGGCATGTAGATTTGGTTCCGTTACTGCCGGGGAACTAGAAGCTAGGAGGTTACCGCTGTCAGTGTATACAATTGATACGGCATGTAGATTTGGTTCCGTTACTGACGGGGAACTAGAAGCTAGGAGGTTACCGCTGTCAGTGTAAACAATGGATACGGCATGTAGATTTGGTTCCGTTACTGACGGGGAACTAGAAGCTAGGAGGTTACCGCTGTCAGTGTAAACAATGGATACGGCATGTAGATTTGGTTCCGTTACTGACGGGGATCTAGAAGCTAGGAGGTTACCGCTGTCAGTGTAAACAATTGATACGGCATGTAGATTTGGTTCCGTTACTGCCGGGGAACTAGAAGCTAGGAGGTTACCGCTGTCAGTGTATACAATTGATACGGCATGTAGATTTGGTTCCGTTACTGACGGGGAACTAGAAGCTAGGAGGTTACCGCTGTCAGTGTAAACAATGGATGCGGCATGTATATTTGGTTCCGTTACTGACGGGGAACTAGAAGCTAGGAGATTACCGCTGTCAGTGTAAACAATGGATACGGCATGTAGATTTGGTTCCGTTACTAACGGGGAACTAGAAGCTAGGAGGTTACCGCTGTCAGTGTAAACAATGGATACGGCATGTATATTTGATTCCATTACTGACGGGGAACTAGAAGCTAGGAGGATACCACTGTCAGTGCAAACAATGGATACGGCATGTAGATTTGGTTCCGTTACTGACGGGGAACTAGAAGCTATGAGGTTACTGCTGTCAGTGTAAACAATGGATGTAACAAATCGATTTGTTTCCGTTACTGACGGGGAACTAGAGGCTAGGAGGATACTGCTGTCAGTGTAAACAATGGATTTAATAAATCGATTTGTTTCCGTTACTGACGGGGAACTAGAAGCTAGGAGGTTACCGCTGTCAGTGTAAACAATTGATACGGCATGTATATTTGGTTCCGTTACTGACGGGGAACTAGAAGCTAGGAGGTTACCGCTGTCAGTGTAAACAATGGATACGGCATGTAGATTTGGTTCCGTTACTGACGGGGAACTAGAAGCTAGGAGGTTACCGCTGTCAGTGTAAACAATGGATACGGCATGTAGATTTGGTTCCGTTACTGACGGGGAACTAGAAGCTAGGAGGTTACCGCTGTCAGTGTAAACAATGGATGTTACAAATCGATTTGTTTCCGTTACTGACGGGGAACTAGAAGCTAGGAGGTTACTGCTGTCAGTGTAAACAATGGATTTAACAAATCGATTTGTTTCCGTTTCTGACGGGGAACTAGAAGCTAGGAGGTTACCGCTGTGAGTGTAAACAATGGATACGGCATGTAGATTTGGTTCCGTTACTGACGGGGAACTAGAAGCTATGAGGTTACTGTTGTCAGTGTAAACAATGGATGTAACCAATCGATTTGGTTCCGTTACTGACGGGGAACTAGAGGCTATGAGGTTACTGCTGTCAGTGTAAAAAATGGATGTAACAACTCGATTTGGTTCCGTTTCTGACGGGGAACTAGAAGCTATGAGGTTACTGCTGTCAGTGTAAACAATGGATGTAACAAATCGATTTGGTTCCGTTACTGACGGGGAACTAGAAGCTAGGAGGTTACTGCTGTCAGTGTAAACACTGGATGTAACAAATCGATTTGGTTCCGTTACTGACGGGGAACTAGAAGCTATGAGGTTACTGTTGTCAGTGTAAACAATAGATACGGCATGTAGATTTGGTTCCGTTACTGACGGGGAACTAGAGGCTATGAGGTTACTGCTGTCAGTGTAAACAATGGATGTAACAAATCGATTTGGTTCCGTCACTGATGGGGAACTAGATGCTATGAGGTTACTGCTGTCAGTGTAAACAATGGATGTAACAAATCGATTTGGTTCAGTTACTGACGGGGAACTAGAAGCTATGAGTTTACTGCTGTCAGTGTAAACAATTGATACGGCATGTATATTTGGTTCCGTTACTGACAGGGAACTAGAAGCTATGAGGTTACTGCTGTCAGTGTAAACAATGGATGTAACAACTCGATTTGGTCCCGTTACTGACGGGGAACTAGAAGCTATGAGGTTACTGTTGTCAGTGTAAACAATGGATGTAACAAATCGATTTGGTTCCGTTACTGACGGGGAACTAGAAGCTAGGAGGTTACCGCTGTCAGTGTATACAATTGATACGGCATGTAGATTTGGTTCCGTTACTGACGGGGAACTAGAAGCTAGGAGGTTACCGCTGTCAGTGTAAACAATTGATACAGCATGTAGATTTGGTTCCGTTACTGACGGGGAACTAGAAGCTAGGAGGTTACCGCTGTCAGTGTAAACAATGGATACGGCATGTAGATTTGGTTCCGTTACTAACGGGGAACTAGAAGCTAGGAGGTTACCGCTGTCAGTGTAAACAATGGATACGGCATGTAGATTTGGTTCCGTTACTGACGGGGAACTAGAAGCTATGAGGTTACTGCTGTCAGTGTAAACAATGGATGTAACAAATCGATTTGGTTCCGTTACTGACGGGGAACTAGAAGCTAGGAGGTTACTGCTGTCAGTGTAAACAATGGATTTAACAAATCGATTTGGTTCCGTTACTGACGGGGAACTAGAAGCTAGGAGGTTACCGCTGTCAGTGTAAACAATGGATACGGCATGTAGATTTGGTTCCGTTACTGACGGGGAACTAGAAGCTATGAGGTTACTGCTGTCAGTGTAAACAATGGATGTAACAAATCGATTTGGTTCCGTTACTGACGGGGAACTAGAAGCTATGAGGTTACTGCTGTCAGTGTAAACAATGGATGTAACAAATCGATTTGGTTCCGTTACTGACGGGGAACTAGAAGCTATGAGGTTACTGCTGTCAGTGTAAACAATGGATGTAACAAATCGATTTGGTTCCGTTACTGACGGGGAACTAGAAGCTATGAGGTTACTGCTGTCAGTGTAAACAATGGATGTAACAAATTGATTTGGTTCCGTTACTGACGGGGAACTAGAAGCTATGAGGTTACTGCTGTCAGTGTAAACAATGGATGTAACAAATCGATTTGGTTCCGTTACTGACGGGGAACTAGAAGCTATGAGGTTACTGCTGTCAGTGTAAACAATGGATGTAACAAATCGATTTGTTTCCGTTACTGACGGGGAACTAGAAGCTAGGAGGTTACTGCTGTCAGTGTAAACAATGGATGTAACAAATCGATTTGGTTCCGTTACTGACGGGGAACTAGAAGCTATGAGGTTACTGCTGTCAGTGTAAACAATGGATGTAACAAATCGATTTGGTTCAGTTACTGACGGGGAACTAGAAGCTATGAGGTTACTGCTGTCAGTGTAAACAATTGATACGGCATGTAGATTTGGTTCCGTTACTGACAGGGAACTAGAAGCTATGAGGTTACTGCTGTCAGTGTAAACAATGGATGTAACAAATCGATTTGTTTCCGTTACTGAAGGGGAACTAGACGCTAGGAGGATACCGCTGTCAGTGCAAACAATGGATACGGCATGTAGATTTGGTTCCGTTACTGACGGGGAACTAGAAGCTAGGAGGTAACCGCTGTCAGTGTAAACAATGGATTTAATAAATCGATTTGTTTCCGTTACTGACGGGGAACTAGAAGCTAGGAGGTTACCGCTGTCAGTGTATAAAATGGATACGGCATGTAGATTTGGTTCCGTTACTGACGGGGAACTAGAAGCTAGGAGGTTACCACTGTCAGTGTAAACAATGGATACGGCATGTAGATTTGGTTCCGTTACTGACGGGGAACTAGAAGATAGGAGGTTACCTCTGTCAGTGTAAATAATGGATGTAACAATTCGATTTGGTTCCGTTACTGACGGGAACTAGAAGCTAGGAGGTTACCGCTGTCAGTGTAAACAATGGATACGGCATGTAGATTTGGTTCCGTTACTGACGGGGAACTAGAAGCTAGGAGGTTACCGCTGTCAGTGTAAACAATGGATACGGCATGTAGATTTGGTTCCGTTACTGACGGGGATCTAGAAGCTAGGAGGTTACCGCTGTCAGTGTAAACAATTGATACGGCATGTAGATTTGGTTCCGTTACTGACGGGGAACTAGAAGCTAGGAGGTTACCGCTGTCAGTGTATACAATTGATACGGCATGTAGATTTGGTTCCGTTACCGACGGGGAACTAGAAGCTAGGAGGTTACCGCTGTCAGTGTAAACAATGGATACGGCATGTAGATTTGGTTCCGTTACTGACGGGGAACTAGACGCTAGGAGGGTACCGCTGTCAGTGCAAACAATGGATACGGCATGTAGATTTGGTTCCGTTACTGACGGGGAACTAGAAGCCAGGAGGTAACCGCTGTCAGTGTAAACAATGGATTTAATAAATCGATTTGTTTCCGTTACTGACGGGGAACTAGAAGCTAGGAGGTTACCGCTGTCAGTGTAAACAATTGATACGGCATGTATATTTGGTTCCGTTACTGGCGGGGAACTAGAAGTTAGGAGGTTACCGCTGTCAGTGTATAAAATGGATACGGCATGTAGATTTGGTTCCGTTACTGACGGGGAACTAGAAGCTAGTAGGTTACCGCTGTCAGTGTAAACAATGGATACGGCATGTAGATTTGGTTCCGTTACTGACGGGGAACTAGAAGATAGGAGGTTACCTCTGTCCGTGTAAATAATGGATGTAACAATTCGATTTGGTTCCGTTACTGACGGGAACTAGAAGCTAGGAGGTTACCGCTGTCAGTGTAAACAATGGATACGGCATGTAGATTTGGTTCCGTTACTGACGGGTAACTAGAAGCTAGGAGGTTACCGCTGTCAGTGTAAACAATGGATACGGCATGTAGATTTGGTTCCGTTACTGACGGGGAACTAGAAGCTAGGAGGTTACCGCTGTCAGTGTATACAATTGATACGGCATGTAGATTTGGTTCCGTTACTGACGGGGAACTAGAAGCTAGGAGGTTACCGCTGTCAGTGTAAACAATGGATACGGCATGTAGATTTGGTTCCGTTACTGACGGGGAACTAGAAGCTATGAGGTTACCGCTGTCAGTGTAAACAATGGATGTAACAAATCGATTTGTTTCCCTTACTGACGGGGAACTAGAAGCTAGGAGGATACTGCTGTCAGTGTAAACAATGGATTTAATAAATCGATTTGTTTCCGTTACTGACGGGGAACTAGAAGCTAGGAGGTTACCGCTGTCAGTGTAAACAATTGATACGGCATGTAAATTTGGTTCCGTTACTGACGGGGAACTAGAAGCTAGGAGGTTACCGCTGTCAGTGTAAACAATGGATACGGCATGTAGATTTTGTTCCGTTACTGACGGGAACTAGAGGCTAGGAGGTTACCGCTGTCAGTGTAAACAATGGATACGGCATGTAGATTTGGTTCCGTTACTGACGGGGAACTAGAAGCTAGGAGGTTACCTCTGTCAGTGTAAACAATGGATGTAACAAATCGATTTGGTTCCGTTACTGACGGGGAACTAGAAGCTAGGAGGTTACCGCTGTCAGTGTAAACAATGGATGTAACATGTAGATTTGGTTCCGTTACTGACAGGGAACTAGAAGCTAGGAGGTTACCGCTGTCAGTGTAAACAATGGATACGGCATGTAGATTTGGTTCCGTTACTGACGGGGAACTAGATGATAGGAGGTTACCGCTGTCAGTGTATACAATGGATACGGCATGTAGATTTGGTTCCGTTACTGACGGGGAACTAGAAGCTAGGAGGTTACCGCTGTCAGTGTAAACAATGGATACGGCATGTAGATTTGGTTCCGTTACTGACGGGGAACTAGAAGCTAGGAGGTTACCGCTGTCAGTGTAAACAATTGATACGGCATGTAGATTTGGTTCCGTTACTGACGGGGAACTAGAAGCTATGAGGTTACTGCTGTCAGTGTATACAATGGATTTAACAAATCGATTTGTTTCCGTTACTGACGGGGAACTAGAAGCTAGGAGGTTACCGCTGTCAGTGTAAACAATGGATACAGCATGTAGATTTGGTTCCGTTACTGACGGGGAACTAGAAGCTATGAGGTTACTGCTGTCAGTGTAAAAAATGGATGTAACAACTCGATTTGGTTCCGTTACTGACGGGGAACTAGAAGCTATGAGGTTACTGCTGTCAGTGTAAACAATGGATGTAACAAATCGATTTGGTTCCGTTACTGACGGGGAACTAGAAGCTAGGAGGTTACTGCTGTCAGTGTAAACACTGGATGTAACAAATCGATTTGGTTCCGTTACTGACGGGGAACTAGAAGCTATGAGGTTACTGTTGTCAGTGTAAACAATGGATGTAACAAATCGATTTGGTTCCGTTACTGACGGGGAACTAGAAGCTAGGAGGTTACTGCTGTCAGTGTAAACAATGGATGCGGCATGTAGATTTGGTTCCGTTACTGACGGGGAACTAGAAGCTATGAGGTTACTGCTGTCAGTGTAAACAATGGATGTGGCATGTAGATTTGGTTCCGTTACTGACGGGGAACTAGAAGCTAGGAGGTTACCGCTGTCAGTGTAAACAATGGATACGGCATGTAGATTTGGTTCCGTTACTGACGGGGAACTAGAAGCTAGGAGGTTACCGCTGTCAGTGTAAACAATGGATACGGCATGTAGATTTGGTTCCGTTACTGACGGGGAACTAGAAGCTAGGAGGTTACCGCTGTCAGTGTAAACAATGGATGTTACAAATCGATTTGTTTCCGTTACTGACGGGGAACTAGAAGCTAGGAGGATACTGCTGTCAGTGTAAACAATGGATTTAACAACTCGATTTGTTTCCGTTACTGACGGGGAACTAGAAGCTAGGAGGTTACCGCTGTCAGTGTAAACAATGGATACGGCATGTAGATTTGGTTCCGTTACTGACGGGGAACTAGAAGCTATGAGGTTACTGTTGTCAGTGTAAACAATGGATGTAACAAATCGATTTGGTTCCGTTACTGACGGGGAACTAGAAGCTATGAGGTTACTGCTGTCAGTGTAAACAATGGATGTAACAACTCGATTTGGTTCCGTTACTGACGGGGAACTAGAAGCTATGAGGTTACTGCTGTCAGTGTAAACAATGGATGTAACAAATCGATTTGGTTCCGTTACTGACGGGGAACTAGAAGCTAGGAGGTTACTGCTGTCAGTGTAAACAATGGATGTAACAAATCGATTTGGTTCCGTTACTGACGGGGAAGTAGAAGCTATGAGGTTACTGTTGTCAGTGTAAACAATAGATACGGCATGTAGATTTGGTTCCGTTACTGACGGGGAACTAGAAGCTATGAGGTTACTGCTGTCAGTGTAAACAATGGATGTAACAAATCGATTTGGTTCCGTCACTGATGGGGAACTAGATGCTATGAGGTTACTGCTGTCAGTGTAAACAATGGATGTAACAAATCGATTTGGTTCAGTTACTGACGGGGAACTAGAAGCTATGAGTTTACTGCTGTCAATGTAAACAATTGATACGGCATGTATATTTGGTTCCGTTACTGACAGGGAACTAGAAGCTATGAGGTTACTGTTGTCAGTGTAAACAATGGATACGGCATGTAGATTTGGTTCCGTTACTGATGGGGAACCAGAAGCTAGGAGGTTACCACTGTCAGTGTAAACAATGGATACGGCATGTAGATTTGGTTCCGTTACTGACGGGGAACTAGAAGCTATGAGGTTACTGCTGTCAGTGTAAAAAATGGATGTAACAACTCGATTTGGTTCCGTTACTGACGGGGAACTAGAAGCTATGAGGTTACTGGTGTCAGTGTAAACAATGGATGTAACAAATCGATTTGGTTCCGTTACTGACGGGGAACTAGAAGCTAGGAGGTTACTGCTGTCAGTGTAAACACTGGATGTAACAAATCGATTTGGTTTCGTTACTGATGGGGAACTAGAAGCTATGAGGTTACTGTTGTCAGTGTAAACAATGGATGTAACAAATCGATTTGGTTCCGTCACTGATGGGGAACTAGATGCTATGAGGTTACTGCTGTCAGTGTAAACAATGGATGTAACAAATCGATTTGGTTCAGTTACTGACGGGGAACTAGAAGCTATGAGTTTACTGCTGTCAGTGTAAACAATTGATACGGCATGTAGATTTGGTTCCGTTACTGACAGGGAACTAGAAGCTATGAGGTTACTGCTGTCAGTGTAAACAATGGATGTAACAACTCGATTTGGTCCCGTTACTGACGGGGAACTAGAAGCTATGAGGTTACTGTTGTCAGTGTAAACAATGGATGTAACAAATCGATTTGGTTCCGTTACTGACGGGGAACTAGAAGCTAGGAGGTTACCGCTGTCAGTGTATACAATTGATACGGCATGTAGATTTGGTTCCGTTACTGACGGGGAACTAGAAGCTAGGAGGTTACCGCTGTCAGTGTAAACAATTGATACGGCATGTATATTTGGTTCCGTTACTGACGGGGAACTAGAAGCTAGGAGGTTACCGCTGTCAGTGTAAACAATGGATACGGCATGTAGATTTGGTTCCGTTACTAACGGGGAACTAGAAGCTAGGAGGTTACCGCTGTCAGTGCAAACAATGGATACGGCATGTAGATTTGGTTCCGTTACTGACGGGGAACTAGAAGCTAGGAGGTTACCGCTGTCAGTGTAAACAATGGATGTTACAAATCGATTTGTTTCCGTTACTGACGGGGAACTAGAAGCTAGGAGGATACTGCTGTCAGTGTAAACAATGGATTTAACAAATCGATTTGTTTCCGTTACTGACGGGGAACTAGAAGCTAGGAGGTTACCGCTGTCAGTGTAAACAATGGATACGGCATGTAGATTTGGTTCCGTTACTGACGGGGAACTAGAAGCTATGAGGTTACTGTTGTCAGTGTAAACAATGGATGTAACCAATCGATTTGGTTCCGTTACTGACGGGGAACTAGAGGCTATGAGGTTACTGCTGTCAGTGTAAAAAATGGATGTAACAACTCGATTTGGTTCCGTTACTGACGGGGAACTAGAAGCTATGAGGTTACTGCTGTCAGTGTAAACAATGGATGTAACAAATCGATTTGGTTCCGTTACTGACGGGGAACTAGAAGCTAGGAGGTTACTGCTGTCAGTGTAAACACTGGATGTAACAAATCGATTTGGTTCCGTTACTGACGGGGAAGTAGAAGCTATGAGGTTACTGTTGTCAGTGTAAACAATAGATACGGCATGTAGATTTGGTTCCGTTACTGACGGGGACCTAGAGGCTATGAGGTTACTGCTGTCAGTGTAAACAATGGATGTAACAAATCGATTTGGTTCCGTCACTGATGGGGAACTAGATGCTATGAGGTTACTGCTGTCAGTGTAAACAATGGATGTAACAAATCGATTTGGTTCAGTTACTGACGGGGAACTAGAGGCTATGAGTTTACTGCTGTCAGTGTAAACAATTGATACGGCATGTATATTTGGTTCCGTTACTGACAGGGAACTAGAAGCTATGAGGTTACTGTTGTCAGTGTAAACAATGGATACGGCATGTATATTTGGTTCCGTTACTGACGGGGAACTAGAAGCTAGGAGGTTACCGCTGTCAGTGTAAACAATGGATACGGCATGTAGATTTGGTTCCGTTACTGACGGGGAACTAGAAGCTAGGAGGTTACCGCTGTCAGTGTAAACAATGGATTGGAGGTTACCGCTGTCGGTGTAAACAATGGATGTAACAAATCGATTTGGTTCCGTTACTGACGGGGAACTAGAAGCTAGGAGGTTACCGCTGTCAGTGTAAACAATTGATACAGCATGTAGATTTGGTTCCGTTACTGACGGGGAACTAGAAGCTAGGAGGTTACCGCTGTCAGTGTAAATAATGGATGTAACATGTAGATTTGGTTCCGTTACTGACGGGGAACTAGAAGCTAGGAGGTTACCGCAGTCAGTGTAAACAATGGATGTAACATGTAGATTTGGTTCCGTTACTGACGGGGAACTAGAAGCTAGGAGGTTACCGCTGTCAGTGTATACAATTGATACGGCATGTAGATTTGGTTCCGTTACTGACGGGGAAATAGAAGCTAGGAGGTTACCGCTGTCAGTGTATACAAGGGATACGGCATGTAGATTTGGTTCCGTTACTGACGGGGAACTAGATGGTAGGAGGTTACCGCTGTCAGTGTATACAATGGATACGGCATGTAGATTTGGTTCCGTTACTGACGGGGAACTAGAAGCTAGGAGGTTACCGATGTCAGTGTAAACAATGGTTACGGCATGTAGATTTGGTTCCATTACTAACGGGGAACTAGAAGCTATGAGGTTACTGCTGTCAGTGTAAACAATGGATGTAACAACTCGAATTGGTTCCGTTACTGACGGGGAACTAGAAGCTATGAGGTTACTGCTGTCAGTGTAAACAATGGATGTAACAAATTGATTTGGTTCCGTTACTGACGGGGAACTAGAAGCTATGAGGTTACTGCTGTCAGTGTAAACAATGAATGTAACAAATCGATTTAGTTCCGTTACTGACGGGGAAGTAGAAGCTATGAGGTTACTGTTGTCAGTGTAAACAATGGATGTAACAAATCGATTTGTTTCCGTTACTGACGGGGAACTAGAAGCTAGGAGGTTACTGCTGTCAGTGTAAACAATGGATGTAACAAATCGATTTGGTTCCGTCACTGACGGGGAACTAGAAGCTATGAGGTTACTGCTGTCAGTGTAAACAATAGATGTAACAAATCGATTTGGTTCAGTTACTGACGGGGAACTAGAAGCTATGAGGTTACTGCTGTCAGTGTAAACAATTGATACGGCATGTAGATTTGGTTCCGTTACTGACAGGGAACTAGAAGCAATGAGGTTACTGCTGTCAGTGTAAACAATGGATGTAACAAATCGATTTGTTTCCGTTACTGAAGGGGAACTAGACGCTAGGAGGATACCGCTGTCAGTGCAAACAATGGATACGGCATGTAGATTTGGTTCCGTTACTGATGGGGAACTAGAAGCTAGGAGGTAACCGCTGTCAGTGTAAACAATGGATTTAATAAATCGATTTGTTTCCGTTACTGACGGGGAACTATAAGCTAGGAGGTTACCGCTGTCAGTGTAAACAATTGATACGGCATGTATATTTGGTTCCGTTACTGGCGGGGAATTAGACGTTAGGAGGTTACCGCTGTCAGTGTATAAAATGGATACGGCATGTATATTTGGTTCCGTTACTGACGGGGAACTAGAAGCTAGGAGGTTACCGATGTCAGTGTAAACAATGGATACGGCATGTAGATTTGGTTCCTTTACTAACGGGGACCTAGAAGCTATGAGGTTACTGCTGTCAGTGTAAACAATGGATGTAACAAATTGATTTGGTTCCGTTACTGACGGGGAACTAGAAGCTATGAGGTTACTGCTGTCAGTGTAAACAATGGATGTAACAAATCGATTTGGTTCCGTTACTGACGGGGAAGTAGAAGCTATGAGGTTACTGTTGTCAGTGTAAACAATGGATGTAACAAATCGATTTGTTTCCGTTACTGACGGGGAACTAGAAGCTAGGAGGTTACTGCTGTCAGTGTAAACAATGGATGTACCAAATCGATTTGGTTCCGTCACTGACGGGGAAATAGAAGCTATGAGGTTACTGCTGTCAGTGTAAACAATGGATGTAACAAATCGATTTGGTTCCGTTACTGACGGGGAACTAGACGCTAGGAGGATACCGCTGTCAGTGCAAACAATTGATAAGGCATGTAGATTTGGTTCCGTTACTGACGGGGAACTAGAAGCTAGGAGGTAACTGCTGTCAGTGTAAACAATGGATTTAATAAATCGATTTGTTTCCGTTACTGACGGGGAACTAGAAGCTAGGAGGTTACCGCTGTCAGTGTAAACAATTGATACGGCATGTATATTTGGTTCCGTTACTGGCGGGGAACTAGAAGTTAGGAGGTTACCGCTGTCAGTGTATAAAATGGATAGGGCATGTAGATTTGGTTCCGTTACTGACGGGGAACTAGAAGCTAGGAGGTTACCGCTGTCAGTGTAAACAATGGATACGGCATGTAGATTTGGTTCCGTTACTGACGGGGAACTAGAAGATAGGAGGTTACCTCTGTCAGTGTAAATAATGGATGTAACAATTCGATTTGGTTCCGTTACTGACGGGAACTAGAAGCTAGGAGGTTACCGCTGTCAGTGTAAACAATGGATACGGCATGTAGATTTGGTTCCGTTACTGACGGGTAACTAGAAGCTAGGAGGTTACCGCTGTCAGTGTAAACAATGGATACGGCATGTAGATTTGGTTCCGTTACTGACGGGGAACTAGAAGCTAGGAGGTTACCGCTGTCAGTGTATACAATTGATACGGCATGTAGATTTGGTTCCGTTACTGACGGGGAACTAGAAGCTAGGAGGTTACCGCTGTCAGTGTAAACAATGGATACGGCATGTAGATTTGGTTCCGTTACTGACGGGGAACTAGAAGCTAGGAGGTTACCGCTGTCAGTGTAAACAATGGATACGGCATGTAGATTTGGTTCCGTTACTGACGGGGAACTAGAAGCTATGAGGTTACTGCTGTCAGTGTAAAAAATGGATGTAACAACTCGATTTGGTTCCGTTACTGACGGGGAACTAGAAGCTAGGAGGTTACTGCTGTCAGTGTAAACACTGGATGTAACAAATCGATTTGGTTTCGTTACTGATGGGGAACTAGAAGCTATGAGGTTACTGTTGTCAGTGTAAACAATGGATGTAACAAATCGATTTGGTTCCGTCACTGATGGGGAACTAGATGCTATGAGGTTACTGCTGTCAGTGTAAACAATGGATGTAACAAATCGATTTGGTTCAGTTACTGACGGGGAACTAGAAGCTATGAGTTTACTGCTGTCAGTGTAAACAATTGATACGGCATGTATATTTGGTTCCGTTACTGACAGGGAACTAGAAGCTATGAGGTTACTGCTGTCAGTGTAAACAATGGATGTAACAACTCGATTTGGTCCCGTTACTGACGGGGAACTAGAAGCTATGAGGTTACTGCTGTCAGTGTAAACAATGGATGTAACAAATCGATTTGGTTCCGTTACTGACGGGGAACTAGAAGCTAGGAGGTTACCGCTGTCAGTGTATACAATTGATACGGCATGTAGATTTGGTTCCGTTACTGACGGGGAACTAGAAGCTAGGAGGTTACCGCTGTCAGTGTAAACAATTGATACGGCATGTATATTTGGTTCCGTTACTGACGGGGAACTAGAAGCTAGGAGGTTACCGCTGTCAGTGTAAACAATGGATACGGCTTGTAGATTTGGTTCCGTTACTAACGGGGAACTAGAAGCTAGGAGGTTACCGCTGTCAGTGCAAACAATGGATACGGCATGTAGATTTGGTTCCGTTACTGACGGGGAACTAGAAGCTATGAGGTTACTGTTGTCAGTGTAAACAATGGATGTAACCAATCGATTTGGTTCCGTTACTGACGGGGAACTAGAGGCTATGAGGTTACTGCTGTCAGTGTAAAAAATGGATGTAACAATTCGATTTGGTTCCGTTACTGACGGGAACTAGAAGCTAGGAGGTTACCGCTGTCAGTGTAAACAATGGATACGGCATGTAGATTTGGTTCCGTTACTGACGGGTAACTAGAAGCTAGGAGGTTACCGCTGTCAGTGTAAACAATGGATACGGCATGTAGATTTGGTTCCGTTACTGACGGGGAACTAGAAGCTATGAGGTTACTGCTGTCAGTGTAAACAATGGATGTAACAAATCGATTTGTTTCCGTTACTGACGGGGAACTAGAAGCTAGGAGGATACTGCTGTCAGTGTAAACAATGGATACGGCATGTAGATTTGGTTCCATTACTAACGGGGAACTAGAAGCTATGAGGTTACTGCTGTCAGTGTAAACAATGGATGTAACAACTCGATTTGGTTCCGTTACTGACGGGGAACTAGAAGCTATGAGGTTACTGCTGTCAGTGTAAACAATGGATGTAACAAATTGATTTGGTTCCGTTACTGACGGGGAACTAGAAGCTATGAGGTTACTGCTGTCAGTGTAAACAATGGATGTAACAAATCGATTTAGTTCCGTTACTGACGGGGAAGTAGAAGCTATGAGGTTACTGTTGTCAGTGTAAACAATGGATGTAACAAATCGATTTGTTTCCGTTACTGACGGGAACTAGAAGCTAGGAGGTTACTGCTGTCAGTGTAAACAATGGATGTAACAAATCGATTTGGTTCCGTTACTGTCGGGGAACTAGAAGCTATGAGGTTACTGCTGTCAGTGTAAACAATGGATGTAACATGTCGATTTGGTTCCGTTACTGACGGGGAACTAGAAGCTATGAGGTTACTGCTGTCAGTGTAAACAATGGATACGGCATGTAGATTTGGTTCCGTTACTGACGGGGAACTAGAAGCTATGAGGTTACTGCTGTCAGTGTAAACAATGGATGTAACAAATCGATTTGGTTCCGTTACTGACGGGGAACTAGAAGCTAGGAGGTTACCGCTGTCAGTGTAAACAATGGATACGGCATGTAGATTTGGTTCCGTTACTGACGGGGAACTAGAAGCTAGGAGGTAACCGCTGTCAGTGTAAACAATGGATTTAATAAATCGATTTGTTTCCGTTACTGACGGGGAACTATGGTGGTGTGTTTGGTTGTTTGGGGGTGAAGCTAGGAGGTTACCGCTGTCAGTGTATAAAATGGATACGGCATGTAGATTTGGTTCCGTTACTGACGGGGAACTAGAAGCTAGGAGGTTACCGCTGTCAGTGTAAACAATGGATACGGCATGTAGATTTGGTTCCGTTACTGACGGGGAACTAGAAGATAGGAGGTTACCTCTGTCAGTGTAAATATGGATGTGGCATTTATATTTGGTTCCGTTACTGACGGGGATCTAGAAGCTAGGAGGTTACCGCTGTCAGTGTAAACAATTGATACGGCATGTAGATTTGGTTCCGTTACTGACGGGGAACTAGAAGCTAGGAGGTTACCGCTGTCAGTGTATACAATGGATGTGGTTGTTGGTTCCGTTACTGACGGGGAACTAGAAGCTAGGAGGTTACCGCTGTCAGTGTAAACAATTGATACGGCATGTATATTTGGTTCCGTTACTGACGGGGAACTAGAAGCTAGGAGGTTACCGCTGTCAGTGTAAACAATGGATACGGCATGTAGATTTGGTTCCGTTACTGACGGGGAACTAGAAGCCAGGAGGTAACCGCTGTCAGTGTAAACAATGGATTTAATAAATCGATTTGTTTCCGTTACTGACGGGGAACTAGAAGCTAGGAGGTTACCGCTGTCAGTGTAAACAATTGATACGGCATGTATATTTGGTTCCGTTACTGGCGGGGAACTAGAAGTTAGGAGGTTACCGCTGTCAGTGTATAAAATGGATGTGGCATGTAGATTTGGTTCCGTTACTGACGGGTAACTAGAAGCTATTAGGTTACTGCTGTCAGTGTAAACAATGGATGTGGCATGTTGATTTGGTTCCGTTACTGACGGGGAACTAGAAGATATGAGGTTACTTCTGTCAGTGTAAATAATGGATGTAACAATTCGATTTGGTTCCGTTACTGACGGGGAAGTAGAAGCTATGAGGTTACTGTTGTCAGTGTAAACAATGGATGTGGCATGTAGATTTGTTTCCGTTACTTACGGGAACTAGAAGCTAGGAGGTTACTGCTGTCATTGTAAACAATGGATGTGGCATGTAGATTTGGTTCCGTTACTGTCGGGGAACTAGAAGCTATGAGGTTACTGCTGTCAGTGTATACAATTGATGTGGCATGTAGATTTGGTTCAGTTACTGACGGGGAACTAGAAGCTATGAGGTTACTGCTGTCAGTGTAAACAATTGATACGGCATGTAGATTTGGTTCCGTTACTGATGGGGAACTAGAAGCTATGAGGTTACTGCTGTCAGTGTAAACAATGGATGTGGCATGTAGATTTGTTTCCGTTACTGAAGGGGAACTAGAAGCTATGAGGTTACTGCTGTCAGTGTAAAAAATGGATGTGGCATGTAGATTTGGTTCCGTTACTGACGGGGAACTAGAAGCTAGGAGGTAACCGCTGTCAGTGTAAACAATGGATTTAATAAATCGATTTGTTTCCGTTACTGACGGGGA